>CM020619.1:11367831-11461891 GCA_009829735.1 Pyropia yezoensis
GAACGGAGCACACGGAGCGATACGCTCGGAGCACCCGAAGAGGACTCCGCGGACACGACCCGGCGGATACTTACGCCGGTGGAGAGTCGGTTATTGGCGGAGGGGGTACCCTCTCACAGTACCCCCACGACGAAGGAGGCCAGACAACTCGGGTTCCCGAGGTGCCGACGCCTGAAGTACCATCTTCAGTGGTGGAAGCTATGACCGCGCAAGTAACTGCGAGCCTACTGAAGCGGATGGAGTCCGATGAGTTTGCTCATCAACTGGCTAAGCGACTGGATATCCAGGACGCCGACACGGAGATCGTCAACGAGGTCTTCCGGTCCGGTACTGACTCCCGAAAGTTATCGTTTGGAGGACCGCTCTACCACCGTATCGGAATCGATGCGTAATACGTCGCATCGGGCGATCCACTCTATGCAGACCCTTATGAAGGGAGTTCCTATGTTCGAAGGGCCGAACGGACGCCCGTTGGCAGTCATCGGCTTCTTGACTAGCTTCAAGGCAGCCGCGGACAAGGCCCTCGCTAACGAGGGGCTGGCCCTGGAGATCCTCCCGTTCTTTGTTGATGAACGGGTGCGAGGCATCCTTCGCCAGACATCCCCGATGCCGGGAATGAGGGTCGCAGCCACCCCCATGGATTACCGTGGGATTCTCAAGGAGCTGCTGAGCAGTTACCTCAGTGACGACAAGTGCGAGGACCACTACCGGGCCCTGCGCACTGCCACCGCCCAGAGCTGGGAGGATGAGGAGATGTTTGGACGCCGGATCCAAGAGCTCGACTACGAGCTGGGGAAGCTCCTCGGAGAAGGGGAGCTACGGCCATCCTGTTCGCAGGAGTACCCAACTACGTGCGGATATCCGCACGGGGAGCCAATACGGCCCGGACGAACTTCAGTCGACTGATGCACATGTGCAAGTCCCTAGGGGACGCCTACCGAGTGCTACACCCGGAATGTACCTTGGCCCCGAAGCCCAAGGGTGAGGGAGGCAAACCCAGTCTTACCCCGGTACCGAGGCAAGAAAAGGTGGAACGTAAGGCCGCACCAGTACTGGTGGCGACCGAACATACCCCTATTGGTGAGGATGAACCTCTAGTCGACCAACAGGGCCACCTGTTGCTACCGGCGACGCCGGTGATTGATGAACATGGTACGGTAGCGTACATCGCCCCGGCTGGAACCCAGTTCCAGGTCAACGAAGGAACGGGACGGCGCGTCCCGTATGTCCGGACTACGGGGTACTCCCCGGTGACGGGTAACCCTCACCAACCCTTGCCAACATGGGCGGTGCGCACGGAGGCACCTCCGCAGATTGCGGGCCGACCCAACCGGTTGGGGGAGTCCATGTTCCGGTTGACCCAAGGACCCAAGGCCTACCAGGGAGCAGGCACTCGGGCGCCCGAGGGAGGCAACCGCAGCTACGGGGCTACCCCGATGCGAACTCAAGGGGGGACCGGCACGTCCGGATGTATGTTGTGCGGGGATCCCCAGCACTGGGTGTCTTCCTGCCCACTTATCCCCGAGGAGTCTCGGAGGGCAGCGGCGCAACGCAAGGCATCCACAGGGGGGTATCCCGCCAGAGCACCCGGACCCGCACCGGGTAGGCAGCCAGCTCCAGGTGGAGTACTGGCCGTCGAGGAGGCACCTTCTCAGCCGGAGGTCCCGGCGGACAGCACCCTACCAAGGGCGGGAAACGAGTAAGAGGAAGGATGACCGGGGGCGCTGGGTAACCCAAGCAAGCCACCCCGGAGTACCGCGGGGAAAGCCCCACGGAGAGCGCGGTTGAGCCGACGCCGCATCAACCCCCGGGTACACCTTCCGGCCCCGACGACACGGCGTCAGGGGATTGATGACCAACTTCCAAGGTTGGGAGGAGAGGACGGGAATCCCCGTCACATGTAACCAGACAAGGGCCCTGTTCAGGATGCCCGAGCTACACCGGATATCGGTGTAGGCCACGTACTGTTCACCTTGGAGAACTTCAAGGTATCAGCTACACTGGGCGTTTACCCCCAGTCGACACGATCGTACTACCCTGTACTGGATACAGGGGCTGGACCCAACCTTATCCGGAAGGACACCCTCCCGGACAAGTGGCTTCCGCGAGTCAGAGTGACTCGGGGACCCACCATCAAGGACGCAAATGGTCGCCTCATTCGTACGACCGCAGCGATGTCGCTGCGGGTTACCATCGGGGAACTCACCACGGAAGTCGACTTCCAGGTGTGTGAGACCCTATCGGTGCCCTGCATACTGGGGTGCACCTCCATCAACGTTCACGTTGATGCAATCCGGCCAGGCCGGAGGACCGTCGAGCTTCAAGAAGCCGACGGGACGAAGCGAGGACACACGGCTATCGTCAGGGACCTGACGCTACGAGGGAGCCACGTTAACGTGGCTGAGGTGTACGCAAGTTTCGAGCCGAAGACACTTCGGTTGGCCAAGCGAACTCGCTTTGAGCCGTTGTCGGAGACAGTCCTCCCGGTTAACTGTGACCTCGCAGGCATCTGCAGAGTCAAGTCCAACTTGCGGACGTACAAGCGCCATGGGTTGACCATGGCCAACGGTCTCATAGACCTCCCATCAGGAGGGTCGTCCCTCCTAGTGATGGCGAACTATCGCCGTAAGGCAGTCACCCTCCCGAAGGGAACTATCCTCGGGATTGCCGAGCTCTACGAAGGAGATATCCTTACCCCTGGCAAGGAAGGTCAAGTGGAACCACTTGAGGTGCTGACGGTCGCCCAGACCACCGAGCGACAGCAACCCGATGACGGGAAGCCTAGTCGACCATCATTACCGGCGGATATTCCGCCGAAGGACCAAGAAGCATTGAAGGCACTGGCCGAGGCTGACCTCGACCACCTTCCCCCTTCGGTTGCCGAAGGGGTACGACGGATGCTAAGAACGCATGACGTCATGGGCACAGGCGGGGCCTTGGGTACCATTGGGGCAACCCAACATCGTATTGACCTGGTACTAGGCGCACGCCCCGCCCGGTCACAACCGCACCGAGCGGGACCTATGCGACGGGAGATCGTTGATGGAGAAGTGAAGAGGATGAGTGAAGCTAAGGTGATCCGACCTTCGATGTCGGAGTGGGGTGCCCCAGTCGTTATTGTACCGAAGAAGGATCAAACCCCTCGGTTTTGCATCGATTATCGACGCCTCAACTTGGTTACCAAGAAGGACTCCTACCCTTTACCAAGGATGGATGAATGCATCGACTCCCTGGGGGAAGCTACGGTGTTTACCACCATCGACTGCAATGCCGGATACTGGCAGATCCCGGTGGCGGACGAGGATATCCCCAAGACGGCATTCGTCTGTCACAGTGGAGTGTACGAGTTCCTAAGGATGCCCTTCGGATTGTCCAACGCCCCCGCTACATTCCAGCGGGCTATCGACATTATACTGTCGGGGGTGAAGTGGCGTAACTGCCTAGTGTACCTCGATGACGTCATCGTCTTCTCGCGCAACATGGATGATCATGTGCAACATGTTGACGAGGTACTCACCCTCTTGAGGAACGCCGGGGTAACCCTGCGTCTGAAGAAGTGCGCCTTCTTCCAACAGACGGTCGAGTATCTGGGCCACCAGATAACCCCTGGTAAACTAGGGGTACTCGAAGCCAATACCCGGGCACTCCGGGATGCTCGGTTCCCTAACACCCAGACGCAGCTCAAGAGCTTCCTGGGAATGTGCAATGTATACCGACGGTTCGTCAAGGACTTCGTTCGGATAGCTAAACCGTTAACGGTTCTTACGAGCAGGACCTTACCCAAGGTACTCCAACCCCCTTCGCCTAGCGAAGAGGAGGCATTCGAGTCGCTGAAGCGAGCCCTACTATCCCCACCCGTCCTTGCGTTACCGCACCGACGGGGTACCTTCGTCATCGATGTCGATGCGTGCGACACCCAAGTGGGATGCACCCTGCTACAGGGGGAGACGTTGATCGGTACCGATAACGTTATCCCGGACCTACGTCCGGTAGGATACTTCAGCCGGACACTCAACCCGGCTGAGCGTAACTACAGTGCCACCGAGCGTGAGTGCCTCGGAGTTACATGGGCAGTGCAACTGCTCCGTCCATACCTGGAGGGCTCCAGGTTCATCGTGAGGTCCGACCACGAACCCCGACGATGGCTCCTCAACCTTGGTGACAAGGATTCCGATAGCCATGGGAGGCTAGCCCGATGGAGGCTAAAAATGGCCGAGCACGACTACCGTACCGTGTATAAGGCTGGGTCAACCCACCATCTCGGAGACGCATTGTCTCGACTCGACACCCCGAGAGGGGATACTCGCCCGGTGGACGAGGACATCCCGGTGGTACCGGTCTGCATGGTGGGTTACGCTACCCAAGGTATGGTTGACCATACCATGGCACACCGAGCATGCCCACTAACCCTCGCGGACTTCCGCGAGGCACAGGCCAATGACGATGACTGTAGACGTCATCGAGCTAACCTCCTGGCCGGTACGGCCGGCATCTTCTCCGAGAACGAAGACGGACTCATATACCGGCGGGCACCCGCCGATGGACGACATCAAGTCGTGGTTCCCGTGTCCTTACGGCAAGCCGTCATGGAACGAGAACACGAGAACCCTACAGCCGGACACCCGGGGGGTTCACGTATGTTCGCAGCAATGCGAAGGTTCTTCTACTGGCCAGCAATGGCCGTCGACGTGGTCGACCACGTAAGGGGATGCCACCCCTGTGCGCGTAACCGCATGAGCCTGCATAGGCAGGCGTCTGCCATGAAGCTATTCCCACCTGATGGGCCGAACAAGCAGGTCGCTATCGACATACTCGGGCCACTTCCGGTGACGGAAGAAGGGAACAGGTACATCCTGGTCATGTCTGACCGGTTCACTAAGCTGTCACGGGCAGTAGCAATCCCGAACGATACGGCCTACACGATCATGAACGCAGTGGTTGACCACTGGATCAGTGCTAACGGAGTAATGAAGCAACTCCTCTCCGATAACGGAGCAAACCTTACGTCAGCATTCTGCACTAAGGTCCTGGGCATGTTCGGTATCGAACCATGTCGGGCATCCGACTACCACCCGCAAACCAACGGGCAGGTGGAGCGGCTCAACCGCACCATCGTCAAGATGCTACAGTGCTACGTGGCCGAGCACACGAACACTTGGGACAGGCTTCTGTCCGTACTCACCCTGGCATACAATGCCAGGCCACATCGGAGCACAAACATCGCTCCGCTGGAGTGGGTCATGCCACTAGGCGTCGGGAACCTGACGCTGCCACCAGGCAGGTGCACTCGGTATGATACACCGAAGGGCCCACCGGCCGAACGTATCCACCTAGCTTGGTTGGCCAAGCTATCGTAGATGATTCCTCAGCTCAAGGGTGCCCTTGACAGAACACAACTTCGATATAAGAAGAACTTCGACGCCCGACTACGGGTGCGCAACGCTACCCTGATAACAGGTGACTGGGTCTACATCAGACACCAGAAGATCCGGGGCAATAAGCTCATGCAACCGGTCAAGGGACCGTACCAGATTCTCCACAGAGATGACCACTCTGTTATCTTACACTCCGATACGGAGATCCAACGCATCAGTGTGAATGATGTCACACCTGCTCCGAAGCCGGAACAGCCTCAGCCGGTACCGGCTGGGTTGCTACATGAAGCTCTTACAACCCACCGGTCAGATGACCCGGTGGGACCGGATGGGATCCCATACCAAGTAGAGAGAGTGGTCGGACACACCGACCCGGACCTACCAGGACCCTGGTACGTCAAGGTTATGTGGGTCGGATACGACTCACCCACCTGGGAACAGGCGGCGAATATACCCCGCCAACTACTCATGCCTTACATGAGGCGACGACGCCTACTGTAACAACCCAACCGACACCGACTTCGGCTGTTGGGGGGTGAGGCTTATACCTACTAAGTAGGGTGTGACATGGTTACGGCAGACTTAGGTTTCTAAGTCAAATCAGACTTAGGTTTCTAAGTCGAACCAAGCTTAGGTAACTAAGTAGAGCTAAGCTTAGGTAACTAAGTAATACCTGAACCTTAATAAGTTAACTTAAAGGTAAAGGCTAACCTCGATAATATCGAAGTAACTAGGGGGCTTACACGGGAGGATGACCTCCCAAAGCCAAGACACAAAGTGAGGGAGGATAACCTCCCCAAGCATGAACCAACCGGAAGAAGTTGGGCGGGAGGCAAGGCACCACTGAGCCAGAAGGGGTACTCCCCAGGGCAGCGAACAGAGGCAAGCAATGCCCCCAGCGGGGGATGAGTTTATACTCACTACTACCCGGCTACCATAAGGGTTGCCGGGGCCCTCTCCCTCACGAACAAATAGCACTCCTCAGTGGGTAGACCCACTGCCCGAGGGAGGCCACTCACGCGTAAGCGCGTATACCTCCGTGCTCCACCGGTCGGCAATGTCACGACGGTCGACCACCCGAGTTACCTCGGTGCATAGCTGGACGAGGGTGCTGCGGCCAGCCTCCACGTCCTCCAGAGCTTTCTGGAGGCGGTCAAGCACGCCCACCGAAGCAACGCGCTGACCCAACCAGCGCAGCACCTGGGGGGATATCCCCCCAGCTAACAGAGAGACCCTCCCGCATTGCGCGGGTAACTAGGGCGTCAACGCCTTCATACCAGAGACGGGGACCCCCGTCATGTAGGACAGGGGCGGGAGGTGACACTGGCGCAGCCAGAGGAGCCACAGGAGCCGACACGGCTACCACCGGAGCCGGTGGCACCTGATACGAGGCCCGGTAGGACCCTACCGAAGGGGCTCCACCGTAACCCCGGCGGGGCTCCGCCCTACGACGGGACACCTCACGCTCCCCACCCGCAGAGCCCCACTCTCGGGGACGACGGCCAACCGCCGCCGGTATCGGGTTACCGAACCACGGGGCAAGGACCTGAAGAGGGTCATGGATAACCATGGGAATACCCAGGTCAGCAACAGCCTCGGTGGACGCCCACCCATGGCAACTAGGCTCACCCGGCTGAGTACGCCGGATACGCAACGAGTGACGAGGCAAGGGGGAAGCCCCAGCCTGCGGGTCCCGGTACGGGGGAAGGGCCAACACCCCAGCCCAGTTCACGGCATCGTGAACAGCCAGCAGGGCATCGAACTCCCGGGCCAACCCGGTTCGGGCAGCGATCAGGTCCACGCCCAACTGCGCGATGTGCCGACGGACACCCGTCGGAAGATGGAACAGGCGCCCCTGCCGACGGACGGACAGCAGGAAGGAGGACGCCTGCCCGAGGGTAACCTCAAGGGTGAAGGTACCCTGCAACGGGTGGACCGGCCGGGAGGCCAACACACTCCCGAAGTATCGGAGACAGGAGCCGGTGTCAAACCGGAAAGCAGGGGCGGGTTCCCACCCCTCCTGCCATAGCGGCGGGCGCACGGGAGTGTATATCGGAGCACGACCGTTGCCGGTCTGCAACGCACACGTTATATCCGTGCGAAACGCATCCGCCATGACACCATGGTTACGTCGCCAGCTCGACGCCGACTTCAACCCCGCCATAGGCGGGTAGGGAGCCGTCAACGACAGATACGGGGATACCCCCGGGTAGTAGTCAAAGTCGGGATACCGACCGGTATCGCCCACCGTCTCCCCGAACGCAACCGGCGCCGCCGCCGCCGCAATCCCCCGAGCACTAGCCGGGTAGTCAACCTCCCGCGGCAACGCGGGAGCAATCAGGTCGCATACCCCGAAGGCGGGGTTGAGGTAGACCTCACCCCGTCCCACCCGAGTACGCCAGAGCTGCGCATGCCGGTCGTCCGGCTGACTCAGGATCCAATGGTGTTCCACTCGCACCGCGTTCGGCTGGTTGACCAGCCGCACCAACTCCCGCTCCCAACTCGGGTCCACCTTGACGCGCCGGGAGGACTCTCCACGGGGATGGGGCAGGTGGAAGTCCACCCGCATCCGCCCATCGGACTCCATTGACTCTTGCACAGTCAGGCCTCGAACCCGAGCCACCAAGTCGAACATCGACATGGCGGGTTGACCCGCCGCCACGGCGACGCCGCCACCCAACGGGGCAACCCGGGCAGGACCAGGAAGAATAGGGGGCGCCGGGGGATGCCCCACCGGAAGAGGGGCCGGCGCCGGAGTCGCACGCGGCCGAGGAGGAAGAAGAAGGGCGGGCGCCCGCCCGGAGTAACTACCGGAGTCCACTGCCATCGGTGTAGACCCAACTTGACCACCAGACGCCCGCGGCACCGCGGGCAGAGCATCGCCGCCACCCGGACCCGACGTGGGCACCTCGGGGGCAGCAGGGGTAGACCCGCCACCCGCAGCCGCGGATGAACCACCCGGGCGGACACCCGCGCCGTCTTGACCCGCCGTCCCGGTCGGGGTGCCACGATAACCGCCCGACACGCCGGCGACGCCGTCTTGAGGTTGAGCCGCGCCGGCACCGGCGACAGAAGCCATCCCGGCCGCCGGAGGAGTAGGGGTAGACGCAGCAGCTACCCGCGGTTGCCCGCCACCCGACGGAGCCGTCGTGCCGCTGCACACGGACGACAAACCGCCCGGAGCACCGTCCGGAGCCACACGAACGGTCACTCGGTCGTCCTCGTCCTCGGACGAGCTCGCGAGGAAGCACTCGGCGGCGGTGGCGGAGACGGGAACGTCGTCCACCATCACCTCTTCCCCCTCCTCAGGCACGAGGTCGTCCTCACCCCCGGGTACCTGGGGGTCCGACATGGTGCAACCGGGGTGGCAGGGGCGCCCCTTGCAGAAAAGCCGAGGCCGGCTCGACCCGGTACAGAGAACGCTCGCACGGACGAGCCAGGGAAGCGCGGGCATCCGCGCTTATAACCACACAGCTGGGCACCAGCGATAGGGAAGCGCGGGACGACCCGCGCCAGCCAACCTACGAGGGCGCTCCCGCCAGGCACCTGGGGCGGGGCCACGCCCCCCCCACACGGGGTAACCGAGGGGGGGTCACCCCCAACCGCCCCCACGTAACGCGGGCAGCCCCCGCCCCGCACTCAATCGTCCACACGAGAGGGGCCCCCCTACCACCAGGCACCTGGTGGCGGATCCGCTTGCACCACCCCTCGGAAAGGGGGGTCGTGAACAGAAACCCGCATCGGGAATCTAACGGTCCGGAAAACGGATCGTGTGTGTACCACACAAAGGGGGGCACCCCCCTCAGACAACCTCGAAAAGGGGTGTATGTCGCGACGGGGCGCAAAGCCCCACCCGACGGGTAAACGGTCACGCGACCCACTTACATTCGGTAACCCGAATGCAACTCGACCCGGGGACGGGCCGAATCTAAGGGGGGGATATGTAGCAATATGGTTGTCCGTATTGTGACCCTAATATTAGGGGGGCTACTTCTAATCCTTAACTTTCAATTGAGAGTCCGTACTGGTCACGGTATCTATAAGTTACGTATGACCAGAGGGACTTGCATCTTGGGGTGGAGGGTAGTTAGTAGTGTCTCCGAGGGTTTATAACGAGGGGGCCGGCGGCGAATCCACCGCCGGCCAAGGTAGAACAACAAACCCCTCCCATTTGGGCTCCCATCTTGGTCCCGTGGCTTGCGCTCCAAGGAAAGCAACCTTGGCCTCCCGGTGACGTTGGTGCCGATCCCCTTTGGTGAGTGCTCCCTGAGAGTGGACGTGCGACGGATCCCTATTGTGCTACAGCTCTGCGGCCGCGCTGTCGCCGCGGGTCGTCGCCGACCCCGAACCCCTGCCGATCGGCCCCCGTCCGTGCGTAGACGGGTCTCCTTCGGAACACAGGTCGCCGCCCTTTCCCCCTTGCCCCCCCCCCTTGGCGGGTCCGGCACGGCCAGGGGTCGTCGCGCCTCTTCCCCCCCACCCTATGTTGCGCCCCCCCCCACCCTGTTTTTGGGGCCCCACAGAGGATCGTCGCCGCCGCGCTTGGGAGACACCCCCCCCCGGTTCCAGCGGCGTCTCGGAAAAGCTTGTGACGGCGGAGGGGGAGCGTCACCCCGCCTGGGTTGTCTCCCGGCCGCACGGTTGATGCGGCTGGTCCTTCAGGCGGCCACATTGTCTACGTGCCTGGCCGCCATCCCCCTTGTCGGGCCGCAGGGGGGGGGGGGGGGGGGGGGGGGGGGCGGCTGCCACCGGGAGGCGGGCTGTCCCCACGGAAGATAAGCAAGGACCAGCGGCGTCGCGGCTGTCGGCGGCTTTGTGCACGTTGTCCGCGTGCCCAAATCACGGGGCCCGAGTTTGCTTTGTGCCACTGGACGTGCGGCTGCCCGTGGGCGGCTCGGCCTCCGCCAGGAGAGCCAGTGAACCGGTGGTGGGGGTGCGTGACGGAGCCGACGAGAACGCAACGGCGCCGAGGCTTTCGGCGGCTGTGCTGGCAGTGTCACCTGGCGGACCGCGCGGGGCCACAGCACGGTCTGTGCCGCTGGAACTGCCGCTGTCCGTGGGCAGCACAGCCGCAGCCAAAGAACCTGGACTGGGAGCGGCCGCCAAGCCCACGTCGGTGGACGGGGCCGCCGCGTTGCGGTGGCCCGGCCGGGGCGGCCGGCTACGCCGGACACGACCAGCGGCCGCCGAGCCCGCGCGGGTGGGCGGGGCCGAGCTGGGGCAACGACCAAGTCCAGCGGCGGCCGCTAAGCCCGCGTGGGTGGGCGAGGCCAAGCCGAGGCAACGACCAAGTCCAGCCGCGGCCGCCGAGCCCGCGCGGGTGGGCGGGGCCGAGCCGAAGCAACGACCAAGTCCAGCCGCGGCCGCCGAGCCCGCGCGGGTGGGCGGGGCCGAGCTGCGGCAACGACCAAGTCCAGGGACGGCCGCCCAGCCCGCGTGGGTGGGCGGAACCGAGCCGAAGCAACGACCAAGTCCAGCCGCGGCCGCCGAGCCCGCGTGGGTGGGCGGGGCCGAGCCGGGGCAGCGACCAAGTCCAGCGGCGGCCGCCCAGCCCGCGTGGGTGGGCGGGCCCGAGCCGGAGCAACGACCAAGTCCAGCCGCGGCCGCCGAGCCTGCGCGGATGGACGGGGCCGAGCTGGGGCAACGACCAAGCCCTGCGGCGGCGGCTAAGCCCGCGTGGGTGGGGGGGGCCAATCGGGGGCAGCGAGAAAGTCCAGCCGCGGCCGCCGAGCCCGCGTAGGTGGGCGGGGCCAAGGGGCGGCAACGACCAAACCCAGCTGCGGCCGCTGTGCCCGCGTGGGTGGGGGGGGCCAAGCGGGGCCAACGACCAAGTCCAGCCGCGGCCGCCGAGCCCGCGCGGATGGGCGGGGCCGAGCCGAAGCAACGACCAAATCCAGCCGCTGCCGCCGAGCCCGCGCGGGTGGGCGGGGCCAAGCGGGGGCGACAACCAAGTCCAGCCGCGGCCGCCGAGCCCGCGTGGGTGGGGGGGGCCGAGTGGGGGCAACAACCAGGTCCAGCTGCGGCCACCGAGCCCGCGTTTGTGGGGAGGGCCGCGGCTAGGCAGCCATCCTGCGAGGCCGAACGAGGACAACAACCAAGCGCAGCGGCCTCGTCCGCAGAGCCCTTGTGGGTGGCGTGGCCAGCTGTTTGGCGACCGCCCGGTGGACCCCAGTGGACACAACCCGAAGCAGGAACAGCGGCAGGAGCCGCAGAACCGTCGCGGGCGGAAGGGGCCGTCGTTTGTTGGCCTCCCGGCGGAGCCCAGCGGCCTCGCGCAGCAGCGGCCGACGGGCCCGCCACAGCGGGCGGGGCCGCCGTTGGACGGCCCTGCAGTAGCACCGCCGGACAGCAGCGTCGGCCTGGTCCGACCGCTTGTCAGCCCACTGGCTCGCACGCAGGCGTGGGTGAACCTGCTGCCGCGGCCGCAGAACCCTCCTGGTTGGGAGGGGCCGTCAACCCGCGGACGCGAGGGTGGGCCGACAGGACTGACCTTCCCGCGCGAGCAGGCGCAGCCGCCGTTTGGCGGCGGCCCAGCGGGGGAGGGCGAGAGCAATCGGCAGCAGCAGCAGCAGCAGCAGCAGCAGGTGCGGCCGTCACCTCAGCGGAGGCCGCCGCGCCCGCCGGGGCGGGGCAGCCGGGCAGCGGGTGTCGGCGGCGAGGGTCGTCCGGCTGGGAACGACTACGCAAGGGCGAGGCCGCGCATTGGCGGCCTCCAAGTGCCGCCGAGTCAACCGGGCGAGCCCCCGGGCGCCCCTGTGCGCAATCAGCGGTCGTCTTCCGGGACGGGCGACGAGCAGCCGAGGTCTTCCCAGTCCCCTGCAGGAGCAAAGGTGTCGCAGCGGGGAAAGGAGGGATCGGCCAGCCACCTTGGCGGTGCGTCAAGCACCGGGCAGCAACAGGGAGGCGCCCAGCGGTCGCACGGGGGTGGGCCGAGGGACACCGGCCCACCACAGCGGCCATCCTCGAGCAGCTGGCCGCTGCCCGCAACGGGGACGCCACGCGGTGAGGGGACGGGCAACGCGCACCCGTCGCCCCATCCAGCTCCCACCGCTCCCTCCGGGTCGGACAGACGCGGGGTGGCAGCAGCAGCGGGACGACCTGTGGGGACGCCGTCGCAGACCACACGGCCATGTTCTCCGCCCCATCCAATCGGGGAGGGGGGCCAAGCGGCCGCAGCTCCCTTGGTGGCAGCCCCAGCGGCCGCTCCTTTGGCTACGACAGCGACGGCAGCGGCGACGCCAGCCCCGGCAGCGGCAGCACAGACTACACCGTCCCCCCGCGCGGCCTGGCTCGCGGCCGCGCGGCTAGAGCCCCCCGCGGAGGCGGCTCCCATGGAGGTGCACGAGGCGGGCGGCGGCCCCCGCGAAGTGAAGGTCGCCTTTACGTCGGGGCCGACGACGGCCTCACCGACGGCGATGGGCATCCCTCAGCAGAGGCCGCTGCAGCAGCCGCCGGCGCGCGCACCAACTCCGGCGCAGGGTGACGCGGCCGTGCCGGGCGAAGCGGCCCTCTGCGTGGCCGAGGACGCGGCCGTGGAGGCGGCGAGGCGGGCGCTCGAGATGGAGTGGGAACTCGCGTCCACACCAACGGGGTCCCGTACTCCGCTGTCGAGCGAGTACAGCTGAGCGCTGCGTGGCTCGAGACGTCTGAGGATGCCGCGGAAGGTACGGAACAGAACAGCAAGGAGTTTTTTGCTGTCGTGACGGCCAACTTCCAGGCGCGGATGGATCGCGTCGACGTCGGATGCCGATGGAGGGCCTACCTGCGCGGGTGCTGCGGGAGGCCACCGGCGTGCGGAGGTACTAAAAGAAGCTGAACGAGAAGGTGATGCGCCTCGTGTGCGCGCGCGTGCACGTGGAGGGCCTCAGCCTCACTGGAAACCCGTCGGAGGCCGACATGGAGCTGGCCATGATGGCCGTTTTTGAGAACCGCGACGATTACGAGGCCATCAGGCTGGGCAAGTACGTGGCGCACCCCATCCTCAAGACCGCGGAGGCGAGGGCGGACAACTGGATTGACTGCTGGCGCGTATTGAAGATTTCCGACAAGTATAGCGGCGCCGCTGCGATGGAGGCCATGGCGGCACGCCGCCGCGGCCGCTGCCCTCCTGGCGCGGCGGGGGGTGCAGCGAACGCCGCGGCAAGCGTGGGCGACGACCTCAGCGCGCGTGACGCGGCCGCGACGGATGCGGCCACGACCGATGGCGGCGGCGACCAGGAGGGGACGCGAGCGGACGGCCTGGCGGCTGGCAAGCGCCAGCGACCGGCTACCTTTGCGGACCGCCCGCTGGGAACGCAGTCAACGCTTGCGGAGCTCGCGCAGGCAGCCCGCGACAAGGCGTTTAAGCAGGAGGACGAGGCAAACACGAAGGCGCTGAACGTGCTTTCGGGGGCGGCCCGTGACCGCAACATCGTCGCGACTTTGTCGGCACCCGCAATTCGGGACGAGCCGCGCTTTCGTGACTTTCTGGCCAGACGGGCCGACGAACTGATCGCGGCCCACTTGGTTGCGCAACAAGGGTTGGCCGCCTCGGGCGCGGCCGCCAACAGCAGCGGGGCTGGTGGGACGGGGCCCGCTCCATCGGGCCCTTCTGCGGGAGCTGCTGCCCGGGAAGTGCATGAAGCAGAAGGAGCACATGTGCTGAGCGCTGGGGCGGCCGCAGGGGCGCATAGGGGAGGGGGTGTGCGGGGGGGGGGGGGGGGGGGGGGGGGCGGCCGCCCCAGAGGCCTCGACGACTGCAGTGGCCGCGGCTGCTGGGCAGGCCGCGGTGGCGTCCGTCGTCGGGGCCGCTGCGGGTTCAAGTGCTCCAGGTGGCCGCTCTTCAGCGGCCGCCGGGGCTGTGGCCGCCGCCAGTACTCCCCCACCGACGGCCCCCCCTGCTGCGCTTTTTCCTTGGCCGCTCTTTGACGGCAGCCATCCGCCGAGTTCGCCTCCCCTACCGCCCGTCGTCGACTTTTCGTGGCCGCCCGTCGCGCCGCGCCCGGCCACGCAACCGCGTGTCCTACCCCCACCCGCACAACCGCGTCGCCGGGCACCGGCGCCCGCACCACTGGTGCGGTACGGACTGGGGGGGGGGCCTCTAGCGGCGGCGGCGGCTGCATCTGCGGCCACGGCTGGACCGCAGACTTTGCGCCGATCGGGGGCGCCCGCTGAGCGGGCTGTGGCCACGCCGGCGCCCCACATGTCTGCTTCCGGCGCCATGTCCATCACGACGGCCGTGACGGGCGGTCGCTCGGCGGCTGCCTTGCTCTCGGTCGGCCGTCGGGCGCAGGTCACGAGGCAGCTGCAGTTTACTACACAGCGCAGCAGCAAGGGTAAAGGGCCGAAGCGGGCGGCCCTTTACGTTTCTCCTACACCCTCCCTGTCTGGGTCAGAGGACCCTGAGGACGATGACGGCTTTGGTAATGTGCCTGACGACGACGATGAGTTTGGGACCCTCATTGGGGACGTGAAGGAGCTGGAGGAGGACGGAGACGAAGATGACCTGTACCTTTGATGGGTTTGTGGCTTTGCTGTGCCGGTGGTGTCTCTTTTTTTTTTTTCCTGGTTTGTGTTTCTGTGTCTGTCGAGCGCTGTTTTTTTTTTCGTTAGTGTTTTGCTTTTGTCCTGAACGTCTTGCTGCTTGTCTTCATCTGTGATCATCACTGGGTCTCGGGCGTAGACTTTGTTACATGCATGCTTCTCTGCCATAAACCTTTGCACAATGCACCTCACGTCTTTTCTCTCTACGGAGACCTGTCAACAAAAGGAGTCCACGCGAGGCACATACGCCCTGTGTGCGCCCTCCTACCCAGAGGGCTCGCAGCTGCGAGGTACCGTCCCCCCCCCCCCCCCGTGCGCCATGATCCGCTGCCCGCGCTCGACGGTGGGAGGGCGCCCTCCCGCCGCACCCGGTGCGCGGCGACACGGGCACCGCACCCTCAGTCCGGCCGCTATAGAGCGGCCGCTGACCGCACCTGGTGCACGGCCACGGCGGCGGCGGCGGCCTTGGGCGGTCGCCGGGGGCTGCCTGGGCGTCTGCCCGTCAGCCGCGCCCGGGCACGCACCTTGGCCGGTCGCCGGGGGCTGCCTGGGCGTCTGCCCGTCAGCCGCGCCCAGGCACGCACCTTGGCCGGCCGCCAGTCGCGCTTGGGCGGCCGCCTTAGCGTTTTCGCGCATGGGCTGTGCGGACGAGCCCGACCGGCCGCGTGTGTCAGAGTGTACGCTTCTTATTCAACGAAAAAAAAAAACCCGCAGGCGAAAAAAAAACCTTTAGCTCCATGCGCCTCACGCGCTTCACTACGGCTGCGGCGTGAGCATGTGATGCCGATGAACATATGGAGCCAGCGCGCGCCTTCTGTGCGTCCACACATGCTCCATCAGGTCCACGCGCAGGCGCTTGCGCTCAACAGGGCTGCGCACGGCCGACCGCCGTTGTACGGCGGCCGAGCGGCCGTCCACTCGACCTCGCCCCGCGCCTCCACCGCGCCCAGTCCCACCACGGCCTGCAGAACCTCCTGGCCCGCTGCCGCGCCCAGAACCACCACCGCTTGCTGCCCCACCTCCATCGCCTGTGGCACCTTGAGCCGCACCACCACCACCACCACCGTCAGCCCGCCCAACTCGCCCGGCGCCACCCCCTGCCCCTGCGCCTCGTCCGACACCCACCGGCCGGGCGGCCCCGCCGCCTGGTCCGCCTCTACATCCACCTCCACCTCCTCCTCTGCCTCTCCCGGCGCCTACCGGCCGGGTGGCAGCTCCGCCATATGCTGAATGAAGGCATCCAGGAGCGGCCGCCCCGCCCCCACCTCCAGCACGTCCGCCAGGGCGGCGGGCAGTCGGGTTGTCACTCCCCGCGGCCGCCACACCCCCACCTTCGGAACGCTCGCCAGGTCCGCCAGCTGCCGCTTCGTCGCTCCGCTCCGCGGCTGAGTTGTCGTCGGCCCCCGCCGCCGCCGCCGCTGCCGCGGCCGCCGCGGCCGCCGCTGCCGCGGCCGCCGCCGCCGCCGCGACTTCCGCGACCACCACGGCGGCCGCCGCAGCCCCAGGGACCCCATATGCGTCGCCCATGCGGCGCCGGGAAAGGTACCCGTCGCGTCGCTGGACGACGACCATGTTGTGTAGAATAGCGACGGCTTTCGAGGTGCGGATGATGCGGTCCATGCTGTGGAACTTCGCTGGGTGTTGCAGGATGTGAAACCACGCCGTCATGACCCCGTAGAGGCGCTCAACGTCCTTGCGCAGTGGCTTCTGGAGCCGGTTGTACGTGCGCTTCTTTGTGGTGTTGTTGGCGGCGCGCGAGAAGGGGTGGGCAAAAATGGGGAAATGGGGATAGACGCCATCAGCCAAGTAATACAACAAACCACGACTCCGCCCGTTCAGTGTAAACTCAAAAATATCAGGCGGCCACGCCCCGCTCATCACGTCCATGCAGAACGGCGACTGGCCCCACACGTTAATGTCATTGTGGCTCCCGGACGCCCCCACAAAAAAATGCCAAATGTAGAGATCCTCATCGCAAACCGTTTCCATTACCACCGACCGCCGCTTCTTGTAGTCCTGGTATTGCCCGGCCTGCGCCTTCGGACACATCCGCCACACCCAGTGTGAGCAGTCGATGCTCCCCATGCACCCCGGCATGCCCGCTGCTCGTTACGGTCGAGGATGTGGGCCAGCTCCGCGTTGGTGGGCGGCCGCAGAGAAGAATCCTCGTAGTTGTCGACGATGTGGTCCACGAGCATCTGTGTGGCCAGGGCGGTGGTTGACTTGGCCAAGCGCAAGTACTCGCCAGGCCGATCGGCGGCCTCGCCATATGCGAGCACGCGAAAAGCGGCCACAACCTTCTGCAGCCCGTACGCCTGCGAGCGCTCTGTTGCGTGAGTGGACCTCTTCCAGTAGGGGAGGTCCTTGAAGTCATTGTAGACCTCCATGAACACGCTGCGGGGCACGCGGAAGCGCGTCTCAAAGTCCTGCTCGCCATAAACAGGAGGATGGCCATCCAAGCCGAAATAGTCCCGCTGGATGCCACGAAAGCCGACGTCAAAATCGCGACGCCGGTTGGCGCAGCGGCCTGAGACAGATCCGCCCCGACGTCGGCGCCGCGCAATAGCACCCGACAGAGCTACATAGTGCTTTCAGCGGCACAAAGACAGCTGCGAAGCCACAACGGCGGCGCGCGCCTCGTCGCCCGATCCGTCGGACACCCCCCAAGCCTCCCGATCTCCGGGATGGTGGGTGGCCATGGCGAGTCTCCCTCAAAGATGCCAGAGGATGCCCTTGGCAGTTACGGCCGCGGCGGCGGTCGCCGCGATGGCGGTGGCCGCGACGGCAGCAGTCACGACGGTGGTGGCCGCGACGGCAGCAGTCACGACGGTGGCGGCCACGACGGTGGCGGCCGCGACGGTGGCGGCCGCGACGGTGGCGGCCGCGACGGTGGCGGCCGCGACGGTGGCACCCGCGATGGTGGCACCAGCGACGGCTACGCGGCCGCGACGGTGGCGGCCGACGGTAGTGGCCGCGACGGTGGCGGCCGCGACGATGGCGGCCCAGATGGTCGTGCCCGCGACGGTGGTACCTGCGATGGTGCTAGTAGCGAAGGTTGCGGCCGCGATGGTGGCCGCGATGGTGGTGGCCGCGACAGCTACGCGGCCGCGGCGGCGGTCGCCGCGATGGTGGTGGCCTCGACGGTCGTGGCCGCGACGGTGGATCCGGTAGCCGCCGTGATGGTGGTCGCAGCGACGGTGGCGGCCACGGCGGTCGTGTCCGCGACGGTGGCGAGGTGGCGGTGGACACCGCAACGGTGGCGAGATGGCGGTGGCAGACGCGGCGATGGTGGCGACTGGTAGCGCGCGCCGACGGTGGTGGTGACGACGGCGATGGGGACAGGGACAGCAGCCCAGCCCCGACCGCCGGGATGGATCAGCCATTTCGAGGCCGCTGGCGCCCCCCCCCCCTGAAACAGCACACCACGCGCCCCCCCCAGCCAAGGAGCGCGCCAAGCGGTTCCGACCGCCTGGTCGGATCAGCCATTTCGGGGCCGCAGGCGGCCCCCCCCCCTCAAACAGCACGCCACGCGCCCCCATGCCCCCTCGAATCGTCGGGCCACGCGGCGACGACGGCTGGTGTGCATCGGCATTCCCGGGGCCGTTGGCGTCCCCCCCCCCAAAAAAAACAACGTTCCACGCCCGCCACGCTTGGCCGTCGCCCCCCCGTACCCCCTGGAACACTCCCCGGCATGGCGGGCCGACGCGAAGCGGCCGCCCCGAGGCTGCTGTGAGGGACCCCCCCGCCGCCCCCACCGGCCAAAAGAACCGTGGATTGGCCACGCGTGGCTGCCCCAGGACGTCGCCCAGCATAGCTGGGCCGGGTACGTGTCAGCGCTCGTGGACACAGGGCTGCCAGACATGTGCTAGTCCCCAGCCGGAGGGATCCACGCGAGTGGGCGCCAGCAAGTGTGTCGATCGGGCCGGCACAGCACAATGACCCGCGTCCATCCCCCCCCCTGCAGTATGTACGCGCCGAAACGCAGGCAGGACCCTCGAATCATGTCTCAAAGCTTTCAAACATGCCGCGAAACCTTCAAACGGAGCCAGTTCTAGCCCAATATGGCGTCCCACAAGCCGAAACGAGATGGTCTACACCATCTCGGAAACGAACCAGGGGGGGGTAGATCGTTTCCAAGATGGTATAAACCAAGTCGCCACCATCTCTGTCGTGTACGTGGCACTCGAGACTTGAATCAACTACAGCAACTCCTTTCCCCTCTGAATCTGAAGCGACGACCCGAATCGGGCCTCTACCGGGGACCCACGAGCCCGCGCGGCTCTCCCATTGGCCAACTGGACATTCAACGGCCACGTGGCGCCTTAAGTGAGCATTCCGAAAATATATCCGAGATGGTATGCGAGATGGTTGGTACGCGTGGAAACACTCTTAAAGACGACACCTTTCATCATCCCCTTGCGATCACCAGTCCATTTGCCGTGGCGGTCGCGATCTCGAATCTGAGAATTTCGGGCGTTCCGTGAGGTGCTGTGTGGACGAATCAAACCCACACTGCACGACCCGTGCACGTCCACTTTTTACGGGACGCTCAATAACTAGGTGTGATGCCCGGATCTGCGGCGGCCATCCGGCTGAGGCACGCGGCCGCCACCATTAGTCAGTTGACCTGAACGAATGGCTGCCCGTTTCAGTGGGCCGCCATTCGGTCGAAGGAAGCGGTTCCTGCTGGTGTCGTTTCGTACGAACAGAGTGAGCCCTCGTTCGGTCAGAAAAGGCACCCCCTGCGGAGCCACGTGGATAGAGACTAAGGCACGCTCAGAACCTGAAATCGCTCGATAGATGGGTAAATAAATAGTCCTCATTTGACTCCTGATGGAATATGGTTCATGTCTTTTGGACTATCCACCCTCGCTCCACGTGCTCACCCCCCCCCTACCCACCCTCACCATACCCAGCCTCACCCTACCCACCATGACCCTACTGTACCCACCCTCGCTCTACCCACATTCATCCTCCCACCCTCGCTCCACGCACCATCGCGCTACCCACCGGCGCTCTATCCCTCCCTCACTCTATCCACCCTCGTTTCACCCACCCTCATCCTCCCACACTCGCTCCACACAACCCCGCCCTACCCGCCCTCGCTCCACCCACCCTCATCCTATCCACTCTTGCTTCTCCCACTCTCACCAAACCCAGCCTTGTTCAACTCATCTCTATACCTCGCGACCCTCCCCTCGCCCAGCCAGCGCCCCGCGAAGCCCTCCAACCCCAACACGCAATTGAAGCCCCTCGCGGTCCCCCTAACTCCCCGCCACCCACTTTGTGGTGTCCGGAAGGCGGGCGGCCGCCGCAGTTGCGAATGTCGCGCTCACCCGTCTTCGCGGCCGACACCGCCGCTCCCGAACGAGCGCCGTCGTCGACCGCCACCACCACGGCGGAGGGCTCGACAGCCGCCCCACCTCGGTGGGCCCGCGGCGGTACCCCCGCCCCCTCCCCCTACCCCGAACCTCACCCCCCGCCGCTCCGGACGAGGCGGCCAACCCTTCCACGCAGAACGGCGTGATGACAACCGCCGCGCCTGCGCGCGCCGCCGCCGCCACTACCCCGTCGGTGTGGGGGGGGGGAGTCCATTACCGCGACCCACTTTTCCGGCCTCGACGCGGGCGTGTGCACCGGCGCGGCGGCGACGGTAGCGCCCCTGACGCCCACCGGCGGGCCGGCGGGCGTCTTGGCCGCGTCATCGCCTGGCGCGGCCAATGTGACACTAATGATGAAGTTTGACGGGCGCGTCGGTGTGACGTCGTTTGAATTTTCGGTGGACACGGTCGACGTGGCCGGCGGGGCGCACACCTACCGCTGCGGCGGGTCGTACGTGGCGTCCAAGCTGTCGCTGGTCGACGACGCGACGGGGGCGGTGGTGTCGGAGGATGGCGGTGGGGCGGGCGTGTCGCTGGGCAGCTACGCCGACGTGCTGGCGACGGGCACCGTTCGGCTGGGCGTCCTCTCGCAGGCGTGCGACGCGGCCTCGTCGGGCGGCAGCCGCATCGTTCGACGGGGTGCAGGTGAGCGTGCGGGACGTGGCGGGTGACGAGGGCCTGCGCGTCTTTCCGCAGCCGGATGGATGCCCGGCTGTGGCCGATGCTGTGGCCGTCGGGTGCTCGCACGCGTATACGCCAGACGGGTTGGCCCTGCTGCCGTGACCGGCGGCGTACCGGGTAGGCGCGGGGGGGGGGGTGGCGTCGCTGGTGTGGCCTGCCGCGGCGGCTGACGGGGAGGCAAGGGAGGCTAACGTGGCGGTGCGGCTGGACACGATGCCGCCGCCACCGCCGGTCGTGACGGCGCTGCTGGTCGATGTGGACGCCGTGACGCTGGATGTGTCTGGCGCGGAGCTGGTGGGTGTCTCTGCGTTCAACGCGCCTGTATATGGGGGCCGTGTGGGAGCGTGCGGTGAGGGCCACGTCGCCGCTTGTGCGGGAGGCGTGCACGTTTGGGGCGGCCGACCAGGAGCTGGTCTTCCACACCGCCGGTGGTCCGGCCATTTCGGTCCACGATGACAGCCAGGTGATGTGCGACGGCATCTCGGCGGTCCAGTCGGCGGATGCGGCCAACGGCGGGGGGCGGGGGCTGCGGGTTGCGTTTGGGGATGGCCGCCTGGCAGCCGCCGCGGTGGCCAGTGGCACCGCCTTTGTGGCGAACAGCACGGCGGCGCGGGCGGCGACGCTGGCCGTCGCGGTGCTGCTGGACGTGTACACGCCGACACGGATTTCCGCGTCCAAGGCAGGTGCAGTGGCGGCGGCGGTGGCCGGCGTGGCGGGCGTGGCCACCGACGCGGTGGCAACGGTGGCCGTGGGCGCGTCGGCCGCGGCGGCGGCCGCGGCCGCCGCCCAGACGGCGTACGTGCGGGTGGCGCCGGCGGCGGCCGCCGCCGCGCAGTCTGCCAAGACCAACGCCCTCGCGTCGGGGGCGGTGGGGCGGGCGGTGCGGCTGGTACCGGGGGGTGTCCACCTCGAGGCCCTGTCGTTAGCGCCCGGCAGCTGTGCCAGTAGCGGGGGTGCCCCCGCAGACGCGGCCGGCGGCCTGTCGACGCTGGCGGTGGGGCTGACTGCGGGTGCTGTGATCGTTGCGCTGGTGGTGGTGGTGCTTGCGTGCCGGCGGTGGCGGTTGGCATGGGCGCCCCCGACGGCATCCTCCGCGACGTGTGTGGGCGGTCAGCCGACGCGCCTGGGCAGGTGGTCGACGAGTCCGGGTGCCACGGCGGGCGGTTTGTGCAGGCCGGCTCGGACGCGAGCTTCACCTGCTCGATGTAGGCTTCGCCGCTTGGCCTCAGCAGGGGCGGTCGGCTTGACATTTCCGCCTTTCTTTGACTCTGTATGTATTTAACGAAGTAGAACGCGCTCTGAAGGGCGTTGGGCCAACGGTGGGATGGAGGGATGTTGTTGCTGCTTTTATGCGTCGCAACAGTGTATGAAATCAAAGAGTAAACGTGAGCAAAAAGAATAGAACTGAGCCGCTCACACTTACGTAGAGAGAAGCAAGACCCCACCCCCCAACACAGAAGCAATACAATCGGTAAAACAGGCCCAGGCGTTAACCCAAAAAAACACACTCGACGC
Source organism: Pyropia yezoensis (assembly GCA_009829735.1). Classification (NCBI taxonomy): domain Eukaryota; phylum Rhodophyta; class Bangiophyceae; order Bangiales; family Bangiaceae; genus Pyropia; species Pyropia yezoensis. The sequence goes on from CM020619.1 coordinate 11,390,306, forward strand.
AATTTTGTGCACTGTGTCCGAGTGGCACCTTGTCCGAATAGTCCAGGAAGAGGAACCGACGACCCCCTTCCTATCTCCCTTTCGGCGCGAGGCAGAGGCCTGGCACAACCCCCCCCCCCTACCACCGAGTGGTCAGGACGCAGTACCCATGCGGCACGTCCGCGGAAAAGTGCATTTCAAACACCCCATTCCGCTCCACCCACAACATGAACCGGAATCCCCAAAAGCCCCACTTCAGCCCCCCGCAGTCCTTGAGCGACCCGTACCGGTCCCAGGCCAAGACCGCTCCGGGGTACTTCTTCTGCAGCCACTGCACGTCAAGCAGGTTCTGCAGCTCGAGGGTGGCGTCGGCGAGGTCCTTGCCAAAGCGGGTGACCAATACCGTCGTGTCTTTGGTGCCCGTGCAGGCCTCACCGTTGAAGTGGAAGTCGGACGGCCGGAGCAGCATCGTCGTCCCGTTGGCATCGTACGCGGTCGGCAGCGGGCCGTCGATGGAGACGGTCCGCGGGCACTCTTTCGGCATGTTGGGGGCGCGGACGTAGTCCACGTCCCCAACAATGGAGCCGTTGGTGCCAGGCGGGATGATGACGGGGGGACCAATGGGCTCCGGTCCGATGGCCGCCACGCGGGCGGGGGCCGACGCTGCGGCGACCAGGGCGGCCGCCAAGACAGCGGCGGCAAAGAGGCACCGACGGGCAGTGGGGCGGGGGGACGCACACGCGGCAGCCGCCATAATCACCGGCGAGGGGGCGGAGGCGGGGGAGAGACGCGGGATGGCAGGGGACTCACAGAGGTGGCCGCAGGTGGAGCGGGGAGAGTTGGCAGCGGTGGGGGGTCGTGTGGGGGGAACCGTTCACACGGCTGGCTGCTTGTTGACACGGACGGCCCGGCTCTAGCCCTGCCCTCCACCCGTGCGACTCTTTGTAACCCCCTACCGCGCCCCACCGAGCACTCAGCCCCCCCCGCCACCCCGCCTCAGGACGGCCCTCCTCTCCCCGCAGGCCTGCCAGCGCCGCCCCGCCCCTTGCCAAGCCCCCAGAGGCGCGGGGGGGAGCGTCGGCGCTGTCAGCTGCCGCAGCCCATGGGCTGGGCCGTGCCGTACGGGCGGGGTGCGCCGCCACCGGCGACCACGTCGCGGACGCTACCGCTGGAGCCTCGCAAGTGACGCCCATGAGGAGCGCGCCTTTGACCCTGTGCTCGAGAGGGCTCGTCGCGGGGGGGGCTGGGTGCCGACTAGGCGGGAACTGTACATTGATACGTCATTGGCTGGTCGGTGCCGAGAGTGACCGACCCCGCCTCTTGTAAACATCCCCCAAACTTCCTACAACGAGGAGTGCCCGCTGCCGGCCCTTGCCCGGTGCTGTGCACCGGCGTTTATTGGGGAGTCGGGGGTCATCCTATGTAGACAGCTGGGGGGGAAAGCCTACGAATAGGGCCCAGACGCATGCCACACGGAGCAGCGATATCCCCGTGTGCCCCCTCTCCCGCATGCGTGTGCATACCCCCGCTGTGGATACTTCCGTGGTCAATGCACATACACAACGTATCGGGGCAGACCCGGGCTTCCGGCTCATCCATCTGTCCCCTGGATACGTACCATTCAGGGATGGGTGATCTCATTGCCATTTGTCGACGCGCGCACCCCCGCCCGCCACGTAGACGTGGACGGCCGACCGGCCGACCAGTCGCGCGCCACACAACAGCACGCCCCGTGGCCACGGCCGGCGCGGGGGCGGCAACAGCAGCGGACGGTCCGTCACGGTCGGCACGGTGCCGACACCGCAGAGCAGCACCGGGGGGCCCGCCGGCCGGCTGTCCCGCCCCGTTACGCTCGCCTCCTCGCAGCCGTGATCAATGCGACGTCTTGTTAACGTGTCTGCGGAGGCCGGCCGGCGGCGTCGTAGCGCCCATGGGAGAAAGCACCGTCGCTTCCAAAGTCAGCCCCTGTCGGCGGCACCCCGCCCGCAAGTGTGCGGGCCCCTACCGGGCTGAGAGGGTGATCAAACCAATTCGAGTTCGCAGTGGATTCTATTGATTGAAACGCGGTTTGGCCTAACTGTGATTCCAGCCACTGGGCAGAGACGAGTTCGGACATTGTCATCTGCCACCAGTAGCATCCCGCGGCATCCCGGCCACGGGGAGCGACTATGTAGGCTCGGGTACCATGCACACACGAGTTTTTTGTTTTGATTAGAAATACTTTTGATTATTGATTAGCGCATTGCAGGCTACATGAAAGCTTAAATATTAGAATGTTGCTTGCGCGCGGCCGTGGAGCGTCCTCTCGCATGACTACGGTCGTCGGACCTCCAGAAGCTGCACTGTTGGCGCTATTGATGGGGATGTATAATGGTGAAGAGGGACCGCCGGGGAAGGTAAGGAGATGGCACCAGCTTGAACTGAATGGGGCTTGAGCGTGGCGGCGCGGCGAGGCGTCCTCGCGCAGGTCTCTCAGGTGAGCGGGGAAGAACGGCGCGAGAGAAGAGAACGTGTGGGGAGGTGGAAAGGTCTCGTAAAATATAGAAATTAGCGAGTCTTTGAGGGGAGCGGGGGCGCGGGGTGCGGTGGAAAGGGTCGCGGCCGTGCAGCAACGTACGCCCTCCACTGCACGCGATGCGACCAAACGGAAGGAGGGGCTGAGGGCTGCCGAAAGCGTCGACGGCGCTCCCTCCGCCACTTTAACCGCGTCTGCGCGACGGAGGCCGATTGCGACTCCACCCGCTGCCGAGGGGCCTGCGCCGCAGGGTGCGGCAGGGGCCGGGGCGCGAGCGTCTGTGCCCGTCACCAGCACGAGGTGGCAGCCTCGACGCGGCCGCTTCCAGTGCCCCTGGAGCCACGCACTCCGCCGCCGGTGCGGGCGGCGCGGACCAGGTGAGGGCAAACGTCGACGCGGGGGCTGCGGCAGTGGTGTTCGCCGCCGCCGCTGTGGGGACTGGTGGCGGTAGCGGCGACGGTACCGGTGGCGTCGTCCGCGGCTGTTCCGGCGACGACGGCCGTCGGCAGCGGTGGCCACGCTGAGAGTGAGCCCACCGGTCACGACCCAATTGAGATTTATTTCTTATCTCATGGTCACACTGTTGAGGGGCGCACACCGGGGAAGGGCGGGCAAGTACGAAGTGATCCCCCCCTTTGTTGTCCCCGGGTGGGACTGCCTGGATGGACTTGCCATCCAGGCGGAGGGGCGCAGCCTAGTTTCGCGTGTACCCGCGGTGCGAGCCACCCAGGCTGGGTATGCGGCGGCGGAGCACCGCTACCGCAACCTGGCTGACGGGTCGGCGGAGGAGGGGGCGGCGGTTATGCCGGCCGCCACCGCCTGGAGCAGCAAGTATGAGGGTACCGGTGTGAGGGCGGTCAGCGGATGGCAGAAGCTAGCAGCCACGCGGCGAGTGGCTGTGAGGCCCAGCACCATACGGGGCATATCGGCAGCGGGGTCCCGGCCACATGATGAGCGGTGTGCCGATCTGGGGTGGGCGCTTTGGCACCACACAGAGGGGGAGCAGCCAGCCTGCCTTTGTGGCAGGAAGGGGCCGTGGGGGGGTTTGCCCACCTCGGAGCGACAACGATGGCCAGCACAGCTGCGGCCGTCAAGGGGATGGATATCACCCCCGGATGGATGGCTGAGTTGCGGCAGAAGACGTGCGGCCCCTGCATTGAGGGCAAGATGAGACGTGCTCTTTCCCCCCATCAGAGAGTCGCACCACGGCTCCTCTTCAGTTGCTGCACACCGACGTGTGCGGCTCAATGCGTGTCGTGTCATCCGGCGGCAATGTCCTCTTTGTCACCATCATTGACAGCGAGACCAAGTACAAGACGTTCACCCTCATCCGCACGAAGGGGAAGGCCAATCAGGCGGTCATCGCCACCGTCAACCGTTGGAAGACACTGACGGGTCTCAAATTCAAGGTCATCCGCTCCGACAACGGCAAGGAATATGAGGGAACCGACTTTGAGCGGTGGCTGTCCGACAAGGGTATCCAGCACCAGACAAGCATGCCCTACACACCCCAGCAAAATGGGGTGGCTGAGCGCTACAACCGTGTCATCACCGAGCGCACAATGGCGCTCCTGGCGGACAGTGGTCTGCCCCCCAAGTGGTGGGCCGAGGCCGGAGCTACTGTGAACTACCTGGCCAACCGTGTGCCCCAGCGCAACCAACTCCTCACCCCCTACAAGCTACTCCATCGAGTGAGGCCGGGCGTTGGCCACATCCGCATCTTTGGCTGCGCGGCGTGGGTGTACACCCCCCCCGACATCCGCACTAAGCTGCAGCCGCGCGCCGAGCGTGGCATTCTGCTTGGCTACGCGGAGAACCAGAAGGGCTACTGTGCGCTGGTCAAGAACAAGGTGGAAGTATCCCGCGACGTGCGATTTGACGAGACGGTTGTCGGGCAGCAGACGCTACGAGGCCTGTCGCCCGCGCACGCGACCGTGCAACTGCCGTCCGTCGCAGTTGCCCCCACGCCCACGACCACCGTAATGTACGATGGCGATTTTGACAGCGACATTGACGGCCCCGACACGCCGGCACCGACGACCACCGTGCAGCAGCAATCCTCATCCATCGACGAGGCGGTTGCTGCCGCACGCAACCTCGTCAACACGGGGACTTCAAGCGGCGCCACGGCCGCAGCCGGTGGCACCACGGGGGAGAAAGAGACGGGTGCATCGGGCGCTGAGTCTGACACGTCGTCAGGTTTTGAAACGGCGGACGACAACGACGACAACTCTGGCGCAGCAACTATGGACGATGGCAGCCTGCCCTCGCGACACACTGCGCGACTCCCCCGTGCAAACCCCAAGCCAGCCACTGGCCGCGGCAATGCCACCGCGGCATGGGCTGCCAACCGGCCAAGCATCCTGCATGATGCACACGCTGGACGTCGCCCCATGCGCCTGTCGGCGGCTGCCACCAGTGGGACCCATATTCTCGGGTCGGCTCTGGCGGCCAAGGGCGGTCGGTCACCGGACAAGATGCGGATCGACCAAGCCCGTCGCCAGACGGACTTGCCAGTCTTTGAAAAGGCGGTCAATACGGAGGTCGATGCCCTGTGGGCTCAGGGGACGTGGAAGCTGACTATCCTGCCTCACGGAAAGCGTATCTCTGTTACCGAGATGCTCTGTGAGCACAAGAGGGGCCCAACGGAAGAGGTGACGCTACACAAGGGGCGCTATGTTGTACGCGGGAACAAGCAAATCTTTCTTCTCGACTACAACGACGTGTGGGCACCGGTGGCCCCGCTATGGCTCTCTATGCACGCTGATGGCCTTCTCCGTGGGGACGGGGCTGGTCATCGCGCAGCTGGACATTGAGACGGCCTTCCTGAATGGTCACGTCGAGGAGGAGATCTAAGTGCGACAGCCACGCGGCTATGAGCGCGGAGACAGGACCAAGGTCTGTCGAATTATCAAGGCACTCTACGGCCTGAAACAGGCCGCGCGGCCGTGTTACCAGAAGCTAGGAGAGGTGCTGCGGGCATCGGGCTTTTAGCCCTGCCACGCCGACCCATGCCTGTTCAAGAGCACCGCGAAGGGGATCACCACCTTTTCCTTGCCTACGTGGACGACCTACTCATCGCCGCCTCGACTATGGCGGCGGTTAACAAGGCAAAGACGGCGGTCACGGGTGACTTCAAGGCCCGCGACTTGGGGGAGCCGGAATAATTCCTCGGCCAGCATGTCACGCACAGCCAGGAGCGGGGCACTCTTCAACTTGGGCAGCGGCAGTATGTCGCCGACATCCTTGTGGCAGTATTGACCCCGAGGTACGGGGGCAACACGTGCCATGCAAGGGGCAGCAGGCCACTAGCCTGATCCGTTCCTCCCCCTTCATTTGGGTCCGTATTCCCTAAGTTTGGGATAGTTAGCTTAGTAGTAAATCCAACTTGGATTTGAGGGTTTTCTGCATTTATCGTCTTGAATTTTCGTGTGGCCCGGTGGGCAGGTGCTGGGGTGGGAGATTCTGAGTGGCGAGATTCTGAGGGGACCCTGGGGGGATAAGGGGAGGGACAGCGGGGCTTGGCCCTGCGTCCCCGTCCCGACCAAGAAACTGTTGGACCACACACCATCCTCTTGTTTGTCAGTGGGGGGCTTGCCCCACAACAGGGACAGAGTGTGTGCGACTTGCACTTCTTCCGGTTCCCCCGACAGGGGAGGCAGCCCTTGTACACCGCCCCAACTTGGGTGCCGTGTGTGTAAGTGGTTTTTTCCACATTTGGTGGAGCAGCAGGGGACAGAGGTAAACTTTACCTCCGGGTGCACCCGGGTGTAGGGGGCCCTCTGTCTCAGAGGAACGGTGGACTTGGACCGTGTCATACGGATCGTCAGCCAACATGGCTAGTTCGGACCCCCCGTCGTCCGGGGAGTACACGGGTGACGCACGTACTTCAGTGCCTTTGAATACTGGTGAGACACAGGTGGGTTTACCTGGGGTCGCAGAGGGACTAGAGGTCCCTCAAGCCAGCAGGACTGGAAGTGCGGGCGGGCAACAGGCCACCCCGACTCAGTCGGGAGTTCACTCGGGTGACACTTCTGATGTGGGTGGGCCGAAGTCTGGCCACCGTGTGGTACACTCAACGGGAACGTCCCAAGGGGTGAGGACTGTCCCCGCGGGTTCCACTCGGGATGGAGCCAACTTTGGCTTGGAGCCGTCGCCAACTAGGCCTTCGGAGGACAGCGAACCTCCGTTGGTCGGCGATGGGCTCGCGCCCATGCCCCCGGTTGAGACCCCTGAGGAACGTGGTTACCCCTCAGGTGGACTCCCGGAGGCGGACCGAGACTCAACTGGAGTCGTCAATCCACTCCTCGCGGAAACTGTCCGTCGGGAGGCGACCAATGTGCTGCGGCAGACTTTGCCGGACCTGGTGGTCACGATGACGAATACTATTCTGAATCAGATTGTGGCGAGTTTGCCAGATGGCCTTGATGTCCAGACCGGATCGGGGCTTTCGAGCCCGCAGGCGCAGGGGGAATCCCTCCTCACGCCTATCTCGGGTCGCCCCGAACAGGGGGCGACACCTGTGACTCCCAACGAGGGAGCCACACCATACTCGGTGGGGCGTACGCCCTTCATGGGGGAGTCTCCCCCGGAAACGCCGGCGGCTACACCAAGCGCGCCGGGCCAGACTATGGGCACTGAGGGTCAACTTACCCCAGTGCCACAGCGGCCGTTCCCTCAACGTGAGGTGCCGCTCAAGATCCAGGTAGCCAACCCGGTCTACCAGAGGATCTTTGATTGTGAGACCTACGCCCTCCACAACAAGTCGGTGGCGTATGGTCCTGACCAGGCCCGAGCCATGGGCCGTGCCAAGAAGAATGCACTTCACTCTTTTGGGCACAAAGCGGAGTGGGATGGAACTCCCCCCCTCCGTGTTTTTGAGTTCCTACGTCGTTTCACAAAAGCCTGTGACGACAATGCCATAAGTGAAGGCTTGGCTTTTTACATGCTACGGGAGTTTATGAAGGGAGACCTGCGGACAGAACTTATGTCCGTCATGCCCAGCTCCTCAAGTGGAGGCGCTGGGGAGGTGACGTCCTATTTGGAGCTCGTCAACTGGTTGTTGAGAGCCATGGTTGATGAAGCGGCGTTGGCTTCTCAAGTCGAGGAGTTTACGCAAGCCTATCAGGAAGAGGCGGAGGACGAGTTGTACTTTGCGGAGCGAGTCCGTAAGCTCAACAATCTTTGTGGGTTTCTTCATCCACAAGCTGTGGTGAAGAGTCGGTTTGTGGAGGGACTCCATTGGTCAGTCCGGATGGAGACCCGGGAGCATAACACTGCCCGGGCGACCCTGGCCGAGTTGGCTAGGTTCGCCTACCGCAGAGGCGAGGCCTACCGCAAGTTGCGGGAGGAACAACGCCAGGAGCGTCAAGCCGAGTTGGCCAAGGAACGGGAGGAGGCGCGCCGGGCCCGAGAGTTGAGAGAGGCACGCCGAATCCGCAAGGAGAGGGTGGTAGCTGCCGTGGGAACTTCCCAGGGTATCTCTTCGTCTTCCCCAGTTGGGAAGACCCCTCCGGGAACTGATAATCGGTGTTGGAACTGCAACTCCGATGGACAATGGGCATATGATTGCCCCAAGTTGAGTAAAGGCATCCAACAACTTGTTAGGAATGCGAGTAAGAAGTCGGCTACGAACGAAGTACGTTCACGCCGCGAGGGTGGGTCTCGACCGGTGGTGGCGGTCGCCACACCCTCGGCGGAGGGGGCGGACACGTCGTCCTCGGACTCGTCGTTTTCCCCTTCGTCCTCAGATTCGGACGCCAAGTCGGCGGGAAACGAATGACCGTTGGAGCTCGCCGTCCGAAGCTCACAACGGCAGCCTCGGCCAAGTGGGTCAAGAGGACGAACCAACCGTGCCGGATACTGCGGCGACCTAAGGGAGTCCGCCCACCTCGGGTAGGACTCCCCAAGAACGTAAACCCACGTCGGGTCATCGCGGTGCTGACGGGTGAGAACTTCCAGGTGGCTGGACGGGTGCAACTTGCCCCCGGCCGTGCCTGCTGTGCCCGTATCGTACTTGATATCGGGTCAGGAGCCTCCTTGATACGCAAGTCGCTATTACCAAAGGAGATGAAGCTCCAACGCTGGAGGTCCAAAGCTGACCGTCTGATCGATATCAATGGTGGGGTACTTCCCATCGTTGGTGCCGTGACCCTACCAACTAGGTTGGGGACCCATGAGGTCGACGTGACCTATGGTGTAGTTGAGAATATATCGGTACCCCTGCTTCTGGGTACCCCTTATGTCGTAACACAAGTGCCTTTGATTTGTGGCCCTGAGTACTGGGTCAAGTTAATGAATGGGGAGACTATCCCCATCCTTGGTAAGGGAAAGTCTGTGGCTCCTGTGACAGTCTCACAGTCGAAGCCTGTTTGTTCGGTGAGGGAAGGGTTTACTGCTACCCTGCGTTTAGCCCGTAAAGTCACGTTGCCCCCCAACTCGGTGGCGCACGTTGACGTTGTAACTGATTATACGGGGAACGGGTTGGTGCACCCTTACCCCCGTCTTGCTCGCAAGCACCAAGTGCATGTTGCCCTTGGCACGATGGACTCCAAAGCCGGAACCCCGTGGAGGATCCAGGTGATGAACCTGAGCTCGTCGCCCAAGTACTTCAAGTCGGGAGCCAAGTTCGGCTATATCGACCAACACGAGGGACCGGTAGTAGCGGTCACCCTCAACGCGGGCGCAAGTAGCGACCCGAAGTCCGGAAAGGAGAAGCATCAAGCCAAGTCGGCCGCCTCTCCTCGGCCCCATGTGAACATGGAGGGTGTCCCACCCAGGTTGAGGGTTCAAGTTGAACGCCTCTTGGACCAATATCACAAGTTGTGAGATGGTCAATTGGGACTCATGAGAGCCACCCAACACTGGATCGAGTTGAAGCCCGGTGCACTTCCTATACGCCAACAACCGTATAGGGGAGGACCCCGTTCAAGGGCCCCCGTTAAGGAGCAAGTTGCTCGCATGGAGGCCCTCGATGTGATCGAGGCCAGTAACGCCGAGTGGGCGAGTCCGGTGGTTATCGTCCCCAAAGTTGATGGGACCCCCCGGTTCTGTATCGACTACCGTAAGCTCAACGAGAGCACGGTGAAGGACAGTTATCCCCTACCTAGGATGGACGACTGTCTGGACTCCCTGGGGGAGGCGAACGTGTTCTCTACCCTGGACTGTAACGCGGGGTACTGGCAAATTCCCATTGCCCCGGAGGACGGGCATAAAACTACCTTTACCTGTCACTGTGGTACCTACCAGTGCAACCGTCTACCGTTTGGCCTGTGTAACGCGCCGGCAACTTTCCAGCGCGCTATGGACATGATTCTGGCCGGAGTACGGTGGCAGATCTGTCTCGTGTACCTAGACGATATCATTGTGTTCTCCCGAAGTCCGGAGGAACACATTGGCCATCTTGGCCAGGTGTTCAAGCTACTTGCTGACGCCGGTGTGTCACTGAAGGCGAGTAAGTGCCACCTCTTCTCTCAAGAGGTGGAATACTTGGGACATGTTGTCCGTCCGGGGCGTCTCAGTGTCAACGAGAAAAACTTGAGGGCCATCCGTAAGGCTCAGTACCCCCGGACCCAGACCCAGATGAGGAGCTTCCTCGGGATGTGTAACGTGTACCGACGTTTCACCAAGGGCTTCGCCAAGGTGGCGAAACCGTTGAATGAGTTAGTGAGCTCAACGCTACCGAAGAACCTGCCTCCCCCCAGTCGGGTGGAGCAGGAATCCTTTGAGACTCTTCGGGACCTTCTGCTGAAGCTTCCTATCCTGGCTATTCCCAGGTTGGGAGGCCACTACATCCTGGATGTGGACGCTAGCTACGACCAACTTGGTTGTGCGTTGCTTCAGCAGCAGCCGGACAAGGAGTACTTGCCGGTGGGATACTTTAGCAAGGGGCTGAACTCGGCCGAGAAGAACTACGGAGTCACGGAGTTGGAAGGACTCGCAGTCGTGTGGGCGGTGACGTCACTTCGTCAATACCTAGAGGGTGAGAAGTTCCTCATCCGCTGTGACCACCGCGCGTTGCAGTTCATCTTTAAGACGGACTGTACGAACTCTCGTCTCAACCGGTGGAGGGTGCGACTGGCACCCTTCAACTTTGATATTGAGTACCGACCTGGCAGGCAACATGCCCTTGCCGACGGCCTCTCTCGGGTACCTACCGAGGGGCTGGACACTAACCCAGTCGATGAGGACATCCCCATCGTGGGGGTAGTCACGCGCTCGGGTCAGGCGTTGAACCCCGAGGCGCCAGGGAACAAGAAGTACTTGCCCCTGTCCCTGGACGAGGTGGTGAAGGCCCAGGCCGAGGATCCCTTCTGCAAGTCGCAGAGGGATACACTGGATACAGTGGCGGAGACGCGGTTCTTTCTGGGAGACGATGGCCTCCTCATGAGGAGGGGGGTATTCCAGGGGACCGAACAACTTGTCGTCCCCGCATCCCTCAAGGACAGTATCCTTGAGAGGGAGCATAACGCTCCCTCAGGTGGACACCTGGGGTCTAGTAAACTGTACCAGACCCTGAGGACCAGGTACTACTGGCCGTCCATGGTGGTGGACATCTACAGTTGGGTGGCTGCCTGCACAAGTTGTGCACAGAACCGTCTGATGGAGCGGCGGCCTACTACGGCTATGCTATTGTTCCCGGCCAAGGAGCCCTTTGCCGCGTTGGCGATGGACATCCTTGGGCCACTGCCAGTGACCGAGGAGGGCAACCAGTACCTCCTGGTTATCTGTGACCGCTTCACGAAACTTACGCGAGCGATCCCACTGGCAGAGATCACGGCCATGTCGGTCGTGTCAGCCTTCCTAGATCACTGGGTTGCCGCGTATGGCATTCCGGATAGTACACTATCGGACAATGGACCGCAATTTGCGTCTGTACTGTTTCAGGGAGTGCTAGATATGTTGGGGGTGCGGGCAAACTATGCCACCCCCTACCACCCACAAACTAATGGGCAGGTGGAGCGCTTCAACAAAACTATGGTTAGGCAGCTGCGCCACTATGTGAGTGAGCACGTGAAAACGTGGGACCAATACATTTCTATTCTTACCACTGCCTACAATTCGCAGGTTCACTCATCTACCGGGGAAGTACCCCTCGCTTTTGTGACTCCCCGTCGCGTGCGGTCTATTGCCGTGCGGCGGCCGCTCCCAACTAGGGAGGATGGTGGCAGGACGCCTACTCCTACTGAGATTAAGGCGGAGTTCGCTGCTAGGCTTGAAAACCTCATCCCTAAAGTCAGGGCTGAGATGGACAAAGCACAAAAGCGCAACAAGCGTACCTTTGACAAAAAAGGTGCGCACCGCCAAGCATGTCCCCGAGCAGGGTGACTGGGTATTGGTCCACTCACACACCCCAACTGGGGGTAAGTTGGTATTCCAGACGAAGGGGCCGTACCAGGTCCTTCGTACTGATGGGCGGCGCTTCACCATCGAAAGTGACGATGGGGTCCGCACAGTGAACGGACAGGACGTGGTCAAAGTTGCACCACCGCCTGCGGGCGACCCAGCTTGGGCGCGTGCGTTGGAAGCGTGGCGCCTCCCCTCACTGCCTGCGGCCAAAAGGGGCCCGCAGGAGTACGTGTTCGATAAGTTCATCGACCACGGCTGGGATGAGGACAATGACCGCCTCATGTTGAGGGTGCGTTGGCTTGGCTACAAAGCCAAGGATGATACGTGGGAGTATGTGGAGGACCTTCCCGCTGAGAAGGTCCGGGCCTACTGTGCCCGGAACGAGATAGACCCTAACAGCCCTCCCTCAACGTGAGGGACGGCCGAGCAACAGTGCCAAGAGAGTGCTTCAAGTCGAAGTGGTACGCAGAGTGGCTTTTAACTACAGCCCTAACCCTCACACTCTCACAACAAAGGCAGCTGCCAACTAGGCATGCATGCTAGACTCTCCAACCCCACGGCCCTCGCCCTCACGTGGAGGCGAGCGGCGAGACCCCCGGCGATAACGCTCCCCACCAGTCGGAGGGGCCGGCGGCTCCAAGTCGGACCCGTCGCGCCCCTCACGGTCGCGCAAGTGGCGACGACCGCGGCTACTCTTCTGCTCAGTCTTGCGCGCAAGTTGGCGACGCAGACGCCGGACCGACTCCGACTCTGACGGAGTCGAGGACTCCGAGACGGAGTAAGACAACTCGTCTTCCGACACGGAGGGAGAGCGCCGCGAGCGTCGGCGACGACGGCGAGGAGGCGAGTATGCCCGGCTCGCACGACGTTTGCCACGCCCAAGTGGGGCTGGCTGAGGCATAATAGCCCCAATGCGAGCCAACTCGGCCGTCATAAACTCCGCCACCGACTCGCAACTCGCGGTCGCCACTGCAGTACGAACGCGCTCCTCAAGTTGAGGAGTCTCGGAAGTTTGAAGGGTTGCGGTCGACGCGGCCAACCAGGAAATGGTGCGCACCAACGTGGTGATCATCATCTCTGAGGTTAGAGGCGTGGGCGGTAACACCAACTTGGGGTATACCGTCAGGAGGGTGGCCCCCATGTTGGGGGACACCGGAGTGGACGACTCAACGGCCACGCTAATCGGGATGTCCCCGTGCGGCTGGTAAGGGACAGGAGGAAGCGGAGGGGCACGCCGAGGTGGCGGGACCCGGGTGTAACTGCGACCCCGACTTGGGGCGCCCGCAGTGGGTTGAGTCATATGGTCATCATGTGAGGGCACGGCCATAACTATGGCCTTGTCCGGGGGTGGCGCAGTGTGGCGATCCACCCCCGGGGCATACGGGTAGTCCCCGATGCCCAACCCCTCTCGTAGGACCACACGGCCGTCGTGAAGTTCACGAGCGACCCATACGAACTGGCGAAGTGCGCCATCGTCCTTGGGCCCACGAGTGGGGCGGCGCAACGTGTGCTCGATGCTCTCCCACTCGATAAACTTGTGGAGGCGGAGCATCTCCTCAAGTAGAGTGAGTTGTCCTGATGAGCACCCCTCAGCAACTAGCTGAGGGGTGAGCTGTTCCAAACCTTGGATAAGCCGGAGGGGGAGATGCCAGAGCATCCCCCGCCGCTGGACACAAGACACCCAGGTCGACATGACCTCGAGGAGCCACTGGGTGGCCAACATGGCCCACACCAGGTGATCAGGGCCAGCCGTCAACATGACGGAGCCGAAGTGGTCAAGCAACCGTGGCAGCAACGCCGGGAACCCGTAGGGGACCTCAACCTGAGGCCACCACTCGGGCTTCTTCGGATAGTACTGCTCCTTACTGGCAGCAGACTGCTGAGGAAACTCAAGTTGAGCCGAGGTCACCAAGTAGGGACCTCGCCGGAAGTCCTTCTCCATCCGCACATCAAAGTGATGAGTGTGCGGATCGGCCTCGTGAAGGTACGGGGGGCGAGTTGCCACCGCGTCCCAAGTAAAGGTCGGCAAGTCGCCGGGACCCGGGATAGTTCCCCCGCGGTCCACCATGGCCTTGGCCCGCTGTACGTCTTCGACCTCCTCGTCGTCCAGGAAGGCAAACTGGTCCGTCCTGAAGCCGGCAGGGAACCCGACCCTACGGGGATACTTCTCCCGTAGGCGGTCCCATACCCGACCCATCGCTGCGCCAAGTCGGCCACAGCGAAGAACAGTCAACCCCTCCTCATATAGAGGCCAAGCGGGGTAAAACCACCGCCCCAAGGCCTCACGCGGGACAACTTGTCCCGCCTCCGGGGGAGATCCCGCCGTCAACCCAAAGCCGGGTGAAGCGGGAGTCCCATCCCCCGGCGCGATCGCGGAGCCCCCGCCAAAAGTCCCTGCGGGCGCTGCACCGTAGGAGGTGTCCTCCATACGTTCGTCGAGAGAGTCCGTCTCCACCCCCGGGGTCGCCATGGCTCTCCCCAAGTTGGGGAGAGACGCCCTGGCTACAGCGGCACGAGATCCGCCTCGAGTTGAGGGGGACTCGGATCGTGGGTAGACGGGTGGCCCCCCCAGCGTGGAGCGGCCCAGTGGAAGGTGAAGGGGAGGTGGTGGTGATGGTGAAGTGCGAACCGGGGAGAGCAAGCTGCCGAGTGGGCAAGCTTGAGGAAAGGGGCGGTCAACGTGACCGCCTCCACATCCGCGTTACGTACTCAAGGGGGGACAGCAAGTCGCGCCCCCAACGCCGAGACGTGCGTTTACGCACCCCCTCACAGGGCCGACCGGGTCGGTCGGAACTGAGGAGAGGGGAGTGTGGCAGTATTAACCCCCAGGTACGGGGGCAACACGTGCCATGCAAGGGGCGGCAGGCCACTAGCCTGATCCGTTCCTCCCCCTTCATTTGGGTCCGTATTCCCTAAGTTTGGGATAGTTAGCTTAGTAGTAAATCCAACTTGGATTTGAGGGTTTTCTGCATTTATCGTCTTGAATTTTCGTGTGGCCCGGTGGGCAGGTGCTGGGGTGGGAGATTCTGAGTGGCGAGATTCTGAGGGGACCCTCGGGGGATAAGGGGAGGGACAGCGGGGCTTGGCCCTGCGTCCCCGTCCCGACCAAGAAACTGTTGGACCACACACCATCCTCTTGTTTGTCAGTGGGGGGTTTGCCCCACAACAGGGACAGAGTGTGTGCGACTTGCACTTCTTCCGGTTCCCCCGACACGGGAGGCAGCCCTTGTACACCGCCCCAACTTGGGTGCCGTGTGTGTAAGTGGTTTTTGCCACAATCCTGAAGCGGTTCAACATGACGAACGCCAACCCGGTGCGCCTACCGATGGGGGTGGGATCCAAACTCCGCAAGGCGGGGGAGCCCCTCCCGACGGATGCCATCAAAACCTAGCAGGAGTTGATTGGGTCCTTGCTGTACCTGTCAGCGTGCACCCGGCCTGACCTCTCCTGTGCGGTCGGCCGGCTGTCCAGGTTTGTGGCCGCACCCACTGCAGATCACGTGGCGGCGGCCAAGACGGTGCTGCGCTACCTGTGCGGCACGCCCGACCTGTCTCGAATGTACCGAGGGTCGGGAAAGCTGATTGGGCACTGTGACGCAGACTACGCCGGCGACCTGGACACCCGTCGATCGACGACGGGGTACGTGTTCACGTACTTTGGGGCAGCAGTGAGCTGGGGGAGCAAGCAACAGGCCTCGGTCGCCAAGTCAACGACCGAGGCTGAGTCCGTGGCGGCGACCGCTGCGACCAAGGAAGCTGCTTGGCTTCGTCACCTTGTCGGGGACCTACCGGGCAAGGTTCCCAAGCTCACCCTCCACTGCGACAACCAGGGGGCGGTAGCGATGATGCACAACGCGGTGAGCTCCCCGCGCACAAAGCACATCGACATCGACCTCCACTTCATCCGGGAGATGATCGAGGACGGCCTGCTGGTGGTCGTCTTGATCCTGTCGGCCAGCGACCTTGCGGACATCCTCACAAAGGCTCTACCAGTGCATGCCCACTCCACTATCCGTAAGGGCATGGGAGTAGGCGACTCCCTCTGATGGACGAAGCCCGCGGGGGAGTGTTGTGTGGCAAAAACCACTCGCGCACGCAGCACCCAAGTTGGGGCGGTGCACAAGGGCTGCCTCCAGTGTCGGAGGAACCGGAAGAAGTGCAAGTCGCACACACGCTATCCCTGTTGTCGGGCAATCCCCCCACCAGTAAACAAGATGATGGTGTGTGGGCCAACAGTTTCTTGGTCGGGACGGGGAAGCGACGCCAAGCCCTGCTGTCCCTCCCCTTATCCCTCCAGGGCCCTCTCAGAATCTTGCCACTCGAAATCTCCCACCCCAGCACCTGCCCACCGGGCCACACGAAAATTCAAGACGATAAAATGCAGAAAACCCTCAAATCCACGTTGGATCTACTACTAAGCTAACTATCCCTTACTTAGGGAGTATGGACCCAAATGCCTGGGGAGAAACGGGTCAGGCTAGCTGCCTGCCGCCCCTTGCATGGCACGTGCTGCCCCCCTACCTGGGGTCAATACTGCCACAGCCGGCGCGCCGCCGGTCGACACTCCGAGATTCGGCGACGCTGCGGTAAAGCCCGCTGGCGTAACAACGTACGTTGCACCACCTGCCAGGCCCGTTTCTTGAGTGTTGCGACTTCGCCCGCGCCGTGGAGACACGCTGCGTGAGGTGCCTTTTGGGCCATCCGCGGAACGGTGCGAGTGTTGGCAAGGCCTGCCGGTTGCTTGCGAGTTGTGTGTTATCGTGCCGAAATGAGGGATGACACCAACACCACATCGCGGCGACGCGAATCACGCTCTTGAGCGAAAACGCGAATGCCCATAAAGTTCAGGGAAATGCTGAGCACAAGATCTCTGAATCAGCGTTAAAACTTCACACCGGGTTCGAGGATATGGGTACTGCATGAGCAAGAATCGGCTCGGCGAGTCTGTCCAGAAGGACTCCCTCCGGTGCCTCACGCAGCATCGTGCCCACGCCGAGGTTTGTGCCGACGGCCTGGTTTAAGACGGTACGTAATCGCACCGCGCGTCCGACGGCGAGGCCGACAACACTGGGCCCTGTCGGCATTTCAGGCCCGTTCGCAGACCGCGTTCGCAGGAGGCGCACCCCGCAAATCGACGTTCCTATTGGCTGGCGGCTCGCGGCGGGGCCCCGCGGTGCTGCGCAGCACCTCAACATACGCGACGATGCCGCGTACGTTGACGGGCTGCGCCGCGCTGCGTCGCACGAGAGTTGGAGCGAGTGAGCAATATTTGTCCTGTTGAAATTCTTGCAGCGTCACTCAATTAGTTCTCGATCAGTCGTCATTTTTTTTTTTCTCGCATCGCGCGACGTAGCGGTCAGCTCTTTCCAGTCCAACAAGCACTCAGCGTCTCCTGCCAAGAGCCACATCCGTTCCGTCGCCTGTGCCCAGCCACATCCTTCCATCTTCCGACCACCATGGCGTGCGACACAGCGGTGATAGTCCCCGGCGCGGGAGTCGAGGACGCAAAACGGCAACCAAGTTCTGGACGGCGTCTGCAGGCATCCGCATCGCGCGGGCAAAGTTGGCACCGTACCGGGCCTGCACATCCTCGACAGTAACAGGTATGTTTACTTGAGGGGAAGGAGAAGCAAGCACCCCACGTCTATCGTACATGGTGGCAGCTGCAGAGATGACATGCGCCGCAGCGGCCGTCTGCCAGACAGGGAGGTACATGGCGGCTTGTCTGCCGCGAAGCAGACGAGCAGCCTTCGTGGTAGAACGGCAGTGCTTCTAAGGGACACCCTATTTCGACGCTAAGTATTCCAACATCAGTATATACTTGTATCTTTGGCGTCATAACTGCTTCTCGTGCGCCGCTGCGCGCGCCTTGTGCCTTCGCAGCTTCGGACCCCGGGGATGCACTGTTCGGCTTCTGCCAAGCGCTTCAGCGAACGGGCCTCAGGGGGGGGGGGGGTCTGAGGATCCTGAGCTTCCCTGCCTGTGGATACTATGACCTCTCCCCGACGCCTTCCGCCCCTCCCCCAATCCCCGACATGCTCCCTGCGCCGCCGCTTCCTCCGACTCCCCGTCCCCCCCCGCCAACCGGCGCGGCATCCCCCACCCGCCTGACCCACATGCGCGCCCTTCCCGCCGCGCCCACCAACCCCCCCCCCAACCCTCTGCCGCGGCCTCCTCCGCCCCGCCCACTTACCCGCCACTAACCCCGTCGGACCTCTGTCGCCTGTTGCTGCAATCGCCGCACGACACGCACTCGACGTTCTTCTCGTCGCGGTCTGCCCCGGTCACCGGCAGAAAGGTCGCTGCCCACGCCGCCCGCCGAGCTGCGGCAACTCCTTGCGCCGGCGGTACTCGCAGGCGCCCCTCGAAGGCGCTGCTGGCGCCGGGAGGAACGCGGCGCGCTGCCGCCACCTCCCTTGGCTTCTTGAGAGTATGTTGAGCGGAGACCAGGCGTTGGAGCCTGTCCGCCGGGACTTTGCCCCCCCCGGCCCTCCGCCTGACGAGGGGGACCTGGTGACGGTCGTGCAGGCCGCCAGAGCCATCATAGCGCGGGAGTGCGTTTCGGGAGGCGGCGCAAGTGGTCGTGGCGTACAGGAGGTACCGCAGGACGCCGGGAAGAGGCGATAGAGGAGGCATCCACCCCGATGCCGCTGCTTCCAGCTCATCACCGGCACAGTCCCTGCCGCCGCACCCGCAGCCCCGGAAAGTCGCTGTCGCAGCACTTCCGTTCTTTCACGCCAGCACCCCCCAGGGACCACCCCAGCGCCTGCAAGCAGCCCCCGCGGAGCTCACCCGGACGCACGTAGCCCCCGCACCACACTTCAAACTCCAACCCGCTCCTTGTTCGCGCCCTAAGCCAGCGCTCTTTTCTGTCTGGGGCAGGGCGGCGTCGCCAGCTCCCCCCTCCTTCCCAGTACTGATTTGATTCCGATGGCGCTTTGGCGAGCGGCGCCCGCAGCGGGCGCCGCCCCCCCTGCCCGTTGCGACAGTTGATCAGTGGCGGAAGCCGTCCGGCGGCGGCAGCCCGGCGGCAGCGCGGTACTGGCGCCCCACGCCCCCCCACCCCGTCCGACGGCGGCAACCCGGCGGCGGCGTCGTACTGGCGCCCCACGCCCCCGCACCCACGTGGCAGCTCCGGGCCCTCCCCAGGGGTGCCTTGCTCACATGTGCAAAATGCACGCGGCTTCGTATAAAATACGGCGTGCATAACCCGAGCAGTCTTAGTGGTCACAATAGCCACCTTACAGAGAGAATGGGCCAATAGACTGGCTCGCACACAGCGCCGGTATCCATCTCTCGCCACACAACGCGGTCAATCTGCGTGAGAAAAGCCCCGCGACCAGGTCTCGCGTGGCGAGGTCCGACCCCCCCCCCCCCTCTGGAGAGGCCGTACGGAAGCCTTCGGCACGGATTCCGTGCCGATCTAGCGTGCCGAAGGGCCTCTATGGCCTGGATTGGCCGCCGTTCCAGGCCATATGGGCACTTCATGGTTACCTGCCGGCGAATGGTCACGGTTCCTTTACGCCACATGGGACAAAACTCGGAAAACTGCATTTTTGTCATCTCCAATCCGACTATGTATTTGTGATCCAATTAGTAAGCTAATAGAACTTACCCTCAATATGTGAGAGTAAACCGTGCACTTCTGGGAACGAATTGATGGCTAGCGATAGTTGTGTCGACGACTTGGTCGTCTCGTCCCCATTGGCCCCCGTCAAACGCGCTGCGCCGCGCTCTCGTCACTGCCCAGCGCAACTCATTTCCCCCACGCCCGCGCATGCGCACACGTACACCTCCGTCCGCTGCCAGACCGCGGCAGGTCGGCGCGCCCAGTGCGCAGTGGACGTTGCGCAGGACGAGCACCACCCACCCTGCACCTGCGCGGCCTGCTGGTACATACGGGGCCCGCGCGCTTTGTGCCGCGCGTGTCCGTGGGATTCACGCGCGCGTTTGCAGTTGGCCTGCTTTGGTGGCAGCGGGGTCCGGCCGGAAGGCTCGTCGCAGCCAAGCCGGGCTTCGCGCCTCTTTCCTTCCTTCTTGCCCGCATCTCCCCTTCGCCTCCTCTCGGCGCGGTACCTGACGGCGAGGGTCACCTGCGGCGCCTGGCGTTATCGGTGTCGTATTGTGTCGCGTCTCTGCTTGGCTCGGGCCGCATGCTGCCGCTGCCGTTGCGGGCCCACTCGTAGCTGCCGGTGCTGTGAGTGCCCCAAATCAGCGTGCTCCATCATGGATCCGGCGTCTTCATCGAGGCGGTACGTCAGTCTGTTTCTTTCGCGGCGACCTGTGCTGCGGTGTTGTCGCACTGGTAGATGCGGTGACCTAGGGGGTGCAGCTACTGCTGTTTCTGGCCATCCTGCGCTCCTTTCTCGTTTTTTTGTGGGCAATCAGTGTGGCATGTGGTGTTCAAGTGGTGGTAACATCTGCGAGTCGACCGCCTTGTTTACTTACTCTCTCTCCGGTCGAGCACGCGTGTTGCGGCTTGTGTTTTTTGCTGCTTTTGTCTTGTTCTTCTTATCTGAACCTACCCTTTCTCTTGATGTTATGGACAGTGGTGGCGAGCTCAACGTCGACTCGATCATTGAGCGTCTGCTCGAGGTGCGTTGTTGCAGCGTGCTTGTTCTATTTGACTGGTAGCACATTGCTCGTGGTCAGGTCGCGCACAGTGCGGTGTGTTTGAGCTGTGACCTACCATTTCGTTTTGCTAATGTCATTCTGCCTGACCCGTCCGCGTTTTCTTGCTCTTTGTCTGTCTTATGCGTGGACGCACCATTTGCTTCCTCCTCTCGTATTCCTTTACGTGTGCAGCACAAGCCGTCTGGGGGGGGGAAGAAGTCGAAGGTCCGTGGTCAGCGTCCAGGCCGGCAGGTGAACCTTCTTGAAGAGGAGATCAAGCAGCTGTGTCTGCAGGCGAGGCAAATCTTCCTCTCGCAGGCGCCGCTGCTGGAGTTGGACGCGCCCATCAAAATCTGTGGCGACATCCACGGACAGTACCACGACTTGTTGCGGCTGTTTGAGTATGGTGGCTTCCCTCCGACTAGCAACTGTACGTTTGACTCTGGGGGGACGTTTGTGTTGCATGCTGACTGTGTTTCGACTTGTCCATGAGGGCTATGACCTTTGCTGGGGGTACAGGCTCGGAACATCTGTCGTGTTGTGACCCGGAATGGGTTAGCTGTACCATGACTCGCGTTGCAGGTGGGCTGACGTGCATGTGGTTTCTTTGGCCCTTTGTTTCCTGTCTCTCTCGCCTTGCAGTCCTCTTCCTCGGAGATTACGTTGACCGGGGAAAGCAGAGCATTGAGACTATTTGCTTGCTGATGGCCTTTAAGGTGCGCTACCCGGAAAACTTCTTTGTGCTTCGCGGCAACCACGAGTGTTCGAGCATCAACCGCATCTATGGCTTTTACGACGAGTGCCGGCGGCGCTACAACGTCAAGCTGTGGAAGACCTTCTGCGACGTCTTCAACTGCATGCCCGTGGCGGCCATTGTGGACGAGAAGATTTTTTGCACTCATGGTGGGCTCTCCCCTGAGTTGACGTCCATGGAGCAGATCCGCCGCATCCAGCGCCCTACGGACGTGCCCGACCAAGGCCTGCTGTGTGATCTTCTTTGGTCGGACCCCGACGGCGAAATCAAGGGATGGGGCGAAAATGACCGAGGGGTCTCTTTCACGTTTGGCGGCGACATTGTGGCTCGCTTCCTGCAGCGGTTCGACTTGGACTTGGTGTGTCGCGCCCACCAGGTTGTGGAAGACGGCTACTCTTTCTTTTGCGACCGTCGCCTGGTGACCATCTTTTCGGCACCCAACTACTGCGGCGAGTTTGACAACGCAGGCGCCATGATGTCGGTGGATGAGACGCTGATGTGCTCCTTCCAAATCCTCAAGCCAGCCGACAAGAAGAAGCTGATTGGTTTTGGCAACCAGTAGGCCCAAGCGCACTGCGTGTTGCTCGACTGAGTGTGACATCTTGATTGGAGCTGTTTTCCGCCCCTTTCTCTTTCTTGTTCTTCCTCTCCCTTGGGCTTGCGTGTTTCCCATGTGAGTTGATACGTCTACCGACTGCTATGGGTTTTGGGTGCTTGTTCCAAGTGTCTGGGCGCATCAGGTGAACCTCACTGGGCAACCCTCTGCTTTGGTTCCGTTTATATCTAGCCTTACGTTTGGCAAACACCTGGAGGGCCAGAAGAGAGGCTGCGGGTGTCAAGCACACCACGTATCCTCTTGATAGACAACCTGTTTCCCTCTTGTAGGTGTGTGCGCAGAAAAGGACTGGCTGATCAAAGATTTTGGGGTGCTATTGTGCGGGTGAGAGACTGAGAAGCGGCGACAGGTTCCAGATGACGAAACGGTTCCTAGCTCTCACGCTGCATCGCCACACGCGACGTGCCTGGCAGCACCGACGGCGGTTCATCAGTGGCCCACTGCCCATCATGTCCCGTGGCATTGCAGGTGCAACACACCTGACACAGCACCAGGCAAGAACGCATACCCACAGCCTGCGAGGCATCAAGACCGACTCGCTATGCAAGCGCTCCTCTGGACCCTCCACGGAAACTTTAATGCGTGCATCACCAACCCGTCTGCTTTTCGCAAGACCAACAATTGCCACCTGGCTAGCAATCGCACCTCCACACCTCTCCAGCTCTGCGACACGCTCCGTGTATAAAATCTGCTGGCAGAACACAGCATGTGCTCTCCCCTCCCCCAGCACTACTCCCCATTCCTCTGTTCCCCCATCAACCCTCTCCACGTGACCGGCTCGTCCCATGCCGCGGCACTAGTCACTTGGTGTTGAGGGGGTTGGTGAGGTTGGAGAAGAAATTGGTGACGCTGGCCATGAAGCCCTCGCCTTCAACCGGTCGTGCCGCCTCTGTCACCGCCTCGTCGGGAAACTCCTTGAGCTGGTATCCGTACACAAGGTCATCCGCCACGTCCTTGAGCGTCGGGAAGAGCCGCAGCGCGCCAGTCGCCAGGTCCTTTTCGGTCGCGTAGATGGCACGTACCACCCCTCCAGACCGGGGGACGGTCAGGCTGCCCACCGGGTACCAGTTTGGCTTTTCCCCCGTATCCTCTGGCCGCCGCACCCAAATGTTGTACTCGGGCATCCCCGACGACTTCATGTCATCGTACTTGGAGGCGGCCGCGCTGCGGCGGACCGCCGTTGCCGACGGGGGGGGGGGCGCCGCCTTGGGCGGGCCAAATCCCTTTGGCGCCGCCGCCGCCGCGGGCACCGGCGCGGCTGCCGCCGGGGGTGGGGCGGCGGCCGCGTCGGGGGTGTCGGCCGCGTCGTCGTTGGCTGCCATCATCGCCGGCCGGCGGGCGCAGGTGCCGGCGGCGGCCCGCGAGGAGGAACGTCCGGGGAGCGCCGAGAGCGGGGTGACAAACGCCATGGCGGCCGGCACGAGGGGAGGGGGGGCCACGGCAGCCACAGGTGGGGAAGCAGGCGGAAGGAGCCTGGCAAGAAGGACCGTCAGACGTACGTAGGTCAACGGCCAGGCTGTTGCAGGGTGTCTACGGGGGTAGAGCGGGAATCGTCCGCGGGGGCGAGGCGGGCGGAGTGACGCTACAGTTTCAGGTCGGGGAGAGGGCGCAGTGGCGGAACGGCATTGCCAGGTGCCACCGCACACGCCCCCGGCTGGACGTGTGTGACGTGAGGTGGGCGCGGGCACCCCAGCATGCCAGCCTTCCACGTGTACGGCGCGCACGTCGCCACCTCCACCTCAGGAGTTAGGTACATACAGTACATCAGATCTCACCAAACAATTGGGTCGGCCGTTTTCTCGGCCCGTGTCGTGCCGCCGCCGTGCCGGTTCCGCCGCCGCCACCGCAAACCCCACCGCAGTCGACGGGTGCGCGTGTCCGCCCCACGGCCGCCGGCGCTCGTGGTGGCCGCTCGCCACAACAGCCCCCGCCTCCCCTCCGCACTGCTTGTTCACCTTCCGCCCCCCCCCCACCCGCCCCGCCTACACTTCTTTCCCCGGCGACGCCGTTCGCCGTGCCCCTCCCCGCGGGGCGCCGCCACAGAGCAGCCCCACGTGGGGCGTCCCCACCCGCGTCCCCGGCCGGCGCCGTCGGCACTGCCCTGCAGCGCCCCCCGCCCGCGCGCTCCGCGGCGGCCCCTGGACGCGCCCCTCCGCCACTGGGGAAGCGGGGGGTGTTGGGAGGTGGCGCTCGCTCGTCGCTGGGGGGCACCCCCTCTTGTCCTCTCGCCGCTGGGAGGCACTGTTGTTTTTGTCCCCGCCGCGGGGGCACCGCGCCCTCGCCGGGGCCGCCGCCGCCGCCGCGGCCCGCCCCGGCGGACGCCCGGCCAGGGCGGCCACGCTCGCGGGGGAGGGAGGGGGGATACGGGGGGGGGGGGGGGGGGTGAGGGCGGTGGCGGTGCGCGCGGCGGCGCGGCAGCGTGGGGGTGGGTTTTGCTGGGTGGTTGCCCCCGCGCGGGTGCCCGCCGCGGCGGCGACGGCGTCCCCCCCCCGCCGTGCAGGGGTAGGCCCAGCCGGCTGGCCGTGGCGGGCAGTGGCGCCGCGGGCGCCGCGGCGGGCGGCACGGCGCGGTGCGGGCGTGGGGTGGGTGGGGTGTCTCCCCCGCAGCCGCGGCAGTGGCGGCGGCGGCTTGCCGCCCTCGCCAATGCGCCGACTCTTCCCTCCCTACACATACGGGGACAGGGGGGGCGGCGCGGGGCACCTGGCGAGGCGGCGACGCGCCGCACCGTGTTCCTCCGTTGGCTCTGCTCTGCCCCCTCTCTCCCCCTCTTCCCCCCGGGTGGGTTTCCTTTTTTTTTTTTTTTTTTTTTTTTTTTTTTTTTGTCTTTTGCGACCGCAGGCTGCCGCACGGCCGTGTGGCGGCCACAGCGCCACCGCCCGTCGCCACCCCCGGGGGGCGGGGTGTCCCCCCCTACCCCGCGGGGGGGTCAACCCCTCTCCCCGTCTGGGGCAGCGTCCCAGTGAGCGACGGCGGTCAGGGAGGGAGAAGACGAACACAGAGGAAGAGACAACTGCCCCCACAGCGCGCGACGGTGTGGGGCAAGGCCAGGACGCGGGCGGCGCAGGTCTCAGCGGCGCAAGTCTCAGCGGCGCAGGCCTCAGCGGCGCCCCCCCCCCCCCCCCCCCCAAAGAAAACAAGCAGCATGGTAGCCGGTGCGCCCCCCCCTGTAGCCGCTATCGTGTCGCTGGTGCGTTTCCATGGCGGCACTGTCCTTGGGTGCACACCGTACGCGGACACCCGCCCCTCGCAGAGGGACCACGGGACAGAGTCTAGGACGGGGGGCGGCACAGGTCCGAGCAGCGGCCAAAAAATACAACAGAAAAAAAAAAAAAACGTCGCCCTGCGCGCGTCCATTTCGTCCATAGCCCTCCTCGTCTTTGGTCTGTACCTCACGCCCCTCCCCCCCCCCGCCCCTCCTCCCTCCCCCCCCGGGGGGGGGAGGAAGGGAGGAGGGGGCCCCCCCTCCCGCTCCCCGCACGCACCGTATGTGCGGCACCCTCCCCATCGTGCCACGCGTGCCACGAACCCACC
The DNA here is from genome assembly GCA_009829735.1 of Pyropia yezoensis. Lineage (NCBI taxonomy): Eukaryota > Rhodophyta > Bangiophyceae > Bangiales > Bangiaceae > Pyropia > Pyropia yezoensis. Next base: position 11,415,661 of record CM020619.1, read on the forward strand.
CCCCCTCCTCAATTTCAAAAAAAACGGCGTTGGCCCCGGCTCTCGCCTTCCCCCCCCCCCCCAATCCCCAAAGGCAGCGTGTGCCCGTGCGACCCCGATGCGGCGGCGCTGCTCCGCGCGCCCCGTTTCAAAAAAAACAACAAAAAACGACGCAACGTTGCGGCGGCGCCGGCGGCGATGGCGCGAAAGCGGGGTCCCGCCCCTGCCCCCCCCCCCCCCCCCCCCCCGCCCTTGGGTTGTGGGGGGGGGAGGGGGGGGGGGCCCCCCAACCCCCGCAGAGCACGACGCGCCAGCGTCGGGGGGGGGGAAGGGAGGTGGGGGGGGGTGGTGGGGGGGGGCGGCCGGCCGCTCGAGGTGCACAGCGGGGCCGGCCGCGTCCCTCTTGTGCCCCCCCCCCTCTGTGGTACTGTACTGTACGTGTACATGGGCAGAGTCGGCGCGGCACCCGCCCGCTCCCCCCCCCCCCTGCCCTCACCCGCGGGGGGCCCGCTCCGCCCCTGTCCCCGCGCTCTCTCCCCACTGCCGCCCGCGTGCGTGGCCGCCCCACCGCGTCGGCCCGCGGCGCCGGCCGCGCCCCGCGGCGCGCACGCGTGTGTGCGCGGGGGGGGGGGGGGGGGGGGGGGCCGCGGCGGCGCGCCCAGCCACCTCCCTCCGCCGCCAGTGCCGCTCGCCAGTGGGCACACGCCGCCCCGCCCCGGGCCCGCCCGCCTCTGGTCGCGTCCCGCCGCGGCGCCCCCCCCACCCACCCACCCACCCCCCCCCCCCTTCCCCCCACCCCCCCCCGGCTGCCCTTCGCACGGCCCTCCCCGCGTGGCGTTGCCGGCCGCGCCGACGCTGCCCGCCTCCGCGTGCTGCGCGGCCGCACACCCCGCCCGCCGTTGCGGGTGGGCAGGGCTGTGCGGCTGCCGGTCACCCGCCACCCCCCCCCCCCCACCTGACGTTCCGTACCCACCGTACCGGTACTGTACACACCAGTCCCCTATAGACCACCGACACACACGCCCGTCGTTTGCCTTTGACGTCACCCTTTTTTTTTTTGCCCTCTCCCCTTTCCCCCTCCCCTGTTTCCCTCCCCCCCCCCCCAACCCCCCCCCCCCCGCCCCCCCGCCCCATCATCCCCTACCCTCTTTGCCCACATCCTTCCCCCTCTCCCCCTCCCTTTGTGTGCGTGTTCCTTCCCCCCCCTCCCCGCCCCCCCCTCGGCCCATCTGGGTAGGCAAGCATGGCAGAACCGCTGCCGCCTGGCTCCTTCCCCTTTGAGGATGAGGCCATCGCGGTGGCCATCATTGAGTGGCTCTCCAACGCCCACGCGGCGAGCCCCCTCCCCGGCGGCGCCGCCCCCTCCGCCGCTGACGGTAAGTTGTCGTCTGGGGGGGGCGGGGGCGGAGCCGCCGCCACCCCCCCCGCGACGGTCGCGGCCGCTTCCGCCACAGCCGCCGCGCTCGTCGAGGCGGTGGCGGAGCCACCATGTGGGGAGGCGGTGGCGGCACTCGCGCGCCTCGTCGCCGACGGCTTCCTCCTCTCCCACACCACCGCCCGGTGGGCGCCGGCGGTCCTCCCCGTGTCGGCCGTGTGCCTGCCCACGCTCCGCCGCGGGCCGGGCGTCGCGGCCTCGTCGTCGGTGACGGCGGCGCAGGCGCGGGGCAACATCCGGCGGCTGGCGCGGGCGCTGGCGGTGCACTATGGGCTGCCCCTCCCGCCGCCGCCCCCGCCGGCGGGGGTGGGCGGGCGGGAGGACCCGCCGCCGCCGCCGCCAGAGGGCGACGCCGAGGGCGCCTACTGGGTCCGCCGGGGGCCCTGGTCCGACGCCTCCACCGCGTACGCGGAGCGGGAGCGGGAGCAGCGCAGCTGCTCAGACGCTGGCACCGTCACCACCGACGATGACGTCGGCGCGCCCGTCGCGCCCACGGATGTGGTCCTCACCGCCCTCCTCACCGAGCCGGGCGCCTGGGCCGAGCCGGTCCTCCTCCTCCGCCTCACGGAGGCGGTGCTCAAGGCGGTGACGGGGGTGAGCCCGGCGGCGGCGGCGATTGTCGACGACCTGCCGGCCGATACCAAGGGCTTTTTTGGCGAGGCCCTCCTCCGCACCGCGATTGTGTCGTCTGCCCCTTCGTCGCCGGCGCCGTCCTCTCCATTATCACCCGGGGGGGGGGGCGGCGGCACCCCAGCTGGCGGTGGCGACAGCATGGGCGGCTGGGGCACCCGCCGGCGCAGTCACCTGCGGCCGTCGTCGCCGGGGCTGCTGCTGACCCCCCCGGCGACCCCCCTCCGCTCGAGGCCCGGCGCGGCGAATGGGCACGACGGCGGCCGGACGCCCGGGACGGGGGCCTACCTCGGCGTCGACGACGGCAGCAGCGGCAGCCTCACCGAGTACCTTCACGGCAGTGCCGCTCGCAGCGCGGCACGCAGCGGTCGCCGCGGGCGGGCGTCGGCGGTGAAGCTCCGCGGTGGGGGGATGGGCGGCGGCGGCCTCGTCATGGACGGGTGTCCCTCCCCTGACGTGGACGCTGTTGCGGCGTCGTCGCTCGTGGCCTCTTCAGCGGTGGCCAGCGCGGCCGCGACGGCCGCCGCCACCGCCCGCGCCGACGCGGCGGAAGCACGGGCGGCGGCGGCCGAGGCGCAAGCAGTCTCGTTGCGGCAAGCGGCCGTGGGGGCAGCGGCCGAGGCCGAGGACTGGCGGGAGCGGGCGCGCGTGGCCGAGGCGGCGGCGGCCGCCGCGGCGGCCAAACAGCGGAGCCTGGCGGCTGAGGCGGCGAGCGTCAAAGAGCGCAACCGGGAGCTCACCAAGGCCATGGACGATGTGGACAGTACGTCCCAAAAGGCGGCCGCGGCGCTCCGCGTCGACCGAGCGGCCGCCGCGTCCGCGGCCGCGACGGTTGCCACGCTGAGCAGTCGTGTGGAGACGCTGGAGGAGGCGGCCGCCGCGTCGCGGCAGGCCGAGGAAGCCGCCACCCGCCGCGCTGTCGCGGCCGAGGCAGACGTAGCCCGCTCCGCGGCGCGGGCAGACGCGGAAATCGCCAAGGCGCGGCGGCTGACCGCCGCGGCTGACGCGGCGGCGGCGCGTGCGGAGGCGGCCGAGGCGGCGCTCGCGGCGGCGACGGAGGAGGCGGCGGACGCGCGGCAGCAGCTGGACGCGCAGCTGCTGGTGGCGGAGCCATGGGAGGCCAGCGTCCTGGTGGTACCCCCAGCGGCGGTGCCCCCGCCCGTAGCGCCGTCCCAGCCGCCCGTGCTCACCGCGGCGCTTGCCGAAGCGGCGGCCGCGACGGCGGCAGCGGCGGCGGCCGCGGATCAGCGGGTGGAGGCGGTGGAGGCGGAAGCGGCCGAGCGGGTTGCGGCGGTGGAGGCGGGCGCTGAGAAGCGGGTGGCGGCGGCCAAGGCGGGCGCCGCGGATCGGGTGGCGGCTGCCAAGGCGCAGGCGACCCAGCGGGTGGCGGCGGTGAAGACCAAGGCAGCGGCAGCAGCGACGGCGTCTGCGGCGGCGGCAGCCGCCGCAGCTGCCTCGGCGGCCGCCCTGGCGGACAAAAAGTTGTTGTCGGTTGAGGCCGAAGCGGAGCGTCGTGCGGAGGCAGCAAAGGCCGAGGCGGACCAGCGGGTAGCGGCCATCGAGGCTGATGCGGTAAAGCGGGTGGCGGCGGTTCGTGCCGAGGCCGACCAGGCGGTGGCGGCGGCCCAAGCCGAGGCTGCCGAGGCCGTCGCAGCTGCTCGGGCCGAGGCTGACGAGGCGTTGGCGGCCGCGCAGGCCGAGGCGGAGGAGTCGGTGGCTGCGGCTCATGCCGAGGCCCAGCAGGCGGCTGCGGCCGCGGCGGCCGTCGCGCAGCAGGCGCTAGCCGAGACACAAGCGCAGGCGGAGCGTTCGTTGGCAGCGGCGCAGGCCGACGCCGAGCAGCGGCTGGCGGCCGCCCAGGCGCAGGCCGAAAAGCGGGTAGCGGCTGTCCAGGAAGAGGCGGCGGCGACCGCCGCTGCGGCTGCGGCGGCTGCTGCGGCTCAGGCTGACAAGCGGGTGGTTGCAGTTGAGAAGGAAGCGGCCGCTGCCGCGTCGGCCGCCGCGGCCGCCGCCGCTGTCGAGGCTGACAAGCGGGTGGCCGCAGTTAAGGGTGAGGCTGCATCTGCTGCTGCTGCTGCCGCCACGGCCGCCGCGGAAGAGGCTGAAAAGCGGGTTGCCGCAGTTGAGGAGGAGGCTGCATCGGCCGCTGCTGCTGCCACGGCGGCCGCCGCGGCCGAGGCAGACAAGCGGGTGGCCGCCGTTGAGGAGGAGGCTGCATCTGCCGCTGCAGCTGCCGCCGCTGCCGCCACCGCCGAGGCTGACAAGCGGGTGGCCGCGGTCGAGGAGGAGGCTGCAGCTGCCGCAGCTGCTTCTGCCGCGGCCGCCGCGGCCGAGACAGACAAGCGGGTGGCCGCCGTTGAGGAGGAGGCTGCATCTGCCGCAGCAGCTGCCGCCGCTGCCGCCACCGCCGAGGCTGACAAGCGGGTGGCCGCGGTCGAGGAGGAGGCTGCAGCTGCCGCAGTTGCTGCCGCCGCGGCCGCCGTGGATGCGGCAGACGAGCGGGTGGCGGCGGTGGAGGAGAAGGCAGCGTTGGCGGCAGCAGAGGCTGCCGAGCGACTGGCGGCGGCTGAACAAAAAGCAGCCGAGGCAGCTGCCGCCGCTACTGCCGCCGCGGCAGAGGCCGACGAGCGGGTGGCTGCGATCCAGGCGGAAGCCGAGGAGCGGGTAGCCACTATCCAGCGGGTTTCTGACGACCGGTCTGCCGCGGCCAAGGCCGACGCTGACGAGCGCGTGGCTGCCGTGGAAGCACAGGCTGAGCAACGGCTGGCGGCTGCCAAGACCGAAGCCGACGAGCGAGTCGCGGCGGTCGAGGCCGATGCGCAGCAGAGGCAGGCAGAAGCGGCAGCGGCGGCTAGGGTCGACGCCGATGCGCGGGTGGCCGTGGCCGAGGCTGAAGAGGCGCGCCGGCTCGCGACTGTTAAGGCCGATGCCGAGCAGCGGCTGGCGGCAGCAGAAGCGGCCGCGGCCGCCGACACCGAGGAACGGCTGGCGGCAGCGGCGGCGTCTGCCGCAAAACGGGTTACCGCGGCCGAAGCGGCTGCTGCTGAGGCGACGGCGGCGGCCGAGGAGCAGCTGGCGACCGCCGCCGCCAATGCCGCCGCTCAAGTTGCAGCTGTGGAGGAGCGGGCGGCCGCGGCGGCCGCAGCCGCGGACGAGCGGCTAGCTGAGGTCGAGCTGGCCGCCTCGACCACCACCCGGTCGGCCGTGGCGACCGCCGACGAGTCGGCCGCCGCGATGGCGGCGGAGAGTGAGCGGCTGCAGGCGGCGGTGGCGGATGCGTCTGCGGCATCTACCGCCGCGTCGGCCACCGTTGCAGACCTGCGTGAACGCCTCGACGCCGCGGCCACCGATGCGGCCGCGGCACGGGCCGAGGCGGCGTCGGGGGCGGCGGAGCTGCGTCGCTTCCGCGACGCGGCTGCTGACGCCGCCGAGGCGGCCGCTGACGCAGACGCCCGGGCGGCCGCCGCCGACGCGGAGGCCGCCACTGCCCGCAAGGCGGCGGCTGCCTCGGTGGCCACGGCGGCAGCGTCCGAGGCGGCTGCGGTCGCGGCGACGGCCGACGCGGACGCTGCACGCGCGGCGGTTGCCGACGCGGTGGCCGACGCGGCCGCTTTACGGGCGGCCGCGGCAGCGGCGGCGGCAGAGGCAGAGGATGCGCGGGCAGCGTTGGACACTCGCACGGCAGACGCGGACGTCCTGCGGGAGGCCCTGTCTGCTGTCCAAGCCGACGCCGAGGAGCTGCGTGCGGCACTCGCCGCTGCGGTCGCCGACGCGGACAGTGCGCGGTCGGCAGCGGCGGCGGTCAAGGCCGAGGCCGATGACGCGGCAGCAACGGCGGCAGCAGAAGCGGGGGCGGCGGCCGACAGCGCGGCTACTGCACTGGCCGCGTCCCGGGCAGAGGCAGAAGACGCAACCGCCGCCCGCACCGCGGCAACCAACGACGCCGACAGCTTGCGGACGGCACTCGCGGCAGCGACCGCCGACGCTGATGCTGCGTGGGCCGCGGCGGCAACATCGCTGGCTGACGCTGACAGCCTGCGGGCTGCACTCGTCACGGCCGTCGCTGACGCAGACGTGGCGCGGTCCGCGGCGGCGGTGGCAGAGGCCGCCGTCGTCGCCGCGCGGGCAGACGGGGCGACCGCGGCCGCGTCCGTGGCCCGCTCCCGTGAGCTGGGAGCAGCCGCCGCCGACGAGGCGGCGGCGACGGCCGCCGCCGCGGTCGCTGCCGAGGCGGCCGCCACCGACCGTGCGGCGGCGGCCGAGGCGGCGGCCGCCGCAGCCGACGCGCGGGCGGCCGACGCGACCGCCACGGCGGCTGCGGCAGCCGCAGCCGAGGCGGCTGCGACGGAGCGGGCGGCCGCCGCCGACGCGGCGGCGGTCGCGGCCGGCGCTGCCGCCAGCGACCGTGCGGCGGCGGCCGAGGCGGCCGCCGCCGACCGGGCGGCTGCCGCCGCCGAGGCGGTGCGGGTGGCCGAGGCGGCCGCCGCGGCCGCGGCCGCCGACGCGGCCGCCGCGCGGACCGCCGGGGCAGCCGCCGACGGCCGGGCGGCGGCGGCCGAGGCGGCGGCTGCCGCTGCCGAGGCGGCCGCCTCTGACCGCGACGCCACGGCGGCGCGGGCGGTGGGGACTGCCGACGCGGCGGCGGCGGCGCTGGCCGCCGCACAGGCCGACGTGGCCGCCGCCCGCGACGCGACGGCGCGAGCCGACGCGGCGACGGCCGAGGCGGCCGCCGCGCGGGACGCGGCCGTCGCTGACGCGGCCGCCGCACGGGACGCGGCGGTCGCCGAGGCGGCTGCCGCCCGCGATGCGGCCATTGCCGACGCTGCCGCCGCGCGGCAGCAGCTGGCCGAGGCGGCGACCTCCCAGACACGGTCGCTGTCGGCGGGGTCGCTGGGTAGTCGCGGTGGGGGGTCCCTCGTCGCCACCGCGGCCGCCGCTGCCGGCGACGCTGTGGGCACGCCCCATGGGGAGGCCGCGCCGCGGTCGGCCCCCGCGGTTGTCGATGACGAGGTGCCAAACACTGGGCGGTCCTTTGCATCCCTCACTGAGCTCCCGACGTGGGCGGCCGGCCGGCGGGCGAGTGAGCCTGTGGCGGCCAGCGGCGGCGGCGGCGGCGGCGGTGGCGGCGGTGGCCACCTGCCCCCCCCCGCCCCCCCTTCGACGGTCGCGTCGTCGGGGGGCTCGGGGTCCCCCCCCGGCCGGGCATCGACCGACGGCCGGCGACCGCGCGGGGCGGCCACGTCGCGGCAGCTGGCGGCCGCGCGGGTGGCGCTGGCGCGCGCGCAGACCGCCCTCGCGCAGCGCGAGGCGGCACTGTCGGCCGAGCAGGCCGGCTCGTCTGCGCTGTCTGCCCAGCTCACCGCCGCCCGCTCTGCCGAGGCGACCGCCACCGCCGCGGCGGCGGCGGCGGCCACCGCCGCCGACGCCAAGCGCCTGCAGGTGGTGGCCCTCCGCGCCGAGCGCGCCGGCCTGGCGCGGCAGCTGCAGGCCGCCACTGCCCGGGCGGCCGCGGGGGAGCGCGACGCGGCCGCGGCCGCGGCGGCGGCGGCGGCGGCCACCGCCGCGCTCGCCGACCGCGACGAGGCCCTCGCGGCGGCGCGTGCGGACCTGGCCGCCGCCCGCACCGCCGCCACCGCCGCCGCCGAGGCGCGGTCGGCCGACGCGGCGGAGGTGGCGCGCCTCCACGAGCGGCTCCTCGCGTCGACGGTGGACCACCAGGCGGCGGTGCGCGGCTGGGAGGTGCGCGTGGCGGCCATGGAGGCCCGCCTCGAGTCGTCGGACGTGCTGGCCCGGCAGGTGGGGGCGGCCGTGTCGGAAACGTCGACGCTAAAGGCGGAGATTGCGCGCGTCCGCGACAGCTACTACTCTGAGATCATCCTCAATGCCAAGCGCGACAAGGAGGCGGCCGAGGCGGCGGCGCTGGAAGCGCACGCGCTCGCCGAGGCGCGCGACGCTGAGCACCGGTACCGGGAGCTGGCGGCGTTCAAGGCCGCGTCGGCCGCGTCGTCGGCCGCTGGCCAGGGGGCGGCCGCGGGGGGGTTGCCCCCCGTTCCCCCAGGCGGCGGGGGGGGCACCGCCGGCCGCACCGGCCGCCGGGGCAGCCTGTTTAGCGCCGTCAAGGGGCGCATTGGGGGGCGCGCCGCCGCGGCGGGGCCGTCATCCCACGGCTGACCGACCTCGTCCCATGCGGGGAGGGGGGGGGGGTTGTAAGCGAAGCTGGGGGGAGGAGCGGATGGGTCTGACCCTCGTCTCTTTTGCGGCGGCCACCGCCGACGCGGTTGGCCGTTGTGCCTCTATGACTGTCTCGGTGGCGCGTTCCTTTCTTTTTTTTTTGCCTCCCGCCAGACGGCTACGGCACAGCCGTTGCCGCCGCCGCTACTGTGTGTGCGGGAGGGGTTGTTGGGAGGGAATACGGGAGACGGGGGGGGAGGTGGGGCGGACGGCGCCGACGCCATTGTACAGTACAGCCCCTCCCCCGCCAATGCGCCCCCGTTGGCGCGCGCCGCGCGCCCGTGTGTCTCACGTGTCGTCGTTTTCTTGCCTGCTCGCCTCTCCCGTTTGCCCGCCCTCGGCTGACGGCCCGACCGGCCGACGCTCTGACCCCCCGACGGTGTTGGACGTCGCCATCACCCCCCGCCCATCCCCGCGCCCCCATTCCTCTCGAATGGGAGTGCGGGCAGTGGGTTCCGTCACGCTCGAAATCCCCCCCCATGGTTGCCACCCGCGCGCCGCCGTCTGCGGCGTGCGTCGCTGCACAGCCCCAGTGGCAGAGGGGGTGCGGGATTGGTCGAAAGAGACGGCGGAGGCAGCGGCGGCAGGCGGTGGGCGCGCAGAGCCGCAGCGTCGGGAATTTCTGATCGCCCTATTTAGGCCTACCACCCTATTTTTGGGAGGCGCGCGGGGCAAGGGCGTCATGACCAGCCCCACAAAAGGGCGACGACGACCCGCCTGTCTGTCGGTCCCCCCCCAACGACGGCGGTGCGTGCGAGCGGCGGGGCGTCTGCCCCGCCCCGCGCCCGCCCGCCGGTGAAGCGGGACGCTCACGGGAGAGACGGCGGGCGTGGGGCGCGCGTCGCCACCGGCCGAGGGCGGACGTTCCCACCCGTGCCGCCACTGCCGAGATGGGGTGGGGTGGGAAGGGCTGGCGGGGGGGGGCGGGTGGTGCCTTCAGTCGCCCGCCCGCCGACGCTGCCGCTGCAGCCGTCGGATGCCAACCGAATGGCAAGGTAGGCCGACGGCAGCGTGTGCGGGGGCGTGGGCGACGTGGCCTCCCCCGCCGGAGAGGGCGATCCCGCCCGCGGGGGCGGTCGCCCCCGTGGCGTTATCGGCCCGCGCGCCCAGCGGCACGACGGCCATCCCAACGTGCCTACGTGTTGGTTCACACATCGCCATTGCAATGGGTCTCTCTATAGGCATACATACCCGGGGGCGCTCGACCAGACGGGGAACCGTGCATCCGTACGTAGATGCACGATGTGTACGGCGTGTACGTCCTGTTTGTACAGACAGTACTGTACAGTACATACATACACTCCGGCAGCCAGCGCTACTGTAATGGTTGTCCATGTCCTGGGAGCTCAGCAGTCGAGGCTCTCCCTTCGGGGCCCGTGCTGTGCCTTTGCTGGCAATTCTATCGGAATTGGTGATAAGGCCTATTCCAGTGTGTACAGTACACCCTCCTGGTTGGCCGCTCTGTCGTCGGCCGGCGAGGGGCGCGCGCAGATCCATGCCCTGGCCTGGCGCAGGGGGCGCGCCCCGTCTCCCCGCTGCGGCCAGAGTGCCACGCGGCCGTCGGCAGACGGCGCGGTGGCACCCGTCACGGCCCTCCCAGCCATCGTGGCAGGCGGATCCCACCACCGCCGGGCCTTTGTCTTGTTATAGTGCGTCCCTTAAAAAGTGGACCTGCTCGTGTCGTGATCATGTCAAATATCGGCCACTGGACCAATCAAACCCACACTGCACGACCCGTGCACGTCCACTTTTTACGGGACGCACGATAGGCGAAGGGGGGGGGGGGGAGGTGTTGGGCAGGAGGGGAAGGGAAAGGGGAGGCGAGGAGGGGAGGCGAGGGCCGTTGCCACTAAAGGGACTGCCGGCCGCCCCTAGGACACGCCACCCCTGGCTGGCTGACCGCCGCCGCTGCGCCGCCCGCCGAGCAGCGCCGCCAGTCCAGTGGCGCGCACGCGCCCGCGGGGCGAGCCGCCGCACGGCCTGGCCCAGCGCAGTGGGTCTAAGACCGAGTACCTACATTTCCGTGCAAGATGGCCTTTACGGCCTCTGTGGGAGGGTCGGCTTCTGTAAGCAGGCCCTCACGACCCCCTGAGGGCCGTCTTGCACGGAAATGTAGGTACTCGGTTTTAGACCCACTGCGCAGCTGGGGCGACACGCGCGCCGTCCGCAGCTGCACGCGCGCACTCCACCGCCACCACCACCACCACCACGCCCCCCCAACCCTAGAACGGTCCCACCACCACCCCGTCAAAACCCAGCCACAGCCACTCATCACGCCCCCCGCCTCCCCTCCCCCCCCCGCACTACCCCCATCGAGAGAGACCCACTACCCCTCTCTCCCGCACGACGAGCCGCCCGCGCCCACCCCCCGCGGGGGGCGTTTCACAGTCACGTTGCCACCCGGGAGGGGGGGCAGCGCGGTCAGCCGCGAGGCACCTTGCCGGCTGGCTGGCTGGCCACCGACCTGACCTCGGCCCCTGCCGCTCTCCCCCTCTAGCTAGGACAGTCCTTGCCCACCCCCCCCCCAACCCCCCGTCCCCGCACCCTCCCTTTGTTACATCACCACCACACAGCCCCCCACCCCCCAACCCCCACTGTTCCAGGGGGGGAGGGGGGGGGGGGGGCGGGGGGGGGGCGGCGGGGGTGGGGGGGGGTGAGCCACTTCCACGGGCTGGCTGGCGTGCTCCTCTGCTCTCACATCCCTCCACACCGTAGCTAGCTACGCGGCGCGGGACGGGCGGCGGGCGCGCGGTGGGGGGGGGGGGGGGGGGGAAGAGAGAAGGGAGGCGTCAATGCCCGGGTGGCTATCTAGCCCGCCCCCCCCCCCCCACGCCTGACCGTGGAGAGTCGTAGCCAGCCGCCGTCAGCGCTGCGCCGCGGAGGCGCGCGCGGAGCGGGGGGCCCCCGCGCCGACCCGCCGCCGCTCCCCGCTGCTCCCCGCCCCCCTCCTCCTCCGGCTGGGAGAGCGACCGTCCGTCCCGCTGCTGTGCTGGTGTACCTCCCTACCGGCCCTCCCCGCCTCGTGCTTGCCGCGCCGCCACGTCGTGTGCGGCCGTTGTGTGGCACGTGGACGACGAGGACCAGGGGGGTGGGGGGGGGGAAGGAGGCGTGGAGTGGGGTTGGGGGGGGGGGGGGGGGGGGGGGCGTGGCGGTTGGGCACAGTCACCGTCCGTCACTCCAGAGGGTGCTGCCCCCACCCCCCCCCCCCACCCCCACCCCCTTTCTTCACGCCCCTCGTACCTGCCCTTCCTTTTCCTCGTCGCCGTGTGGTGGGGGGCAGGTACGGGCCGACCAGCGCTGGCAGCCTGCCGGCCGCGGCGCGCGTCCCCGCTGGTGGTGGCGCAGCGCCCGCTGCCCGCGCCCCCCCCGACTGGCCGTGTGGGGCGCCGTTGCCCGTCTGACCGCTCGCTTCCCCCCCCCCCTCTGCGGGACCAGGCCGGCAGGCCCGCCGGCGGGCGGGGCTGGCTGGCCGCCAGCCCCGCACGGCGGTGCGTGGGACCTGCCACCAGGGGGGGGGAGGGGGGGTTGTGGGAGGGGGGGGGGGGGGAAGACGGCCACCCAGCAGAGGGGCGGGCGGGGCGTACCGGGTGGCCGGGCGGGGCCAACCGGGTGGCCGGGCGGGCGGCAAGGGAGCGGGCGGGGCGGGCGGGCGGGCGGGGGGAAGCGGGCGGCCGCCCCATTGCGGCGGCGGTCGTGTGGCTGTAGAGGCGGTTTCGGGGGGGGAAGGGGGGGGTCGGTGGCTGTAGAGGCGGTTTCGGGGGGGAAGGGGGGGGTCGGTGGCTGTAGAGGCGGTTTCGGGGGGGGAAGGGGGGGGTCGGGGGGGGGGGGGGGTAGGACGGCGCCCGCCCCTACCCGCGGAGCTACCCTGCGGTTGTGCGCGCGGTGGCGGCGGCGGCGGCGGGGTCGTCTCCGCCACCGCCACCGCCATCGTTTGGCGTGGCCGCCACTGACACTGGCACTGGTGCACAGCCACCGGGCGGCGCGCCCCACCCGCCCCCCCCCCCCCGTCCTCCCACCGGCTCTCCCACCGGGTGCGCCGGAGCGACCCCATCCACAGACACCCCTCCCACTTCCCCCACCTCCCATTCGTGGTGGTCGTCGTCGTCCCATCTGGTCCCCCCCCCCTCCACACCTTTCTGCAGCCCCACCACCACCCCGCTGCCACTCCTTTCCGCACCACGCTCTCTCCGCTCTACCCCGCTCTGTCCCTCAGCCGCTCGACTTTCCGCCCCTACTGTGCCCCCTCCCCCCCCCCCCCCCCCCCCTCCGGCGCCGTCCCCGACGACGGCGCCCCATCATGGTCGGCCGGGTGCGCCTCGGGCGCCCCCCCCCCCGCCCGCCCCCCCCGACCTTTTCCGTCCGCCTGCTGGTGCGGCGGCTGGAGCACGTGCCGCTGCCCCACGAGCTGCTGTACGTCAAGTGGAAGCTCCTCGCCCCGCCGCCGGGGTGCTCCCCCGTGGCGGGCGTCACCCGCGCGGTGGCGGTCGCCGCCAACGCGGCGGTGTGGGACGCCCCGTTTGACCTCACCGCCTGCCTCCCCGTGGCAGTGACGACGGCGGCGGCGGCAGCGGCGGCGGCGGCGGCGGCAACAGCCGCCACTGACGCCGCCGCCGCCGCCGCCGCCGCCGCCGAGGGGGGAGGGGAAGGGGGGGAAGACGGCCCCGTCGCCGCACCCCCCGCCGCCGCCCCCGCACTGCGTCCGGCGGTGCTGCGGCTGAGCGTGCGGGCGCTGCGGGGGGGGGGCGGGGCGGGGGGGAGGCTGGGCGCCAAGGCCGCCCGCTCGGCTGCGGCGGGGGCCGCCAAGGGAGGGGGCGCCACCCCCGCGGGCGGTGGCACGCGGGGGAAGGCCACGCAGCCACCGCCGCCGCCGCCGCCGCCGCCGCCGCCGCCGCCGCCGCCGCCGCCACCGCCGCCGCCGCTCCTGCTCTCGCGGGCGGGCGGTCCCGCCGGCGCTGCCGGCGCTGCTGCTGCCGCTGCCGCGGCCGCCACCGCCACTGCCCCCTCCGCCACCGCCGCAGCTCCCGACGCTGTCGCCGCCGCCGCTGCCGCCGCCGATGGCCTCCTCCACGGCGTCCCCGCCGCCGGTGGCGGTACCGGCGGCAGCGGCGGCGGCCCGGCCCGCGGCCTGGCCATCCCCGCCAAGGCGCCGCACGAGCGTATTGGGGTGGTGGAGGTGGACCTGGCGGCCATTGCCGCCCGTGGCGCTACAGTAACGCGGGTGGAGCTGCTGCACGAGTCCCTCCTCAACGCGACGCTGTCGCTGGTGGTGCGGGCCGTCCAGACGGGGGGGGAGCGCCTGGCGTGTGTTGACAGGGGCGTCGGCGACCGCCGCGGAGCGCTGGGGGGGCACCCGTGCGGCGGTGGGGCGTCTACGCTGCTGCTGCCGGCAACGGCTGACGGCGGCGGCGGTGGCGGCGGTGGCGGCAGATGCGGCGGCGGCCGCAGGAGGCCGTCGTCCGTGTCGGCGCCCGCAGCGGCAACGGCGGGCGGTGGGGATGGGCGCGGCGGTGGGACTACTGGCGGTGGCCTGCTGCTGCTGCCGTCGGTGGGCAGCATGCGGCGGTCCGCGTCGACGGTGGCGACGGGGGTGCCCGTGGGGGGGGCCTCCCCGGCGCCCCTGCGGACGGCGCCCCGCTCGGCCACCGTCGACGGCGTCGCGGCCGCGGCGGCCGCGGCGGCCGTCGCCTGGCCGCGCCCTCCCCGTCGGTGCGCCCCCGCCACCACCGGCGCCCCCCGCGGCGGCGCCACCACCCTCGGCAGCACCGAGTCGGACGAGGACGGGCTGCCGCCGCCACCGCGGTGGCTGACCGACGTGCTGCCCCCTCTGTCGGCGGCGCCGTCGCCGCCGCCGTCGCCACCCGATGTGCTCGACAGCGCGTGGTGGGCGGCGGGGTCGGTCGCTCGCGCGGCGGCGGTCGCCGCGGCTGCCGCGACGACCGCGGCAGAGTCGGCGACCGCCGCCACTGGCGCATCCGCGGCCGCGTGGTCGGCGTGGGCGACCGGCGGGGGCGGTGGTGGAGGGGGGGGGGGGAAGGCCTACCCGTCGCTGGGCTCCTCCTCGTCGGGGTGGACACTCGCCAGCACCACAAGCGGCGGCGGCGGCGGTGGCGGTGGCGGCGGTAGCAGCGGCACAGACCCCACCAGCAGTGGGCCGGCAGCCACTGCGGCGGGCAAGCGCCGGCCAAAGCGGTGGAGCCTCGACGCCCGCACGCTGGGGCGGCAACGCCGCGCCGCCGCCGCTGCTGCCACCGCCGCCGCAGCCGCCGCCGTCACGTCTGGCGCGCCGCCACTGCCTGCGGCCGACGCGAGGCTGGCAGCGCGGACGTCGCTCCCGGCGCCGCCGCTGCCGATGGGGGCTTGGGGCGGCGGCAGCGGCGGGCCCCCCCCTAGAGGGTCCTCCCCTGCCCCACCATCCCTCCCCGCACGGAGGCCGCCGTCGAGCAGGGCCGCCTCCCCGCCCCGCCTCTGCCCACTCTCGCTGCCGCCACCGCCAGCAGACGCTGCCCGCCCCTCCTCCCACCCCGGGTACGCGCCCTATGGAGGGTGGCCACCCCCCCGCGACGCCGCGGCGGCGGTGCACGACCACATCCGCGCGACGCGGGCGCGGGCGGCCTTTCCAGCTGCGGTGGTTGCCTCGAGGGTGGCGGCGGGGGGGGTGGTCGCAACGCTGCTGGCCGCCGCCGGTGCTGCCGTTGGCGACTGGGCCGCCCCTGCGGTCGACGGGGGTGCAGCGTCAGACGGCGACGGCGACGGCGACGGCAACGGCGCCGGCGCTGGCGGCTACCGCGATGGCAGCAGCGGCGTCAGCGTTGGCGGGGAGGGGGCGGCCACCCGCCGGTGGGCGACCGGCTGCGACCACCGCGGCGGCAGCAGCACCGGGAGCAGCAGCCAGTCAGCCAGCGATGCCAGCCTCTCCGCATTTGCAGCGCCCGACGCGGCGGGCGTGACGGCCGTCTCCCCAGTGGCGTCCTCAGCTGCCATCGTCTTGGCTGCTCCTGCCAACCCCACCTTGCAAGGCACAGCACCATCGTGGCCCTCGCCCACAACGTTGGGGGGCGGCACGACGGTGCCGTGGAAGGACAGACCCGCGGGCGGCCGGGAGTGGGCACCCGAGCCCAAACTGGCCCCCACCCCACCGTCCCAGCCGCCGCCACATCCGTCCCCGTCCCCGTCACCACGACCACCGCCACCGACGCCGCCGCTGGCATTGGCTTCTGGGGGGGGAGGGCGACCCCGCCCGTGGCGCGGCCGCCGTGGCAGAGGCAGCGGCGGCGGCAGCGGGGGTGGCACTGGCGGTAGTGAAGGTGGCGGGGGTGGCGCGGGAGGGGGCGCCACCGCCGCCCCCCCATGGCCGCCGGGGCAGCAGACGAAGAGGCGGCCGTTTGTGGCAGTGCGGGTGGCCATCTGACTGGGGTTTCCCTCCCCCCCCCCCGGCGGGGGTGCCCTCTCTGCCAAGCGGGGGGGTGGTTTGCGAGGAAAGCAGGGGATTGGGGGCGAGGCGGGGCAGTAGCGGGTTCCTCCCTACAGGGCTTCTCTGCATGTGGATGGTGTCCGTATTTCCGTGCTGTTGGTTCCTGCCGCGTGACTGTTTCCCTCCGCCGGGGCCCTCTACCCGACTTGTACATACCAGTGTAAAAGTACTCCACACGAGTCCGAACTTTGGACACGCTTCCGTGGACGCACAGTCGGCTGTCCCGCGCGCCAGAACAGGTGAGGGCGCGGAGGTGCTGGCATACTACTCCTCGAGCTTGCCCTTGGCTGGGCTCCTTCCGCAACGACCATAACAGCAGCCGTTCAACCACAATTGGCAAAGCCCGTTGGGAGTCGTGACGCTCCATGCGCGCGTTCGTCAACCAGCTGCACCGGTGAGCACGTGCGCCCAGCGCGGGGGTCTGGCAGACCCTCGCGGGTGGTAGCCAATGCCCGCGGGCGCCCCGGGCTGCCGTCCCGAAGGGTGGCGGCGGTGGCAATCCGCAGGGGACCACAGCGGAGAAGCTCAGTAGGCCCTTTTCAGACACCCACTGGAGACGGTTGTGGACAGAGCGCCGGCGGTGGCGACGGCGTGCTGCGGCGGTGGCGGAAAATAGAAAGAGGCTCTGGATGAAGCGGCCGGTGCCGCCATCACCCGTAGGCGCATGGGTTTTTCTCTCCTGTACATACGTCTGTATGTAGGTACTGTACTTTTGCAAGGCACTCTGGGAAGGAGGCCCCAATCAAACCACTCTTGCCCCTCTGTACACTCAGTACATACTATAAACATGTACTACAGTACATTCCGGACACGGCGGCGAGGGACGGCGGCATCTTGAGAAACTGCTGACGACTCGTGACGAAGGAAGATCAACGTAGGTAATGTATTTGCAACGACCGGAATTTGATGCACTTACCACAACACTTGTCCGTAAGGCCATTGCGTTTCTGAGAACGGGACGCTGTCGCAAGAGAATGCATGCATTGTGCATCCATTCAAGCTGTTAGAGTGACCCATGGCGGTCTCGGTATCGCAGTCAACCGACCTCTGATTGGCTGCACAGCTCCCGCATCGTGCCCAGCGGTGATCGCGCGGCCGTGCACCGGGCTCCCGTTGAGCCCACTCGTTTCTGTTCAAAAAAATATATGGGGAGGCCCGCACCGCCACCGCTCCACGGCGGACCGCGTTTCCCCCCCGCCGGTACGTAGGTTCCGTCGGTGGGCAGCTCTGATCCGCCAAGGCAGCGCGCGCACTCGGCCGCGCGGGCGCGTGGGCGCGTCGGCTGCCCGCCCAGACCCCGGGGAGAATGGCTGACGGGGACGGCGTACGTTTTCAGCCCCCCCGACGCCTACGCACGCGTCGTCGGCGCGCTCCCCGCCCGCGGTGAACCGTCAGCCGTGCGCGGTGCGCCCAGCCTCTTGCCCCCCCCACCCCCCCCGCTCACTCCGCGCAAGGCTCCGCACGCACCCCCCCCCCGCCGAGTCTACCCCCGCCCCAGCCGTCAGGCCCCCGTGCGCGTTGTCTCTGGGGCGCACAATCCCGCTCACTTGCGGCACTGTTTCCCGTTCGATGGATAGAGGGGGCTGGCTGGCTGCTGGCGGCCCGTGGCGCATCTGAGCATGCAGCGCTCCCCCTTCCTTCCCCTACTCCTCGGCCTCCCCCCCCCCCCTCCGTGCGTGCCGTTTTCCACTGTAGCGGCTGGGGGTGACGGGCGGGGGAGCGCAAGGGGGGTGGGGGTTGCATGCGCGTGGCGGCGGAGCTGCTGCCGCACCGGGCGCGCAGGTGTAAAAGGCCGCGCCGCACGGGACCGCGGACGACCGGGAAGGCGGCGGGCGGTGGTGTGCCGGCAGGGGTATCGAGACACGGCTCTGGGCAGCGGCGGTGGCGACGGCACCGTGGGGAATAGCTGCGGGACCGATCCTGGCAGGGGGAGCGCGGGGTACTTGATAGTGCAAGGGGGAGGAGCACGTCCTCTCCTTGCTGCCGCCGCGGCTGGCCAGTCCAACCTGGACGTCAGCCACCGTTGTCGTCTTCACCGGCGTCAACCTTCCGGCCTCGCCGGCTGTCGGTGGGCTGGCCTTCCCCCTCTCACCACCGCTGTGTGTGTTTTTTCCCCCCTTCACCTAGTTCAAGTATCATAGCCAAGGGCTCATACCAGGCATCATTCGCTGCTCCCCCCCTAACCCCCCTCTGCCAATCCCCTCGCCATGAACGCCCACTCTCGCTGCCTCGGCAGCACTATGGCCAGCGGTATACCGCCAGCCACCGCTGCGACGTCGGTGGACGCCCCCTCCGGTGCACCAGCCCAACCCTTCCACCCCGCCTCCCTATCACGGCGCCCCCCACCCGTCCGGCGGTGTCGCAGCGGTGCCGCTCCCCGCGGCAGGGCGGCGTCCGTCGTGGCCACGGCAGCGGCGGCGGCGGCGGCGGCAGTGGTGGTGGCGGCGTCCCTGGTCACCCGCGCGGCTGCCCATGGGAGCATGACCGACCCGGTGCCGCGGGGTGTCCTTGGCGGCTCCCGCTTTGCGCCCGGCGCTGAGCACTTCCCTGGCGCCCCCGTGGACTGGAAGCCCCACTTCCCCGCCGGCGACAAGTCGTCTTCCAGCGGGGCGGGGAAGCGGTCCCAAAAGCGGGCGACGCACAGCGGCATGTGGACGCCCTTTGAGCCCGCCCGGCGGGGCTTTGAGTGGCGGGCGGGCGTGTGCGGGGACCCCATCCTGGGCGGCCGCGGCGGCGGCGGCGGCGGCGACCACACCCGCGGCGGGCGCTACTATGGCGGCGCTCGCATTGTACGGACCTACCCCCGCGGCGGCACCCTCCCCGTCTCTATGTACATGGTGCAGACGCACGGCGGGTACGTGGTCGTCCACGTGTGCGACGTCAGCCGGTGTGGCGGCGAAATCTCTGGCGACTGCTTTGCCAATGGCCACTGCCGGCGGCTGGAGCGGGAGACGGGCGGCGGCGGCCGCAACGACGGGTGTGGGGGTGCCCGCGATGGCGACTGCTCCCCTGTCGACCCGGCCCACCCCGACAGGTATGTCATCCCTTGCCCCGCCACGCTGGGCGGCAAGCGGAAGGTGGGCGGCGAGCGCGGCGGCGCGCGCTTCCGGCTGCCCCCAGACTTTTCTTGCGAGCACTGTGTCCTTCACTGGTACTGGGTGACGGCGAACTCATGCAATCCGCCAGGCCACGCCGCCTACTTTAGGGGGTCCCACGCTCCGTCGTGGACGCGCTCTTGCACGCCGCACGGACAGGGCGGCTTCAAGCCGTCCGTGGGGACTTGTGGAGACGGGCGGAGCGACAATGACTGGCCCGAGGAGTACTACCAGTGTGCAGACATCCGCATTGAAGGGGGTGGTGGCGGCGGCGGCGGTGGTGGTGGTGGTGGCGGCGGCGGCGGGGTGCCGTCGACCCCCCCACCTCCCTCTGACCCCGCCGCCGGTCTGTGGCTAGTTGCAGACGGCCAACAGCGCGAAGAGCTGACCGGCCATGACGGGGTGGTGACCATCGCTGCGGGTGGCTACGGCCACCTCACCTTCCGGGCCATCCCCCCCGGCGGGACGCAGCAGGGGCCAGTCGTCTTCTCCATCGACGGCCGCCGGGTGTGGCAGGAAAACTCTGCCCCCTACTATATGTACGGCAACCAGGGGGACAACCTGCACTACTGGCCGGCGGGGCAGGTCATCTGGGGAAGGGAGTTTTCGCTGAAGGTGGAGGCGGGGGGGCACCGCCTCGAGGCCCGCGTGCGACTGAACCGGTGAGGACCGCGGGGGGTCGCTGGCCGTCCGGACACGTAGACGTGGACGTGTCCTGTGGGTCGCTCGTCAGCGAGTAACCTGAGGGGGGTTCGGTGTCTATTTTTGTTCCACTTCTCACTGCGTGGAGTCCAGAAACACCTCACGCAGGGGGTGCTGTCTTCCCCGCCGCCGCTTCGCCCCCCCCGACCACCTCGCCTGCTTGCCCATGACCATGACACCGGGTCCTTCCCCCTGGATCATCAGCCGCCGTTCACAGTGGCATGCGAAACTAAGGGTCGGCGGTGGCCGCAGCGCCGCTAGCGCAACCAGCCAGGGCCACGCCCCCCTCTGGGGCTCCCCGGCCGGGTGAGGGGGCACCGGGGGGGTGCCCGGCGTCTCGTGAGGGAGGGGCGGGGGGGGGGGTGGAGGGGCGGGGCACTGGGGTGGCCGTTGGTCCGTGGGGCGTCTCCTTCGTCCGCCCCGTCCGCTACCGCCGCCGCAAACAGAAGTGCCATGCCAATTTGGAATACACAATGGGTAAATTGCCACGTGGCCATCGCATGCTCTCGGACCATCTGTTTTCAGCGCGCCCGACCGCGACTGCGACGGCGCGAGGCTACCGTCGCCATCGACGACGCGCGGCTCTGATCGAGGGGGCGGGGCGGGGGGGGGGGGGGGGGGCCACGCGCGCCCGTTGTCCCAGGCAGGTCCCCCCGGGCAAGCATCCCGCGCCGGGGGAGCAACCCCCCGCCACCCCCTCTCCAACGCTCGTGGGGGCGCCGGCGATCTCTCGTCGGCGCCGTCACGCTCCCCCCCCCCCTCCCCGCCGGCGCCGTCACGCTCCTCCCCCCCCTCCCCGCACACCGACGCGCGCGGGCGCCGCGCGCCTGCGTGGGGGGAAGGGCCGGACAAGCATCGCCGCCGCCGCCGTTGCCACCGCCTCCGCTGCCACTGGCCGCCACCGCTGCCATCACTAGCCTTCGGCACCACGTGGGGTTGCTCCCCACAATCTCACTCCTGCCGCCACCCCCCCCCCCACCTCTCCTCTCCACCCCGTGCCCCCCTCCCTCTGCAGTGTGTGCGCCTTTCACCCCGGAGGGTGGTCTGGTTTTGGGGGGGGAAGAGGGTGTTCGGGGTGGGGGGGGAGTCTTGTTTTTTCTTTTCCCGCGTCGCCCCGCGCGCGCCCCCACGGCGTTGGATATCATGGCGGCGGCCTTTATCGGCGGCGGCGGCGGCGTGCCGGTCACGGCGGCGCGGCGGCCGGCGGCGTGGCCGTCGGTGACGGCGGCCGTCGCGCGGCTGCCGCCGCTGCCGCCGCCACCGGTGATGGCGGCTGCGTCGATGGTTGCGGCGGCTGCCGTCGCCCCGCGCCCGACCGCCGGCCGCCCGCATGGCCGCCGGGGCATTGCCGCCGCCGCTGCCGCTGCTGCTGCAGCTGCTGCTTTCGTCTCTGCGGCCGCTGTCCCGCCCGCCGCCACTGCCCCCGCCGCAGCGGCGGCCGCCGGTGCCGCCGGTGCTGCTGCTGCCGCGACCGCCCCCCGCGCCGCGGCCGCGGCGGCCACCGCGGCGGCCACTGCGCCCGACGGCGGGCCGGCCCCCCCCCGCCAGGACCGGGGCGGGGGTGCGAGGATAGCGGTCGTGTGGCTCCACCCCGGCTGCCTTCGCGTGTACGACAATGCGGCGCTGGTGGCGGCGGCGGCACTCGGCCCCGGCTGGGCGGTCCTCCCCGTCGCGACGGTCCCGTCGGGTGGGGCGGGGGCTGCCGTGGCCGCGGCGGTGGCGGACCTCGGCCGCTCCCTCCGCGCCCGCGGGAGTGACCTGGTGCTGCGGCCGGTAGGCGGCGGGGTAGGGGGGGGCGGTGCAGGCGGCGCCGCCGCCGCTGCCGCGATCGACGCGGCCTGTGCGGCGGTCGGCGCGGAGGTGCTCGTCGCGTTTGGGCCGCCGGGGGGAGGGGGGGTGCCCGTCGCGGCTGCTGCGTCGGTGCGCCGCACCGTGTGGGTGATGGCGTCGGCGGTGGGGGCGCCGCCGCTACCCCCACCGCCGGCGCTGCCGCCGATGCCACCCATGGCCGCGGCGCTGGTGGGCGCACTGACGGATGTGGAGGGGGGTGCGGCGGCGGGAGTGGCAGCAGCTGGCGGGCGCGGTGCAGACCCTGGCGAAACCGCCGCGAGGAGACGGCTCGCCGCCCACGTGGCGCGGGCCTGGCCGGTGGCCGCGGTCGCGGCTGCGGTCGCGCCGGCGGTGGTCATGCGCCATTTTGGACGGGAGCTGGCGGTTGGCTCCCTTTCCCCCTGCTCCATCGCGGCGGCGTGCCGGTTGAGGGGGGGGCTGGCTGGGCGCGCCGCCGGGGGCGCCTCCCACTTGGCGCGGGCGGCGGGCTGCGGCGGCGGCATTGCGCCGCGGGGGGCGGCGCTCGCGCTGGGCTCCATGTCCCCAGGCGCGGTGGCGCTGTCGGGTGTGGCCGCGTATGAGCTCCGTGGGGGCAGCCGGAAACGGCTGGTGTGGGACGACTCGGACGGGACGGGCCGGTTTGTGCTGCAGGACAAGACGCGCCCCGACGGCCCCTCGGGAGAGCTGTTTGGCACCCACGGCGCGGCCGCCGACGTGCGTGCGTCGGTCGTCTCCTTCTTCACCCACGCCTTCTTCCCCGAGGACGTCACCCCGGACTACTACTCCTTTACTGCGTGGCGGTTTTTCCAGCGCTGCGTCTCGGCGACGGTAGGCGTCTTTGGAACCCAGGCGCTTCTGCTTGCGCTGGGCATCAAGTCGGGACGGCTGGGGCAGGCGGCCGCTATCTCGTGGGTGCTCAAGGACGGCCTCGGGCGAGTAGGCAAGATGCTATGGGCGGGTAGCGTCGGGCGGGACTTTGACGTGGACCCCCGTCGCTGGCGGTTTCGGTCGGCGCTCATGTACGCGGCGGGCAATGGCCTCGAGATTGTGACGCAGATCTTCCCCGCCTCCTTCCTGGTGGTTGCCACGGGAGCCAACACGCTCAAGCAGGTGTCCATGCTGACGGCCTCCGCGACCCGCAACGCCATGTACCGGTCCTTCGGGGGCAAGGCGCAGAACATCGCCAACATTACTGCAAAGGGGGAGGCCCAGATTGTGGTCGCCGACCTCATTGGCATGACCTGCGGTATCCAACTCTCCAAGGCACTGGGCGCGGGTCGGCAAGGCAACATCAACGTCTTTATTGCCTATGTGGTGCTGTCCGCCGTAGATGTCCTCGCCATCTACCAGGAGCTCCGGCAGGTGGTGTTCCGGACGATCAACCCTGAGCGCCTGGGAATGACCGTGGCCGCGTATGTGGAGAGCGGCACCGTGCCGCCACCACCAGTTGTGAGCCGTCTGGAGCCCATCTTCCTCCCGCCCGTCTATGATCACCGGCAGATTTTCGTGCCGCTGAGCCGCCTAGCCGCCACGCCTGCCGAGCTCACCCGCACTCTCCGAGCCTTCCGGGGAGAGAAGTACGCTATCCACTGTGTGCGTGACGGGGATGCCAAGGCCCGTGCATCAGGCCTGACGTGTAAGGTGGCGCTGCGGGAGGATGCTACCAATATGGACGTCTTGCGATCGATGCTGGCCGTCGGCTATGCCTCGTTTGTGCCCGCCGCCGACGGGGGCGAGGGAGCAGCTACCGACGCCACCTCTACCGTCGCCACTGTGCCGCCACATTCTGCCGCGGCGGCGGATGTGCCAGGGGCTGCCGCCATCCAGCCGCCGCGGCCATTCTTTGGACAGGCGCCCCGCCTGTGGCGCCGCCGCCCCGCACCCGTCAACGGCAGTGTCCACGCACGGGTGGTGGCTGCCAACCAGCGCGCCTCACGGGCGGCTTCTGAGTTTTTGTCGGCGCTGAGGGCGAGCGGGTGGGACGTGGACCACCTACTGCTGAGTACGATCAAGCGACGGGCATCCTGGTAGGGGACGGGGGGAGCGGGGCGCCCTATGCTTCTGGGTGGCCCATCCGTGCTTTCGTGCGTCCTGTGGACTGTTTGGGAGGGTGGGACTCCTCTTACGTTGGTCTCCCCTGGTCCAGCCATCCCTAGAGGGACGGATAGTATAGCAGCCGATTTCGTAGCTGCGCCACTGAACGGGTTGAGTGGACCCCGCATGTAACAAAATAATCGTGGAAGGGACAGTGCGTAGACGTGCAGGCAACGCTGCGTGCGCAGACGCAGTGCAGCAGCCTCCAGAGCGTTCTGAGCCCCGCTCCAGGGAAGAGCGTAACGTAAGGGGGGAAAAAACAACAACTCGGGTAGCACTAGATTGGCACAGGCAGAGGCACTGGCGATCGCCGCAGGGGTCACCTTCGCACAGCCCAACTTCGGCGCCAGCCCTGAACTTCCATCGTCGAGCCAACAGCAATCCCCGCAGCCGCACACAGCGACGAAACAGGTTCCATACAACACCAGCAGCGGTGGAAGAAAGGGGAGGAGATAGGGTAGAAGGGATGTACAGCAAGACCGGAGTGCTCCTTAAAAGCCGTCCTTCTTGCCGTAGCCATTCTGCAGCTTGTGGTATCCCGATGCGGACATGCTCAGGCACATAAGAATGAGCGCGCCCGCCGCCAAGTTCACAACCTTGTCGGTCCTGAGCGTCTCCACTCAAAGCAGCCGCACGTACAAAAAATATATATATGAGAATAAAAGAAAAAGCGGGCCAGCGAGACGGCGTCAGAGACTGTAGGAAGGCCCAGCACCAACAAGGCGAGTGCATAAAAATGGTGTATCAGGCCCAACTGCAAGCGAAACCGAAAAGGCCACTGCACAAAACGGCCAGCTGCCAAGACGCCCAACAGCCAACAACGACCAACTGCCAACAACTATGAAGAGCCCGCGTGCAACGCCAAAGATCGCTGTGGACTGCCCGCGAGTAACCCAAGACGGTAACGGGCCAGCAATCCCAGCACTCGCGCTCGCCAACCAGGCGCGGACATGAACAAAACGGGTGCAACGGCGGGAGGAAGCGCGGCAGCAGTGGCCCGAGCAACGAACGTACCGGCCAGCCTGGAAAGTGAACTTGCCCTGCTGCTGCTTCTCGGCGAAGAACTTGATGGCAGCGGGCACCTGGTTCGGCATGATGGAAAAGAGTGAGGGAACCGGCGGTGTGGAATGTGTGTGTATGCAAGGTGAGGACGACAAGCTGGCGAAGAAGGCGAAGTGGATGGCTTGCCGGATGGCGCACGTGTTGCGGGAGGGCTGGTTGGGTGTGGCTGCTAGTATCTGGGCCGAGAGAGAAATGCAGTTATGAGCAAGCGAGTTGGTTGCTGGGAGAATTGTCTTGTAATCAGCTCATGGGGAAATTCAAGCTCCCAGTTTCAGAAACACGTGTCTTGATCGCTCAAGTCGTAATGCATTTGTCGAGCTGACACGAGTGTCCCGGAACAACAAGTGGCCCCATCACAGGGCCAGTCGATTCGGGGGAAACGTGCGAAACGGCGGTCGCCGTCGGCGCGCCGGCGCCGTCGGCGGCCGCGCTGGATGCAAACGACAGCCGCACATTCACACTCGCCAAGCAAACGCTGTCACATAGCGGGGACCCGCAGGGCTCTCCTACCCCGGTGTAGGGCCCCTCTGTGCCCAGGCCCCTCCCTGTTTGCCGTTGGTCGCCGGCGGGACAATTTGAGCGAGCCGTCCATTGGTCGACGGCGACACCGCATTTCCCCTATAGAGGCTGCCGAGTGGACGCGCACCGACCACGCCGCCATCCGCTCCGCACGCACGCACATCGCTCTTGCTCCCACCTCGCACCCCCGCTACCCCGCCGTTCTTCGCGCCTTCGCCATCCGTAGCGCCCGACCGTTCCCACCCCCCCCCACACCCAATCATGGCGGAAGCGTACGTTACGTTCGCGTCACTCGTTGGCGGTATTTCTCACTGCTGCACTGGTGTGGCTGTCCACCAGTTGTGCATGGTGTGCGCGTTCTTTGCGTTGTGGTCAGGCGGCGGATGCCTATGGTCGAGCGTATACCTGCTGTGAGAGCTCCCTGTGGTCCCGGTTGACCGTGCTAACCACCCCGTCTCTCTGGGCGACTTTTGCCTGCTCTGTTGTCACGCTGTTGGTGCTTCCACCCTTGCAGTAATGGCGCCGGCGCGGCCCCCGCCGAGGCTGCCGCGCCCGCGCCTTCGACCGTCGCGGACCCGTCCGGTGCTGCTGGTGGCTCGTCGGCGGCCCTGGCCGATGGCTCTGAGATCACCACCAATTACACGGAGGTTCACGAGACGTTTGATGACATGAACCTGCGCGAGGAGCTGCTGCGGTATGTTTTGTGAGGACTCGATGTGTGGGTGCTCAGTTGGAGAGGCGGCCTGCGCGCGACTGCTGTGCTCAAGTGCTGTCTGGACGTATGCTCCACGGAGTTTTCTCCGCGGTCTGGAACCTCATGTGGCTTCCGGAGCCTCGTCTCAGAATGCAGTCGACTGACAGTGCTTTTCTGGTGTGGTTGTTGTTTCTCTTGCTCTTATTTTCTGCGGGCATGGCATGTCGTGTTGTGCTTTCCCCATTTCCATCGTGCGCGGTCTATAGTGGCATTTACGCGTACGGTTTCGAGAAGCCTAGCGCTATCCAGCAGCGTGCCATCATGCCGCTCATCCAGAACCGCGACACCATTGCGCAGGCGCAGTCTGGGATGGGCAAGACCGCGACCTTCTCCATCGGTGTGCTGCAGAACATTGACACGTCGGTGCGCAAGGTACAGGCCCTGATCCTGGCGCCGACCCGCGAGCTGGCCCAGCAGATCCACAAGGTCGTGCAGACGCTGAGCGACTTCATGTCGATCTCTTGCCATGCTTGCATTGGCGGCACCCGTGTAATGGAGGACGTGCGCGTCTTCCAGTCAGAGACTCCCCATGTGGTGGTCGGCACCCCCGGCCGCGTTTTTGACATGATTCAGCGCCGTGCCCTGGACACTGGCAGCATCAAGGCTTTCTGCCTGGACGAGGCCGACGAGATGCTCAGCCGTGGCTTCAAGGAGCAGATTTATGAGATCTTCCAGTTCATGCCCGCCACTTGCCAGGTTGGCCTGTTCTCTGCCACCATGCCTGATGATGTGCTGGAGATGACCCAGAAGTTCATGCGCGACCCGATCCGCATCCTTGTGAAGAAAGACGAGCTGACCCTTGAGGGTATCAAGCAGTTCTACGTTGCGGTTGAGCGCGAGGACTGGAAGCTTGAGACCCTGTGCGACCTGTACGAGACGCTCAACATCACGCAGTCCATCATCTACACTAACACCCGCCGCAAGGTCGAGTGGCTCGTTGCCAAGATGAACGAGCGTGACTTCACGGTTTCGTCGCTGCACGGTGACATGGACCAGAAGGACCGCGACATTATCATGCGCGAGTTCCGCACGGGTTCCACCCGTGTGCTCATCACCACCGACCTGCTCGCCCGTGGCATTGATGTGCAGCAGGTGTCGCTGGTGGTCAACTATGACCTGCCCACGAACAAGGAGAACTACATCCACCGCATTGGCCGGTCTGGTCGCTTCGGGCGCAAGGGTGTGGCTATCAACTTCATCACGTCGGAGGATGCCCGCGCCATGCGTGAGATTGAGGAGTTTTACCAGACGACGATTGGCGAGATGCCCATGGACGTGTCCAACCTCATCTAAATGACGACAACAACGCGGAATAAGCAAAACGTGTGCATGTCGAGAGTGCTGCCAGGGGAGCGCGCCGGCGCCATGACGGGACCGGCTTGCGGAGGGGTTCGTGGGTTTGTGCGTGTTCGACGGATACGGTTGTGGACCTGTTTGAGAGGATCTAGTGTGCGGTTGAGATGGTACTGCTGTGTGCTGGGAGGTAGTGGGGTCACTTCTGCCACCTGCTGGTGGTGGCGATGCGTCTGCGCCTCTCGCTTTTCCACCTGGTTTGTACGATTAAGCTTGCGACTGTTCGGGGACCGTCGCCGCGAGTGGCGCGTCCCATAGGAATTTTCTTCGCTTCTTTCTTTTATCACTCGCATTCGCGTGTAGCTCTGCAGCCTTGGACTGTCAGCCCGGACCGTGGGTATCGGGGACGTCGTTGCTCGGTGTGGGAACCTCAGCCTCGTCGAGACGAGAGGCCCATGGCACTGTATGTGGCATCCAGGTCCTCTCATGTTGGACAACACATCCTGGTACCATCGTGCGAGTGAAAAAGTGCTTGCCCTCGTCATGACCGCTTCCACCACCACAGCAAAATGACGAGCAGTACCGTCACGCCAATCCCCGCATACACAAGCAGTGCGTCCATACGGTCCCTCCGCTCGATGCGGGCGATCAACTTCTGCGAAACACCAAGTGCGTGCGCTGCGTCCAGCACCCGCCGGCGGGTGCCCTTCAGACGCTGTCGCTGCGCAATGAGCGCTTCAAGGGCCCCTCGGCCCGTCGCAAGCAGCGCGTCGGTGGCCCCTTCGGAACGGTCGAGCGCCCCCCTTTCATGGTCCATCCCCATCTCCATGGTCACTGCCGCGTCGCCGCGGGTGCGGGACCCCCCAGCCGCGCCCGCCCCCCCGCCGACACCCCCAACGGCGCCACTGCCGCCCCGTCTTTGCAACAGCTCTGCTCGCATGTCTTCCTCCCCTGCCGCCGCTGCCGCGCGGGCAGCTACCCGTCGGTACGACTCCCGGAGGTCCGCCACGTCCCCGTCCAGTCGTCGAAGCTGCCGCCGGCTGTGCTCCCGCCGCGCGGCCGGCGTCGACCGGAGCAGCGCGGCGAGGGAGGTGGAGAGGCCAGCCAGTTCCTCAACGTTGGAGCTGAATGCAGCCCGCAGGGACGCCGTTGCGGCCGACGCGAGGGCGCCCGACGCCTCGAGTGCCTCACGCTGGTTGCGCGCCTCTGTCAGCAGTCGCTGGGCGTCCTTAAAAAGGGGTTCCATCGGGCCAGTCAACTAGCAAAGAGGAAGAGTTTGTAGAGCTGCGGCAAAGGCTAGGGGTAGGCGCCACAAAAACAGATGGGGGGTGCGGCGGGCGACACGAGGTGGTTGGCCCACAGCACAGAAGACGGGAGATAACGAGAAGTCGGACGACGATGTGGGTCTGCAGCGCCGCAACGCAACCACCACCCCCTCAGTCGTGCACCGTAGCACTAATGGGCACGCACCTGGGCATCCCACGCGTCTACGCACGGTTGGATGCACAGACCTCAACAGCGGACGTGGTCGCAACTGGCCATGGGCTGTGGTGGTACACAGATACGGGTGTGTGTTACTGCGGGGACTTCGGCAGCGTTGGCTGCTTGATGTTTCTGCCGCTCAGTTGGGTACGTTGCTGTCCTCCCCAACTCGTCCGGACCTTGACAGTGTGAGGTTAATTTTCTATCCTTTCAATAATTACTCTCTAATACTCACCAGGAAGATTTAACGCAATAAAAACCCTTAGATTCGCACTGCGATACAGCAGCACAGCCGTGCAAGACCTGATCCGCTCTTTTCCTACCCGGCCAATGGAAGCAGCTCCCAATGGTTGTGTGATGTACGCCCAATCAAAGCCGTCCACTGTCTGGAGCTCTAAAGATAGTCACTATGTACTGCTGGCAGCGGCTGGGTGGGCTTGCTGGGGGGGTCGAGTGGGGACATTTCGCGAACGCAAGCGTCGGCCACGCGGGCGGGGTTGCTTGGACTTTGGTGGGTTGCTTTGTCTCGCTGGCTGTGTGCCTCCTGCGCCGTCGGCCCGCGGCACCCCCCCGGCGTGGTGCGCCCGCCTGCCGCCCGTTGGTGTCCTGGGTGCCTTGTTTATCGCCGTCTCCGCTGTAGCGCGCGCGTCCTTTCGGTTCGCCGCCCTCACATCGCCACACGTCCCAACACCATTTCTTGCCCTGTTGCTATCGTTGGCGTTGTTGCGGACGAGCATCCCTCTTGTTGTCTCCCTTCTCCGCTCCATTGCTGTCTACCCTTTTGACCTGACCTCCTGTACTCCCTGGCCATCCCCTCCCCCTCTCCACCGCCGCCGTCGGCGCTCGCAGCTAATCGCGGCAGCCGCTGCGTACGGCGCCATGGCCGACGGGGCGACCGAGCCGGTGCCCGTCGAGGTTGCCCGCCTCACCGCCGAGCTAGCGGCCACCACGGCCCGCCTGACAGAATCGGAAGCCAAGGTGGCTGCCCTGGAGGAAACAGTTGTGCAGATGAAGAAGACGGCTGCCACGGTGGTACGTGCGCTGCTCCACGTGTGGCACGAGAGAAGGCGGACGTGGGGTGGGGACAACGAACCAGCCGGCGGGATTGGCTCTCGGGGCGATGCTCGTGGGCAGAGGGGGTGCAGGGGCAGGGGGGCGGAGGCGTCGACCCCTGCCTTGCTCGTGTGTGCCTGTTGCGGGTGCGGTCTGGGTAGGGTGCTGAATTGCCATATGCTTTTCGCTTGGGTGTCTGGTTTGTTCCTGCCTGTACTTTCTGCATGCCCGGCTTCTCTATTTTTTTTTTCCATCGCTGTGGTTGCCCATCCTTTGTGTTCTCCTGGCCTTTGACACACTCGAACCCCCGCAGCAAATGCAACTGGAGGCCGAGGAGGAGCTGATTACGAACAAGCTGATCAAACGGCTCAATGCCCTGAAGGCGGAAAAAGAAGCGCTCGCCATGCAGATCGAACAAGAAGAGGAGTACATCAGCAACAAGCTGCAAGCTAAGCTCGACGCCCTCGCTCGTGACAAGATTGTGATGGAGAACGCCCTCGAGGCGGAGCAGGAGTTTATCGTCAACCGGTTGACCCGTCAGCTCTCGGAGGCCAAAGCGGAGAACAGCGCCCTCGAGGGTAAACTTGCGCGCCTCAGCCGCTCCAACTCGGCTGCCATCTCGCGGGATGATGGGATGGACGCATCTACGAGCGGCCTATCCGCCGTCGGCCTGGGGGAGGTGTTAGAGGATGGGCCTGAGGACCCGGCGGCGATTGCCGCCGCGCGCGCGGCGGCAGATGCAGAGGCGACGGCCGAAGCGGCCGCCGCCATGTCTGCCGCCGTGGCCGCGGCGGCAGCGGCGGCTGAAGCCACGGGCGGAAGGGGGGCGGTGAGAGGGGGGGCGAGGGGGGAGGGTGGTTCACCCGGCTTGTAGCAATCGTCCCCTGCTGTGCATGCGGGCCGAAGTGGAGCCGTAGACTGATTGGGGGGTGGGGGGGGGGGGGGGGAGGGGGGGGGGGGGGAGGGGGGGGGGAGGGGTGGAGGTGTGCGCGTTTGAGGACTCTACCGTTGAGTGGGATGTGTCCTGTCTTGTCTCGTTTTTGCTCTTCCGATGCCTTGGGAAGGGGTCGTCCACTCAGGTATTGGCTTTTCGTCCCCTGTGTATGTGTGGTCTTGACGCTGGTGAGTTTTTCGGGCGGGGTGCTTTGGGTTGTTTTCTTGCCCGTCTTTTTCTGTCTCTCCGCTCCCCATCGCTCTTTTCTTGACCGGTTTCGTTCCCTGCTCAGCCTGGCTTGGGCCGACTCCAGTGATGCGAATGACTCGATGGGATTGCGCGGGCGTTCGTGGTGCCGCCGGGCAGGGACCACGTGCGGGCGTCCCAGCCCGCGCTGCGTTTCTGGCCGCGCCGAAGGAATATTGCCGGTTCACTGTTATCTGTCGCGGCCCGCGATGCGGTCACTGCTCCTGTATCATCCGTCCCCCGTCCGTCTGGGTGACGTGCGCCGCTGAGCATTTGAGACGCCCTCCCCAGCGCCACGTGTAGCCCCCGCGACCGCGGCCACGTCCTCGTCCGCTGTTCCGACCCCAGTCCGTTTCTTAATTTTGCTGCTTGACGAGTGGGCTGCGTGCACCAGCCCAGCAGTACCGGTCAGTGTGCGCGAATTCTGTCCTGGGCGGGCTCTCCGTGCTCCCCCCAGTCCAGGCAGCGGGCGACGCGGAGTAGCCCTGGCCACTCGCGGTGCCCCCAAAGGACCCCAAATGCAATAGGTTGGCTAACCAGCTGCGTTACGTGGACCGGGCGCGTGGGCACTATCCATCCGCAAGTATCCCACACGCGCAGTCGCAGGTAGTGTGGTCAAGCGAGTTATAGAGCGGCGGAGGTGAGATATCTGTTGTATCGACCGTCGAGGCCCGACGCAGTGGCTGGAGCCCATCCGGTAGGTGAGCCGCGAGGGATGCGGTTCGGCAGCCGCAGCGAGGCCGGCGACCTCGGCGGCAGCGATGACGGCCGCGTCTTGTGGCGATGGGGATTCTCCGCCGCGCTTCTTCGACTCGGGCGCTATGATTCCGCCCAGAGGGCTTCGAGCTTCAGGCTGGCCACGGAAATTCGGACTGGACGCGCTGGCGAGATTCCAGACCTCCTGAATGTTCAATAGAACGTGATGCGTAGACTTTTGCATATTTTATTTGCAACTCCCTGTTGGTGCGGCAATTCTATGGATAGCGTTCGTGGTGACCAAGCGCTGGCGGGGCTGTGCCTCGTCCACAGCAGCGTGGTCGAATTCTATGGATAGTGTTCGTGGTGACCAAGCACGTCTTCTGCAGGCGCGGGTGTGCATCGTCGCCAGCAGCGTGGCCCATCCCCCGCAGTCAACTGTTGCATTCACGCCCCAAACCTCCCCCCTTCTCCCTCCCTCGCCACTCCTTCCTTGCGACCTCCACGGTTGGCCGTACGTCGGACGCTGTTTTTTTATCTTTCCCGCTTCTGTACCATTCTCTGTGCTGTTCCCCCCGTGTTTCCCTTCCGAGCCCGTCCTCCTCCATCCACGCCTAGCCCATGTTTATCTCTGCCTGACGCTTTCAACGAGAACTTCCCTCCTTCCCGCCTTGAATCTCATCCACTTTGGTCTTTAGTTTCCTTCCCTCCTACGATGGGCGCGGCCAACTCCATTCCCGAGGCCCCTCCTGCGGGGTCGTCCACCCCGTCGGGCGCGACACTCGGTCGGCGACCAGAGAACATTCGCGGTCTCCGCCTCCCTCCCACCACGCCCGCCCTTTCGGGTGCACTCGTTCCGACTGGCACCCAGGGTGGGCGACGACTTCAAGAGGTCCTCGCCGCCCATCTGTCGGCGGTAGGGGGGGTGGCGGGAGGGCTCTCCGCGGGCGCGGCCATTGCAGAGCTGGAGACGATGGGGACTGTGCGCAACGCCGTGCACCTCAAACCCGAAGACCTGCGGCTTGTGCCGGTGGCGGAGATGATGGGGGGTGAAGGGGCCGCGGCGGCGGCCTCGGCGGCGGGAGACACGGGAGCAGATTGTCGGGGTACCGCCGCTCCCTCCCCAAGCGGTCGCCACTCCCTCGAGTTTTCTTTTGACGCCATTGTCCGTGGGGCGGTGACGGTGTTTTGCCACGCGCGGGAGGTGGAGCCCCTCGCCGCCGCCGCCGATGCCGCGGGTGGCGGTGGAGGCGTGACCGCCCACTTCACTGGCACCTCCCCGACGGGCGGCGCGCCGTTTCGCACACGCTTTGACGCTGGTCTCAAGCAGTGGTACCGGCAAAGGCCGGAGACCTCTCTCGACCTGACGTTGGGGGACTGGGTGGTGCGCAGCGGCGGCGGCGGCCCCGTATGGCCCCTGATCATCTGCATGGAGTCAGGGTGGGATGAGGCGGAGGTGGAGGCGGAGGCAGGGGGGGGGGGAGAGATTGCCGGGGCCGAAGCGGCGAGCATAACTGGCGGTGTGCGGGCGGGGGTCGGCGGCGGCCGCGATAAGTTGGTGGAGGGGGAGGTGACCTACGTGACGCTCGTGCGGCCGAACCGCAGCGGTGGCCCGTGGGGATTGCGAGTGGTGAAGCAGAAGGTGCTGTTCGAGGGCGTCTTGTACGACATCCAGACCATTTACGGCATGGGAACGCCGGGTGTGTCGTCCGCCACAGGTAGAGGAGATGGAGGTCAGGACGACGAATCCGCCGCCGCTGCCGCCGCAGCCACCGTCCCTGCCGCTGTCGCTGCTGCCGCGGCCGGCGGTGGGGGTTGTGGTGGGGCTGGGGCTGACGGCGGTGGGGGCGGCGACGCAGCGTCGGCGGCGTCTGCCGCCGAGGAGTCGGACGTGGACGCTGAACGCCCGGCCGTCGAGGAGGTGGACGCCCCCGGCGGCGAGTGTGTAGTGTGCTTGTCCGACAAGCGGGAGGTCTTTGTGCTGCCATGCCGCCACCTGTGCCTGTGTGTCGACTGCGCACCCGACTACAAGCGGCAGGCCAACAGGTGCCCCATCTGCCGCAAGAGCATCGAACAGTTGGTGCGCTTGCGGCCGCAGCGGCCG
The DNA here is from genome assembly GCA_009829735.1 of Pyropia yezoensis. Taxonomy (NCBI): domain Eukaryota; phylum Rhodophyta; class Bangiophyceae; order Bangiales; family Bangiaceae; genus Pyropia; species Pyropia yezoensis. Next base: position 11,449,271 of record CM020619.1, read on the forward strand.
CAGACAAATGCAGCGACATGAAGCATGTGGATGGGGAAGGGAAGGGGGGGGGGATGAGAGGGGCCGCTGCGGGGGGGGGGGGGGGGGTGGGCTTGATGGGGAGGCTGTAATGGGAGCAGGCTGCAAGCGCGGATGGCTGTTGGATACCGTGTCTGTCGGTTGGGAAGAGGCACGCGTGAGCAGGGGTTGCGGCGGCGGCTGCGTCACCCACGACCCTCCGGTCGCACCGTGCGACGACGGTCGGGCGGCCGTGGGCTACCCGCCCAGCGCGGCCGTCCGGGGTGGCCGGAGCGCCCACACACCCCCCTTCCGTTTGGGGGCGGCGGGCCCCCGCCCCCGAGGGCAGAGCGATCCCTCTGCCTCGCGAGGCTGCTGCCTGGGCAGGCGGAGCACGGGGGCCCCCGCGGGCGGTGCCGGTGGCCAGCCCGCCTGCTGCCCCGAGGGGGGGAGGGCGGGGAGGGCGGGGCCTCCCCGCCCACGCCTCCGCCTCCTCTGGCCGCCCCCCCTTTCACCACGTGCGCCATGACGACGGCAGCGGCCATAGACATATAGTGCGCCCCGTAAAAGTGGACGTGCTCGTGTCGTGATCATGTCAAAAATCGGCCACTGGACCAATCAAACCCACACTGCAAGACCCGTGCACGTCCACTTTTTGCGTGACGCACAATAGAATACTGTACTACAGTATTGATTTTGTGCTCAGCAAAAAGCAAATTCTCGAAGAGCCCCTCTTGCCCGCCGCCTCCTCACCTCCCCCCATTTTCCTCCTCACACAATGTCTGGGTGCGTCGCGCCCGTCTGGGCCACCCACTTGGCCAGCAGCGCCGGGCTGGCCATGTTCCCCCCACATACCACAATGACCATACCACCCCCCGGCTCGCGCTCGACCTTCCCCTCCCCCTCGCCGCCGGTGGCGGCGGCGGCGGCGGGCGGGTGGTCAGCCGCCCACGTGAGGCCACCCGCGACGGCCGCACCACACGCCACCTCCACCAGCACCCGCTGCTCGACGGCGAGCGCCAAGCACCCCTCCACCGCCGCCCGGTCTGACACAACGACGCTGTCCACGCCGCCGCCAAAACGGGCGGCGCCGCCACCGCCGACGCCGTCGCCGCTGCCGTCACAACGCAGCAGGTCGCGGGCCGCGTCGGCCACCCGCAGGGCGCCCAGCGACGACGCAATAGACGTGATGGCGGGGAGCGTCATGGGCACGGTGCCGCCCGTGGCGGCGGTTGCCGCAAACGACGCGGCGCCCTCTGTTTCCGCGGCCACAATGCGGACGCGGCCCCACGCGGCGGCGGTGGCGGCAGCATCGCCGCCGAGGCCGTCCCCGCCGCCGCCGCCACCACCGCCAGGCGCGGCGGCGGCACGCGCCAGCCCCCGGGCGGTGCCGAGCAGCAGCCCCCCCCCCCCCACCGACACGACCACCGCCCGCGGCGGCGGGAGCCCCGTCCCCGGCCAGTCGGTGACCAGCTCGTCCACCCACGACGCAGCGCCCTCCCAGATGCGCTCGTCGTCAAACGGGGACACGTAGACGGGGCCGTCACCGCCCGCCGCGACCGCCGCCCGCGCCGCCGCGTCGGCCTCATCCCAAACGGCGCCCGCCACCACCACCCGCGCGCCCGCGGCGACGAGGCGGGCCCGCATGTAGGCGGGCGTCGTGGACGGCACAAAGATGGTGGCGGGTACGCCCAGGGCGGCCGCAGCGGTCGCCACCGCCGCCCCGGCGTTGCCCTCAGAGGAGCACACAAAGTGGAGGGGAGAGCCGCCGCCGTTGCCGCCGCGGCCGTCACCGTTGCCCGCCGCAGCTGCCTTTGCCGCTGTCGCCGCCGTTACGACGGACAGGAGGTTGCTGTGGCCGCGGAACTTGTACAACCCCGACACCTGGGCGGTCTCCATCTTGAGGTGGACGGGCATGCCCGCGGCGGCCGACAGGGCGGGCGAGTAGACCAGGGGGGTGTGCCGGTGGAGGGGGCGACGGGTTGCGGGCGTGAGAGGGGGCAGCTGCGGAGGCGGCGGCGGTGAGAGCGGCGGCGGCAGTGGGACCCCACCCCGGCCAGTTGATGCTGCCGGGGTTCTTGACGGCACAGATGGCGAAGACGGGCGCGGCGTCATGGTCGGGTGGGGGGGGGGAGCACGCCGCCCGCCCGCTGCCCGCCGCCTGGGGTGGTAATGCCGCCGCTGACAGCCGCTTGGGCGCGTGGGCAGCCTCCTGACACGCACAGTCCCGGGCTGTACGACGAGAAAGGTGTTGGGCGACAGAGGGAGAAGGTCCCACGTCGCAGCTGCCGACGCCCCCCCCTCAAAGGCCAATGCCCAACAGGCAGTTTGTGAGTCGAGGGATGGGTGGTGGGAGCGGCAAGGGTGACAGCGACGGCGGCGACAGAAGTGGCGACGGAAGCGGCGACGGAAGCGGCGACGGAAGCGGCGACGCGTGCGACTGGCACGCGGTCTTCGTGAAGTAGCCGGGGCAAGTCGGCTCCGGCTGACTCTCACTGCGCGTCCAGCTGCTAGAAAGGTAGCTGGGACAGCAGGCCGCTACGCACCTTCGCCCAGAAGCCAGGTGCATGCATTGCTGCAGCTGCCTGCAGGGAACGTCGTTCCATGCAACGAACAACGTTGCTGCAGGAACCGACGCAGGGAGCAACGTTCCCTTAAGCAGCGACGTTGTTCCCTGTAGCAGTTTCCAGCACAGCAGCTGCAGCAATGAGAACATTGTGCTCTGCAGCAGAGCTGCTCCCACGTATGCATCCATACAGTACATCCTACAGAAGACGCAACGATGAACGCCCCGCACTCCAACCTAATTTCAGACGCCAGGCTGGCACTCCCTGAATCTATGAGTGTGGCTCGAACAGCGCGGCTTTACCAGTCGCACGTTTCGTCAACGGAAGCGACGAAACAGGCGACTGGCACGCTGTCTTCGTGAAGTAGCCGGGCAAGTCGGCTCCGGCTGACTCCCCCTGCGCGTCCAGCTGCTGGAAAGGTAGCTGGGACAGCAGGCCGCTACGCACCTTCGTCCAGAAGCCAGGTGCATGCATTGCTGCAGCTGCCTGCAGGGCGTTCCTTGCAATGAGCAACGTTGCGTTGCTGCTGTATCCGAATAGGAACCAATCACATACGTACAGTACATAACGTGCAGGGAGCAACGTTCCCTTCAGCAGCAACGTGGTTCCCTGTCGCGGTTTCCATCTTAGTCGTTACTGCATGAGAAAAGTGTGCTCTGTACGTATGTACATTGCAGAGCTGCGCGAACGTATGCATCCATACAGTACATCCTACAGAAGCTGCCGCCATCATGGCGGATGCGGCACACCACAGTTACTACAGCTGCGCCGTGCCGCATCTGCGCCACACCAGCACAAGACGGCTCGGCAGGTCGCCCGCGGGCGGGGGGGCTGTCGACCGGCCTGAACGAGCGCACCTTTGGGGGAAGTGCCCTCTGTGCGGCAGGTGACTCCCTGTCCCTGGGGGCACGTGGGGCTGGGGGTGACGTCGGCTGACTGCGGGCCAGCTGGAAGCCTTCCCGTTCACACGCCTCGGGGACCATCCACACATGCTGGGGGCCGCTGCGGTCTGGACCTCATCACACAATTCGTCAAGTGCAGCGAGGACAACACAGGCTCCAGCAAGGACAACACAGGCGCCAGCAAGGACGACACAGGACATGACGGCCAATGGCGGCACCTCGCGTAGGTATCCGGGTACTGTATGCAAAGTCTAAATGCTCTGCAGCTGTTCTTTTAAATCTTGCGAGCGTGCACCAGTCTGTCTTTTGGTCGCCTTCCCGCGCTGTGCGTGTAGATTCAGGGAGTGCCAGCCTGGCCTCCCAGTTTAGGTTGGAGTGCGGGACGTTCATCGATGCAGCTTCCAAAAGCCCCCTGCGGAGTTCGGGCCTCACTACCCCCACCGCCTCCAGTCCCCCTCACCACCGCTCCCACGTATGCGCCACGACCCTTCGCGTTCCTCTCTACGCGGACCGCCCGCTCCTGGGCCATCATAACCCCACTGTCGCCACATCCTTGCCGATTCATCCTTGAAGACGTCACTCCTTCCGCCCCCTTCCCCCCCCCTGCCCTCGCGCCGCTTATGGCGACCACTGCCACCCCATTCCCCCCCTCGGGGACCAGCGCCCCCCCCGCCCCGGTCTCCAAAACCCCCCCCGCCACGGCGCGGGCAGAGGCGGCGGCAGCGGCGGCGGCGGCGGCCACCGCCGCAGCCGCCACGGCAGCCGCCGCCGCGCAAGGGCGCACCGTCCCCGGCCCCGCCGGCGCCGCTACTGTCGGGGGGGGCGATGACGGTGGGGACCGCCGGCGGCGGTGGCGGCGGCGGCGGTGGCGGCAGCCAAACGGGATGCCCAAGCCCAACCCGTGGGAGGAGGCGGGGGTGGAGGACCCGACCAAGCCGACGCGGATCATGATGGCGCTCAACTGCTGCTGGCTGCCGTGAGGGCACTTCCCTCCCTCTCAATGGGTGTGTGTGTGTGTGGAGGAGGCCGGGGGTGCGAGGAATCCCACCACGGCGGTCTGGGTCATGAATGTGATGACAACGTCAACAGTTGCTGTTTCGTGGGGGCCCACGCAAGGGCGGGCGGGCCGGCGGCCAAGAGCCCCGCCACCAGCGGTCGTCTGAGTATCGCGGAAGAACATCTCACTCTGATTACAACCGGGTCGTCTCATTATCGGGGAGCGCCTCCCCCGCCGTGGGCTGTTTTGTTGCGGAGGGTGTGGAAGAGGCTGATGTGTGTGCTAAAAGTACCCCTCTCCGCCAGCGCAAGGCCCACATCGTTGCGAAAGTCCCGGACGTGAGGATAGCCGGCTGAAGTGACAGGGCTGGCCGCCACGGGTGGGCGCGGCGGCAGACGGGTCGATCGGAGAGGGCAGAGGGGGGTGTTGGGAGAGCGCAGCGCCCAGCCCCCGCTCCCGAGGGAAGGGGGGGGACACCCGCCGACCCGCAGAGGGGAAGGCATTCCCCCCATCCTCATGCGAGGGCCGCCAGCCCATTGCCGTACGGGGGGGGAAAGCTCTCCTCGCATAAGCCCCCTCTCCTTGGTCCTGCCCGTGGCCCTGGGGGTAGGGGGACGTTCTTCAGCCCAGGCACATCCCTCGTCAGCGCGCAGCCCGCGGCACCGCGTACACCGTGACGACGACGGCGGTGCCACCCCCTCCACCCCCTCCTCCCCCCCACTCACCCGCTCTGGCCCACACAGCCCACCCCATGACAAAGAGAAAAGAGAGACGCCGCCGCGCCAGCCCCCCCCCCCCTGCCGCAGGCGCCCCCCCACCCTTTCACACCAGGTCTGGGTGCGTCGCGCCCGTCTGGGCCACCCACTTGGCCAGCAGCGCCGGGCTGGCCATGTTCCCCCCACATACCACAATGACCATACCACCCCCCGGCTCGCGCTCGACCTTCCCCTCCCCCTCGCCGCCGGTGGCGGCGGCGGCGGCGGGCGGGTGGTCAGCCGCCCACGTGAGGCCACCCGCGACGGCCGCACCACACGCCACCTCCACCAGCACCCGCTGCTCGACGGCGAGCGCCAAGCACCCCTCCACCGCCGCCCGGTCTGACACAACGACGCTGTCCACGCCGCCGCCAAAACGGGCGGCGCCGCCACCGCCGACGCCGTCGCCGCTGCCGTCACAACGCAGCAGGTCGCGGGCCGCGTCGGCCACCCGCAGGGCGCCCAGCGACGACGCAATAGACGTGATGGCGGGGAGCGTCATGGGCACGGTGCCGCCCGTGGCGGCGGTTGCCGCAAACGACGCGGCGCCCTCTGTTTCCGCGGCCACAATGCGGACGCGGCCCCACGCGGCGGCGGTGGCGGCAGCATCGCCGCCGAGGCCGTCCCCGCCGCCGCCGCCACCACCGCCAGGCGCGGCGGCGGCACGCGCCAGCCCCCGGGCGGTGCCGAGCAGCAGCCCCCCCCCCCCCACCGACACGACCACCGCCCGCGGCGGCGGGAGCCCCGTCCCCGGCCAGTCGGTGACCAGCTCGTCCACCCACGACGCAGCGCCCTCCCAGATGCGCTCGTCGTCAAACGGGGACACGTACACCGTGGCGCCCCCCCCCGCCGCGACCACCGCCCGCGCCGCCGCGTCGGCCTCATCCCAAACGGCGCCCGCCACCACCACCCGCGCGCCCGCAGCGACGAGGCGGGCCCGCATGTAGGCGGGCGTCGTGGACGGCACGTAGATGGTGGCGGCAACGCCCAGGGCGGCGGCGGCGGTCGCCACCGCCGCCCCCGCGTTGCCCCCCGAGGAGCACACAAAGTGCGGCGCCGCGGGGCCGTCGCTAGCGGCGGCGGCCGCCGCCGCCGCCGCCGTCGTCACCACCGACAGCAGATTGCCGTGGCCGCGGAGCTTGTACGACCCCGACGCCTGGGCGGTCTCCATCTTTAGGTGGACGGGCATGCCGGCGGCGGCCGACAGGGCGGGGGAGTAGACCAGGGGGGTGTGCCGGTGGAGGGGGGCGCGGCGGGACGCCGCCGCCGCCGCCGCCGCCGCCGCCGTCGGGCCCAACGTCCCAGACGGCGCCGCCGCGTGGGGGCCAGGCGCGGCGGGGGGCGCCGCCATAGTCGGGCAGAGGGGCGGGGGGGAAGGGGCGGCCGCGCCCGCCACCGCCGAAAACGCCGACGCCGGCCGCCGGGGGTGCACCTGCCACCGCCGCCGCCGCCAGCCGCCCGCGTGCGGCGCCACCGCCCGGCGGGTGGTGGGGAGCGACGGGGGCGGGGAGAGGAAGGCGGGGGGCATGGCCGGCCGCGGCCTGCACGGCCGGCGGGTGGCGGCGGCAGCGGCGGCGGCGGGGGCGGCGGCGGCGGGGTCAGTGGGCGGCCCGCGGCGCTGAGCGGGGGGCGGATCGGTGGTGGCGCCGAGGCGAGCTGGTCGAGCGGGTCGGGGCGTGGCGGAAGGGAGGGACAGCATGCTGCTAGCAGCGGGGATGGCGCTGGCGTCCTGCATGTCAGTGGAGGCGGAGAGTCGTGTCGTGTGGAGGATGTGCGAGGCGAGCCAAGCCTACTCGTCGGATCCGGCGCGCGCATCATACTGGATGGATCCGGTACTGTACAGTACATTTGATGCATGCTGTACAGCTCACAAGTTGTCACCGAACTCAGTTTCCTAATCGACCAACAGTCGAAAAACTGCTGCACTCCTTTCCCACCAGTGGATCCCGTGGTCCTCTATCGGTCGCGGGCTGCCGCCTTGCCCGCCTGCCGCGCCGCAACGCCACCGCCCGCCCCCACCATCACGACGCTGCCGACCGCCGGGCCGCGTTGCCCCCCGCGGCCGTCACGCCGGCGGTGGGGGTGAGTTGGCTCCGAGGGAGTCCCCAGCGCCTTCCCCTCCCCCCCTCCCCCACGGGGCCTCCCCCGCTCCTTTCCCCACAAGCGCGTCCTGCTGGCAGCGCCGCCGGTCAACGCGCCCCCGCTCCCCCCTCTTCTCCCCCCTCTTGTCGTCTGCCCCTGCCCGCCCCCCCCCCTGCCCGCCCCCGCCGCCGCCGCCCCCGCCGCCCCCGCCGCCGCCCATCGCCATGTCCCTGCTTCCGACGCCCCTCGAGACGGCCCGCGGGACGCACGCGCGGCTCGAGGCGGGCGTCCGCCTCGCCGCCGCCGCGCTCGTTGCCGCCGACGACGCGCGGGGGCGGCGGCCGGCCAAGCGGCACCGCCGGGACGGCGACGCCGCCGCCGCCGCCGCGGCGATTGCCGCCACCGAGGGCGACGCTGCCGCCGCGGCGGCCGCCCTGGCTGGCCTCCCCGCCCCCACCGCCTCCCCCGCCGGCGGGTTGGCGGGTGTGGCTGTTGGGGGTGGTGGAGAGGGTGGTGGCGGTAGCGGCGCTGGGCACGGGCCGTCGACGACGTGGACCGCCGCCGCCGCCGCGCGGGCGGTGGTGGCGGCCATGCCGCCGCCGTCGGCAGCGACGGCGCCGCTGGCGGCGGCGGCGGCGGCGGCGGCGGCCGCCGCCGACGCGCCCGTCGCCGCCGTCCTGGCCGTCCCCTACCCGCGGACGGGGGAGCGGCTGGCGCGGGCGCTGGTGGAGGGCGCCCGCGCCGACGCGGCGGCGCTGGTGGTGCTGTACGAGGGGGGGGGCTCGCCGCCGAGGTGGCCGCGTTTGGGGGGGGGGGGGGAAAGGGGGGGGGGGGGGGGCGGGCTATGGGGTGGTGGGGGGGGCGGGGGGGGGGGGGACCGCGACCGGGAGCGGGACCGTGACCGGGAGCGGGAGCGGGAGCGGGACCGTGACCGTGACCAGGAGCGGGAGCGGGAGCGGGAGCGGGAGCGGGAGCGGGAGCGGGAGCGCCCCCCCCGGGGCGCCCCTCCCCCCCCCTCTGTACCCGCATGGCAGGCGCGGGCGGCACCCCCCGGGCGGGGCCGCCCCCCCCCCCCCCCCCCCCCCCCCGCGCCGAAGAGGCCGCCGCGCGGACCTTTTACGACCGCCTCGCCCGTCTGTCGGCCGCCCACGCGGCGGCGGGCGGCGGCGGCGGCGGCGGGGCGGGCGTGACCGGCGGCGCCGCGGCGCGGGCGGCGGACACGGCGCTCGCCGGCGACGCGGCGGCGGCGGTGGTGGCGGCGGGCGGGTGGACCGCCGAGGAGGCGCACGGCAAGTACGTGGACGTCCACGCCGCCCACGGGGTGTGGGCGGCGCTGCCGGGGGTGCGGGCCGCCATGGGCGCGGGGGGGAAGGCCGCCCCCGCCGCCACCGCGGCGCTGCCGCCGCCGCCGCCGCCGCCGGTGGGCGCCGCGTCTGGGGGGGGGGGGGGGGGGGGGCGACCGCCGCCGCCGCCGTCGCCACTGCCGCCGCGGTGCCGCCGTCGGCTGTCACCGCCACGGCCACGGCCACCGCGGCGGCGGCGGCGGCGGCGGCAACGACCGCCGCCGCCGCCGTCGCGGCGGCGCCCGGCAGTGACTATGGCGCGTACGTTGGCGGGGGCATTGTCGCGTTTGCGGCGGTGCCGCCCGCCACGCGGCGGTCGGTGGCGTACCGGGCCTACCTGGCCGACACGGTCGCCACGCTGGTCGCCTACGCGCGCCGCGCGGCGCCGCTGGTGGACGTGGACGCTGCGCTGGGCGGCGTTGCCGCCGCCGCCGTGTCGGCGACGGCGTCGACGCTGGCGGGCCTGACGTCGGCGGCCGGGGTGGACGAGGTGGTCGCCCGCCTCGGGGGGGAGGGCCTCAAGGGGGTCCTCAGGGGGATGGGGCTCAAGTGGGGGGGGACGCCCGCCCAGCGGGCGGCGCGGCTGCTCGCCGCCCTGCGGCGGCGGGAGCGGGAGGCAGGCAAGGGGGGGGGGGAGGGGGACGCCCGCGGCAAACCCGCCCCGACCGCACCGCCGGCGGCGGCGGCGGCGGCGGCTGCCGCGTCGTCGCCTGCCGACGCCGCCGCCGCCCCGCCTGCCGCTGCCGCTGGTACAGCCCGGGAGGCGCCCACGGTGGCGGTCCTAGAGGCGCAGCTGGCCCACCTGGTGACCGACACCCTGGCGGCGCCGTTTGCGGCGACCGTCGCCAACGTGCAGAAGAAGCAGTCCCTGTCGTACGAGGAGCTGGAGGCGGAGCGGGCGGCCGAGGAGGCCCCCGCCGCCATTGCCGCCGCCGCGGGGGTGGACCCGGCCGTCCTCGACGGCGGCGACGGCGGTAGCGATGGCGACAGCGACGGTGGCGACGGGGGCGGGGGTGGTGGGGGTGGCGGCGGCGGCGGCGGCGGCGGCGGGGGTGGCGGCGGCGGGGGCAACAACCCCAAGGACGTGCCCCTCGGGTGGGACGGCAAGCCAATGCCCTACTGGCTGTACAAGCTGCACGGCCTCAACCACCGGTTTCCGTGTGAGGTGTGTGGCGGCGCCGTCTACCGGGGGCCCCGGGAGTTTGAGCGCCACTTTGCGGGCGCCACCCACGGCTACGGCCTCCGCTGCCTGGGCGTGTCGTACGAGCGGGCCTACTACATGGTCACCCAGATTGAGGACGTCAAGCTGCTGGCCGCCAAGCTCCGGGCCACCCGCGAGACGGCGGCGGCGGCGGCGGCCGTGGGGGGCGGCGCCGCGGCTGCGGCCGACGTGGCCGCGGACGTGGAGTTTGAAGACACGGAGGGGAACGTGCTGGACCGGAAGACGTACCAGGACTTGGCCAAGCAGGGACTACTCTAATTCAGGTGGGTGTGGGGGTAGGGGGGGGGGGCGTGGGTGGGCGAGGGAGCGGGAGGGTGGAGAGGGGGGCGGCTGTGGAGTGGGTCACTGGGTTTCGATATATCGTGCTCGTTGCGTGACCATGCCCTTGACGCGGGCCGCCACCAGCCGCTGCCGCGAAAATAAAGTGAGAGCCGGCCGCCGCGGCGACGACCACCACCTCCCGACCCCAACCCGCCCCGCCCTCACCAGTGGGGGCCGCCGCAAGGCTACCGACTACCACCACCGCCGTCGCCCTTGCCGCCCCTGCCGCCGCCAGCTGCAGCCACTACCGCCGGCAGCGGCCACCAGCCCCCCGACCGCACCGCTGTGCGGGCGGCTGCGAAAGCGGCGGCAGCTGGCCTCCCGACCCCGCCCCACCCGCCACTGTCTGCCGCCGCCAGTGCCGGCGGCGCCGAGAGGAAAGAAAAAAGAGGCGGTCGCGGCCGCGGCGCTTCGGGCATGGCCGACGCGGGCGGTGCAAATGGCGACGCGGCGGTGGACAAGCCGAGCCGAGCAGAGGAAATTGCAACGATGCGCACCGGCCTGCAATCCTCTGGGGTTGCCACCGTCTCCCCGCGGGCGCTTACCGGCGTCCTCGTGTCGGGCCAGTGGGCGCTCCTCTTCCCTGGCGGCGCGCGGGAGGCGCTCAAGCGGCGGGCAGACGCCAAGTACTCCCTCCGCTGGCCCGCCACCCCCGAGTTCATTCGCACCGCCGCCGCCACGGGCGCGCTCATCGTGCCCGTGTCGACGGTGGGCACGGAGGACATGGCGCAGGTGGTGGTCGACGCGCCCGAGGTGGCCGAGGCGATTCGCATATTTAATCGCTTCAAGCCGGCAGGCCGGACAAGTGGTGACGACAGCCCTACGGCGAGCAGCTCGACCCGAGGGCGCCGCTCTGGGGCTGGTGCCGCCGCCCGCACTGCCGACGCTGCCGCCGACACCACCACGTCAGACATGGCGGCGCGCATGCGCGACGCCGCCCGCGTGCCAGGGGCGGGGACTAAGGCGTGGCGCGGGGCCGTTGCCGACGGTGACGACGAAACGGTGCTGGTCCCGCCGCTAGCGATGCCGACCAGCGTGGACCGCCTGTACGTGCGGTTTGGGGTGCCCCTGCGGCTGGGCGCCGCGGCGCTGGACGACCGCGCTGCAACGGCGGCAGCGTACGAGGCGGTCCGCGATGCCGTCGCCGGGGGGGTGGAGGAGCTGCTCGACCGCCGCGAGCGGGACGCGTACCGGTCACCCGCTTCGCGGGCGGCGCTGGGGGTGGGCATGCGCGCGGGGCTCGGCGGCCGGCCAATGGGCGGAGAGGGGGAGCCACCGCGAGCCGACATGGGGGGGGTGGCGGCGGTCGAGGAGCCACCGGTATCGGCGCGGGGGAGGGTCGGCGCGGAGGTGCGCCGGCTGGGGCGTCGTGTTGGGACTACCGTCAAGGCGGGGGGGGGGGTGGCCACCCCGGCATGGGCGTGGTCTGTGGGCGGCAAATACATAGACGCCGACGGCTTCCCGGTAGACGTGGTGGAGTGAGGAGCCGTGGCGGGAAGCAGGTGAGGGCGAGTGGGGTTGTGGGGAATGGGGAGGGCGGCGCGTGGAGAGCGACACTCAATGGATAGGACCACACACAATCAAATGAGGCGCACGGAACTGGACCTGGCGGCGTCGGGTTTCATAAAGCTCAGTCGGCCAAGTCCACGCCCACCACCCCCCCGTGCCGCCGCTCAATCCACGCAACCAGTCCGTAGACCACGGCGGCGGTTGCGACGAGTACCCCCGCGACGCCATACGCCACCGTCGACCCCGCCCACTGCATGACTGCAGAGCCACCGACGGTGCCCACAATCGTCCCCACCGTCCGGACGACGCTGATAAACGCCTGGCCCGTGGCCTGCAGGTGGGGCGGCGCCAGGCGGGACGCCTCTGCCACGGTCGCTATATTCATCAGTGAGAACGTCACCCCATGCAACGGCTCCACGAACAGCACGTATCGAGGGTCACTGATGCACACGTACACCGCCACCTGGACGACGTAGCACGCCATGGCGATGAGGAGCATGGCCGGCGCGCTGAGACGGCGAGATAGCCAGGGGGCGACCACAAAGAGGGGGACTTCACAAATGACCTGCGCGGGTAACACAGGAGAAGGGGGGAGGGCATGGTCGCGGGGGTAAGAGGGAGCGCGCGCAATAGTGCGAAGAAAGAGTGTGGGTGAGCAGTGGAAGGGAAGGGGCACAGGGAGGAAGCACGTCCTACGACGGAAAAGGCACAGTGGCGAGAGTCAGGCGGGTCAGGTGGCGAGCTAGTGCAGCAGCGCGTGACAATGACGGACATGGCCCGCCTTGGCCACAAGAGTAGCGCGGACAGAGGGCCATGGTGAGCTGCAAAGAGTGTGCGGCCCAACCCCTGACCGGGGGTAATCCATCAGCATGGGGCTTTCCGCAGACGCCTCATGTACATCGAGCCCACGGGGTAGCCGCCACCCC
>CM020619.1:11462282-11576470 GCA_009829735.1 Pyropia yezoensis
GCGGTGCCAACGTTGAGGATCATCACCGCAGCGAGAAAGACGGCCGAATATGGGGAGCACAGGAGGGAGGTCGCAAACGCGAACGCGCCGCCAGACTGGAGGGGGGCCGGGGGCGCCGCCGCCGCCCCGGCAGACGGCGTCGCCACCGCGTCGGCCGGGGCTACGGCCACGGCCGTAGCGGAGGTGCCCTCTGCTGGGGTGGCGTCGGCAGCGCCATAGGCGGCCGCCGGGGGCGGGGGCGCGGCGACCAGCGGGTGGGCCTCGCGCTCCCCCCCCCCGGCCGGCCTCGCCCCCCGTAGGTAAAACGCCCACACGACCAGCCCCACCAACCGCCGCCGCGACGGCGGGGCCGAGTCCCGCGTACAGCGCCGACCGCGGGGCGGAGCGGAGGAAGGAGAGGGCAGTGGGGAGAAGGCGAGCGGCGGTGGCACCCGCGCCAGTGGCGTCCACCGACCGGGTGGCCGCGTAGTAGGCGGCGTGGAGGGGGTAGGTGAGGGCGACGGCGGCGCCGTTTGGGAGCGCCCGCGAGACGCGGTATTGGGCAGGGCAGCGCGCTGCCCTGCCCAATGGGAGCGCCCGCGAGGCGCCCACCCTATCCACCCCCACCCCCGCCGCCGCCAAACGCCGCCAAACTCCTTCCCCAAAAGGCGGGTCAGAGAGGGCTGCTGCCCCCCCCTCCCCCGCCCCCACCCCCCGCCCGCCCACTCCTCCATTCCCCTACCACCCTCCCCAACCCACAATCCCGTGACGACCAGAGGGGGGCGGGGGGGGGGGGAGGGGGGCGCCCCCCCCCCCGACCGACAGCGCGCACCGGGGCTGTGCACCCACCGGGGGACGAACAGGGGCGCGCCGCCCGTGGGCGCCACCCCCCCGCCGCCGCGGGAGCCACTGCGGGCGTCGGTCAAGGCTCTGCTGCCGCTGGTGCCGCCGCCGCCGCTGAGGGAGCGGGGGGGGGGGGAGGGGGCACGGCAGCGGCGGCAGCGACGGGTGTGGCGGTGGCGGCGGGGAGAGGGGGGGGGGTGGGCGGCGCCCCCGCCTCACCCCCGCCCGTTGCCAAGGCCGCCTGGGCGTGGCACCAAGCGGTGGTGCGGGGGTGGCCACCGGCATCATCCGGGCATCAGTACCCGTGCCTCGGCGGGTGGCGCTTGAATGGGCAGGACGAAAGGGCCGCCCGAGCCCCTCCCAGCCCGCGCGGGAGGCCTTGTGGGGGCGGTACACACAGGGTGCCTCGCCTCGGCTGCGTTGGTGGCTACGTGCCGCCTCACCCTGTCCTGTACTCGTCTCTGTCTCGTCACACCCCGCAGGCTTGCCACCCCCCACCCCTGCCCCCCCCCCCCTCGCCCGATTCCCTCTCTCTCCACCCTCACACGGTGATTGCCCGTGTCTCGCCGTGTGGTCACCGTATAGCCCTGCCCAATCCCTCCCCTTGTCTCTCTCCCAGAGTGGCTTCGGAAGCCGGGCGGAAGTTCATTGGCCCCACGCTCAGGTGGCTCCACGCCAGTTTTGGGTGAGGACCCCCCGCGGCCGCCGCTGCGTCAATGGGTGTGGCGGCGACTGCAGTGGGGCGGCGGCTGCAGCGGCGGCGGTGGCTGCAGCGACGGCGTCGGGGGCGGCGGCGGTGACAGTCGAGGCTGCGGGGGCGGGGCTCGCTCCCCGCAGGCCCACGCAGGCGGCGGGGGTCCGCTGATGCTCAGTCGTCCTCCGATGCGTGGTAGACTTGGGGGCTCTATATAAAGGATGGGGTAGGTCTGGGACGGGGGAAAACCCAGACACCGGCAAAAAAATTGACTCTCCCCTTCCGACGGCCGGTCGCCACTCAGACAGCGCGGGCGCTCCCGCCGCCCGGCCGCCGCGTCCATCGGACCATCGGGCCTGGCTCTTGGCCCCCCGCCACGGGCCGCGCACCCGGCCTCTCTCCCCTCTGGCACGTGGGCCGGGGTGGCCCACCACACATTGGGCTGGGCTGACCCGTCTACCTTTTGGGCATGCACGCTACAAGACAGACCAGGCCGGCCCGTTTGGCACGTGTAGGGATGTGTCCACCCCCGCCATCCTCTGTCCCCTTGACGGCGCCAAGGGTGCCCCTGGCCAGCATTGGCGGGGTAGGTAGGGTGAGCACGATCCACCATGGCACGCTCACCCTTACGCGGCTGCCCACGTGGTCGGCCCCTCCCCCCCACCCGGTGAAGGCCCCGCGCAGACCGTGTAGCGGCGGCGGCCGCGGCGTGCAAAACCGTCGTAGCGGCGGGGGGCACACTGTCCGACACACACACCGACCGCCGTCGCGCCCGCCGCCGCCGCCGCCGCCGCCGCCGCCGCCGCCGACCGCCACGGCTGGGGGGAAGGGGGGGACGGGGGGGGTGCACGCGAGCCCGCGCCCCACCCACGCGCGCGCGCATTGGCGGCGCGGCCGCCGCGTCGGCCATTCGGTGGCGGCGGCGGCGGCGGCGGCGGCCGCGCGCTGCGCCGCGTGCACCGGCTGGGAGGGGCGGTGCCGCTGCGTCCGCGCGCGCCGCCGTGGCTCCCCCCCCCCCCCCGCCCAACGCGGGTGTGACGTGGCTCCACCAGGCGGCAGACAGCGTCCCTACCGGTACTGTGTAGCACCGTGTAGGGCACGTGCCGTCCTTGGTGCGGTCACGGCGCGCCGCCACGCCGGGGCACTGCCACGGGCTGGGCTCCCCCCCCATCGCAGCATGAGCAGCTGCGGCGCCGCCGTGCGCCCCAGTGCCCTCCCCTCTGCCCCTTACCCTCCCCACGCCTCCTGCTGCCCCTGACACCAGCGACCCCGGGGGGGCTGTCGAGAAATTGAATGAAACTTGGCCGCCCCCCCCGCCCCCGGTCCGCCCGTCGCCAATTCCTCGCGCGTCTCATCGAGTGAAAAAAAAGAAAAAAAAAGAAACGCCGTCCCACGTCGGCGCGGCACCAACGGCGGCAAGCCACGGGTCCCCCTTGAAGCTGGGGGCGTCGGCGGCTACCTACTGGAATAGACGGGGGATACGATTGGACGGTCTACAGCAGCCCACAGCTGCTCCCCCTTTGATCCGGCAACCCCCCCCCCGGGCGGTTCCCGTTCCAAGAGCCCCTCCACAGAGGCCCCCTCGTCGTTGATCCCCCCGTTTGATTGGTGGGACGAAGGTTTCCGGTTTCCGGTGGACCCCTCTCCACCACAAGCCCATCACGCAGCGGGCCGACGGGCCGCGGCGCCCGTCGTTGCGGCCGCGTCGCGTCCCATCCGCGCCCGCCACGGGGCGGCGCGCCCCCGGGGGCGCGCCCAAAGCCGCCGGCCCAACCGCCACGCCAAATCACTAGCAGCCCCTCCCCTTGCGCGAGGCGTGGAGCCCGGTCCTGGTCCCCCCCCCCCCCCCCCCCCTTCCCCCCCCACCCCCCCCCCCCCCCCCCCACCTCCACCGCCCCTCTGATGATCTGTGTGCCCTGGCTTTGAGCGACGGCTCTCCCCCCCCCTCCACCACCACCCCACCCTACCCCACCCCGGCGCCGCCCGTTGCTTGGGGAACCCCTCTGGCGTGGCACCGGCGCGCGACCGCACGGCGTGCCGCTCTCTCTCTCTCTCTCCCCCCCCAACGCTGGGCTGCCGCCTCCCCCAACCCCCTTCCCCCTCTCTCCCAAAGCATTCCCCTGCCCCTCTGCCACAAGCCCCCCTCGGCGGGGCATGGCTGGCCCTCTTGCGCGACCCGTCGGGGTCGTCCCCCCGTTTCGGGGCGCCAGGGCTGCCATCCCTGCCCCTGCCTGCGCAGGCGCACGCAGGTGACCTATACCCCACAGCCTGGGGGGAGACTGTGGCAGGGGGTTAGTGGGGGGGGGGGAGGGGAGGGTTCCCCGGCAGACCTGTCGAGCGCTCGTTTGGGTGGGGGTGGGCGCCCCCCACCCCACCCACCCCGTCCTTCCCTCGTCTCTCTCTCTCTCTCTCTCCCTCCTGTTCTCCCCTCCCCACACAGCCCTCATCACCATCGACGCTCCGCGCAGGCGCTGCACCCACGCCCGTGCGGCACCTCCTTCCCTCCCCCCCCCCCCCCCCCCCCCCCTCACTCTGTTGGCCTGTGGTGGTGGTCACACTGCCGACGACGCCACCGCAGCAGCAAAACCGCACGCGCGTTTCTTGCCCCTCCCTTTTTTTTTTTTTTCCTCACCCCCCCCCCCCCCCCCCCCCCGCGTCCCCCCCCCTGGCCCCCGCGACTCGCTGTGTGCCCCTGTGTCTGTCTTGTCCCGCGTCTTTGCCTTTTTCGGCCCCCCCCCCTCCCCCCCCCGACCGCCACTGCCACCGCCACCACCCCGCGAGTGGCCGGAAAATCTGTGGCGCTCCCGCGTGCACCACTGAGCGCCCCCCGTTGGGGGGGGTGCCCCCCCCAGGCGCGTGATCTGGGTGGCTCGGCCGGCCGTGGGCCCCGCTTGCTGGCCGTAGATAGGTAGGCTCCCACGCCGGCACAGGCCGGCCAGGCGGGCAGGCGGCCGGCCGGGCGGGCAGGGGGGGGGGGGGGGGGGCGGGCGCGGCCAAAGCGGCCGGCCGGGCGGCCGGGCATATGCAGTCGTCGCGCCCGCAGTGGTGGGGGGGGGAGGGGGTGGGCAGGGTGGGGGGGCGGGCGTGTGCCGTCGACGACGCTGTGCCGGCAATGTCGACAGCGGCCGCGTCCCGTCCCTTTACCCCCCCCCCGCCCCCCGCCTGCCCCTCTCTTGGCGTTTGGTGCACCAGTCGCACGGCTTGGCGGACGGCGGCGGCGGCGGGGGGGGGGGGGGGGGGGGGGTGGTGGTGACTGGCCGCGTCATACGACGGGGGAAGGCGCGTGGGCGAGGGGGTGGTGGCGGGGGGGACGGCGGGGGGGGGGGACCTCGTGGGCGTGACTGCCGCGGCTGCTCTCTCTCCCCCCCCGCCGCACGCGCGGCGGCTCGGCTCGGCTCGGCGCTGGCCGGCGGGGGCGGGCGGGCTGGTGGACGGGCGGGCGGGCGGGCGGGGGGGCTGCCGCCGCCGAGAGGGGCATGTCCTCCCAGCCCGCGTTGCTTTGGGGGGGGAGGACGCGCTCGCTCGCTCGCTCGCCCGCCAGCCGCGCGGTCGCGCCTGGCAGGGACGGACGGCCCCTTCCCCCCCCCCCCCTCCAACCTCTCACGCGCGGGGCAGGCAGCCCCAGCGCTCCCCCTCCTCCCCCCCCCCCCTTTGTCACGTGGGCGCGCTTTGGTAGGTAGGGGGGCGCCACACGCGCTCCCCGCCTGCCCCCTCCCCACGCCGCGGCCACGAGGGGGCCCCCAGATTTTTCCCCTCACTGGGAGGGAGATTGGGGGGGGGGGGGGGGTGGCGTGCCGCCGCTATGCCGCGCGCGCTTTCCCGTACAAGAACCCCCCCCCCGCCCCCGCGCGTAGCTGCCACAGCTCCCTACTCCCGCCCGAGGGGGAGGTGCAGAACACAAACCGCCGTCGCCGCCGCCGCCGCCGCCGCCACCCCGTCCCCGCCCCGCCCCCCCCCCCCCCCCACGGTCTGCCAACGCGAGTTCCGCTCCCCCCCCCCTCCCCCTCCCCCCCCTTTCCCCCCCCCACCACCCCTGCCGCTCTCTCCCCGACGTGCCGTGCCGTGTTTGCTTTTGGGCCGCGCCGCTTGCATCTCCACCCCCCCCGACCCACACCGACTCTGGCGGCCTTTTTCTTTTTTTTTTTTTTTTTTTTTTTTTTCCTTTTCTCCCCCCTCCCTCCCCCCCACTCCCCCGTTATACTTGTGTGTGTGACCATGGAGGCGCTGCTCAACCTGCCGCAGGGCGACTCGGTGTTTGCCGAGTACGTGTGGATTGACGGGTACGGCAAGCTCCGCTCCAAGGGCCGCACCCTCACCCGCGCCATCCTGACCAAGGCGCCGACGGAGCTGCCCAAATGGAACTATGACGGCTCGTCCACGTCGCAGGCGCCCGGCAGTGACAGTGAGGTGATCCTGCGGCCGCAGGCGGTCTTTAAGGACCCCTTCCGCGCTGGCGACAACCTCCTGGTCATGTGCGACACCTACACCCCCGCCGGCGAGCCGCTGCCCACCAACAGCCGGTACAGCTGCGCCAAGGTGCAGGAGGCGGCCAAGGAGCACGAGCCGTGGTTTGGGCTGGAGCAGGAGTACTTCCTCACCAACCTCAAGACGGGCCGCCCGCTGGGCTTCCCCGACGATGGGTCGGAGCCCGAGGCCCAAAAGTGGTACTATTGCGGCGTGGGCGCCAAGTACATCTTTGGCCGCCAGATTGTCGAGGCCCACTGGCGCGCCTGCATCTATGCGGGCATCTCGATTAGCGGCATCAATGGGGAGGTGGCGTGTGGCCAGTGGGAGTTCCAGGTGGGCCCCGTCACGGGCGTGGCGCAGGGCGACCAGATGTGGATGGCCCGCTACATCCTTGAGCGCATTGCCGAGACGGCGGGCGTGGGCGTGGACTACAGCGCCAAGCCCGTCAAGGGGGACTGGAACGGGTCGGGCTGCCACTCCAACTTTTCGACCGCCGCCATGCGCGCGCCGGGCGGCTATGAGAATGCCATCATCCCCGCCCTGGAGCGGCTGGCGCTCAAGCACGAGCTCCACATCAAGAACTATGGGGACAATACGGAGCGGCTGACAGGCAAGCACGAGACCGCGTCGATGGAAAAGTTTACGTGGGGCGCCGCCGACCGGGGGGCCAGCTGCCGCGTCGGCCACGACACGGTCAAGGAGGGGTGCGGGTACCTCGAGGACCGGCGCCCGTCGGGGGATGTCGACTCGTACGTGGTGACCAAGCTCCTTACCAGCACGTGCTGCGAAGTTCCCCTCGAGTAGGGCGTGGGTGGGGGGGGGTGTGCGGGGGGGGGGGGGGGGGGGGAAGGGGGGGGGGGGCCTCTTTCCCCCCCCCCCCCCCCCGCGCCCCCCTTTTCCCGTGTGGCGAGGGGACCAGCCACACCTGTGTGCGCAGTGTGGGTCCAACCCTAATCGATAGTGCTCTCAAACCGGTTGCTTCTTTTTTTTTTCGTCTTACGGCTCGTCTTCCCGTCACTGTGCGGGCGCGCGTGGGCGGCCCGCCGCGAGGCGCCGCCGCCGCCCTGTCTCGTATCGTCCACTTGTCCATGCCATTGTGCGGCGTCCCCACCCCGGTCCTCTCTCCGCCTTCCCCTTTCTTTACCCTCGACGCGCACACTGGTCGTGCCCTATCATGACGTCACTGTGCACGTCCCCGCGGCATCATTGCCAAGGAAGGCTGGCCTCGCTGTCGTGGCCAGAGGAGGAGGGTAGGTGCCACGCTGGCGCTGGGTGACCATTCGCGACGCGTGTCTTTTTGTATTTTCATGGGGTGCTTTTCGGGAAAAAGGCAAGGCGGAATATTGGACATTTTTTTTCACAACGATCGAATTTGACCCACGACCTGCTCCTCCATCACGGCCACAAGGCTGTCACCGGAAAGAGCTGGCGGATCAACGCGGCACCTGAAAATGGGCGGCGGCCGCGGCCGGGACGCCGTCGGCGCCCGCGCAGTTGTGCCCCACCCCGCCTCCTCACCTCTTTGCTGCCGCCTCCCCTCCCACCCCCGCGCCCGCGTCAACGCGACTCACGCCACCATCTGAGCTGGTCGCGGTCCCCCCCGACCCCTTCGCCAACGTCTCCCCTGAGTAGGAGGCCACGACCCGGCGGCAAGCCGCGGGCGAACCAGGCGCCGCGCGTCCCGGGCCTTGTCGAGGCGGGACTTTCCTGTTGTCGTCGCTGCGTCGTCCCCCCCCCCCCCCCCTACTGGTGCGCCCCAGTACTGTACCCCCCCCCACTCCCGGCCAAGCCCCCCACCAACCTGTCTTCCGTGTGCTGGGTGCCCCCGGGGCGCTCCCGCACCGTTCTCCCTGCCGACGTGGCGGCGGCCGTCGGCCCCCCCCCCCCCCCGCCGCCCCCCGACGACGACGCCATCTTGGATGACGCCCCCACCACTGCCACCAACGGCGCTGACAATGCCGACGACGACGGCGGCAGCACCGCGTCGACCGACAGCGACGACGCGGTGGACGTGTCGGACGTGCTGTCGTCGGGCGTCGAGGCGCTGGCGCTCTTCCCCTCCAACGCAGACGACCCGGTGCTGGCGGCGGGGGCAGCCGCCGACGGGGCCGACCCCGACGCGGTGTACGATGAGGAGGAGCTGTCGGACGTGCTCCTCCGCCCCACCGACGCGCTCGTCATTGCGGCGGTCGCCGAGGAGGACGCGTCGCTGCTCGCCTTTCACGTCGTCGAGCCCGCCGTCTCGTATGGCGACGATGGCGCCGCGCTGGCCGACACGGATGAAGAAGAGGGCCGCGATGATGGGGCCGGCGAGCGCCCCCCCGAGGTGCCCTACACCCCCCACGCGTACGTGCACCACGACCTGATCCTGCCGGCCTTCCCGCTGGCCACCGCGTGGACCGACGGCCGCGTCGGGGGCGTCGACGCGGGCGGCTCGTACGTGGCGGTGGGCTCGTTTGGGCCCGCCATTGACGTTTTCGACGTCAACGCCATGGACAGCCTCGAGGCGGTCGTCACGCTCGGCGGCTACGCGCCCGTCCGGGCGGCGGCGGGGCGGCCGAAAAAGCCCCGCCGCCCCCGCCCGGGGACGGGCGCGGCGGCCGCTGCTGCCGCCGCGGCGGCGGCGGCGGCTGCCTCCTCCCCCAGCGGCGCGCCGCTGCTGCCGGGTTCCCACTCGGGCGCGGTGATGGCGCTCGACTGGCACCCGTCGCAGCGCGAGTACCTCGCGTCGGGGAGCGCGGACAGCACGGTCAAGGTGTGGGACGCCGAGACGGGGGTGGCGGCCACGACGCTGGGTCACCACGCGGACAAGGTGCAGGCGGTGGCGTGGTCGCCGGTCGACGACGCGGCGCTCCTCACCGCCTCGTTTGACGGCCGCCTGGCGGTGGTGGACGTGCGGGCGCCGCCGCCGCCAACGGGCGGCGGGGCGGGGGGGGTGCGCCTGTCGGCCGACGTGGAGGCCGCGGCGTGGCTGGTTGGCGGCGCCGCCGCGGGGGGGGGGGTGCCCCCCGTGGGGACGGCCGTGGCGGTCACCACCGAGGACGGGGTGTTGGCCCTCCACGACGTGCGGCGGCTGGGGGGGGCGGCGTGCGGCGGCGGGGGGCGAAAAAAAAAGGGCAAGGGCCGGGCCGCGGCGACGCTGCTCGGGTCGGTGGTCGCCCATGCGGGCGCCGCGACGGCCATGGCCCAGTCCTCGGCCCTGCCGGGCCTCCTCGTCACGGGCGGGACGGACAAGTACGTGCGGGTGTGGGACGTGGCGGCGCTCGCCGCGGCGGCCGCCGCCGATGGGGGCCGTCCCGGGCCGCCGCCGCCCTCGCCGGCGTCCCCCCGGACGGCGGCGCTGTGGGAGCGCAACGCGGGTGCGGGGGCGGTCTTTTCCGCGGCGCTGCTCCCGCCGGCTGCGTCGCCAACCGGCGGCACCGACGACGACGACGGCGTCGGCGTCGGCGGCGCCAGCACCCCCCCCCCCCGGGGGGTGTCCCCCTTTGTGCTGGCCGTCGGGGGTGCCAAGGGCACGCTCACCCTCCTCGACCTGGCGGTCGAGTGCGCGGCGGTGCGCGACCGGTGGGGCCCCACCGCCCTCGACGCAGACGGCCGCGCGGCGGCGGCGCGGCGGGCGGCGCGCAACGCGCGCGTCGGCGCGCGCGTCGCGTCGGGGCGGTCGCGGCGCGGGGCGACGGCGGCTGGCGGCCGGGGAGGCCGTGGCGGCGGCGGCGCCGCCGCGTCGGTTGGCGGCGGCGACGAGGACGGGCTGAGCTCCTCAGAGCCGGGGGACAGTGAGAGTGACGGGGAGGATGAGGTGCGCGGGGGGATGCGCCTGGACAGCAGTGACACGGGGAGTGGGGTGGAGGGGGAGGAGGATGACGGCATGGACGGGCGGGATTAAGGCGGGGGTGCCGCGCGCGGGGACGGGCCGCGGGGGCGGCTGCGCGTGGGGGGGGAAGGGCGCTGCTGGTGCGGGGGGGGGGGCAGGGGTGTTGGTGGGGGGGGGGGGGGGGGGGAGGCGGGGAACCGCGTTGCCCTTGCAGACCAGACCACGCGCGCGACGTCGCGGCACGGGCGGCGGCGGGCGGTGCGCACAGCGCCGCCCGCAGTGCATCTATTTTGAGAGTGCCGCCGCGCGGCGCGTGGGCGACGGGGCGCGGTGGGGTGGGCAGGGGGACCAGGGGGGCTGGGGGGGGGTGGCGGACGCCACCGCCCGTCTTGCCGCCAGGGCGTTCCTCCCCGCGCCCCCCCCCCCCTCGACAGCGGCCCACCTCGACAGCGGCGCCGCGCAAGAGGGGCGCACGACCCCTCTGCTCCGCTCTCCCCTCTCTCCCTCTGCCGTGTGTGGCCGGCCGTCGCCGCCGCTACGAGCTCGTGCGGGCAGGGGGCGCCGCTGCGACCATCACTACCGCCGCCGCTGGATTTAGCGGCCGTGGCGGTGGCAGTCTGGGGCGCGGCGGCACGCTGCCGCGGCGCCGTCCGTTTTTATTGGGCTGGCGGCCGGGCGGACCCCAACCGGGCGGGCCGGCGGTAGGGTGACGGTGGCGGTGGGAGGGCGCAGGTGGGAGGGTTGTTAGTTGGGAATGTGCGATGATGCGGGACACGCTACGAGATGATGGGGGCGGCCGAGGGGGGGGGGCCGAGGCAGACGCGGTCGTGTCCCCCCCCCCCTCTGGGACGGCGGTCGTCGCACACGCGGCGCCCCACCGTCGGGCAGGGCGGGTCACGGGGCGGAAAAGAAAAACCACGCGGGGCGGGGGAAGAGCTCCCCCCTCCCCCGACGGTGCCATCATTCAAACGGGCAAAAGGGGGGAAGGGGGGGAGGGCCACGCCCCCCCCCCCCCCCCCCCCCCCCCCCCCCCCGCGTGCGGGCCTCGCACCGCGGCGCGGGCCCGCGCTCTCTCACCTACCCAGACACGGCCAGACCAGAACAAGAGAAAAAAAAACACAGACCGATGCTACACGGGCTACCCACCTGTTCCCGACACGCTCCCCTCCACCTCCCTCCCTCACTCCCTCTGCTGGCGGCTCCTTATCCCCGACCCCCCGCCCTCCATCCATGCCCCTCTTGCCCCAACCCCCCTGACTCTCCCGCCCATCCCCCACTGCGAGACAGTGGGGAGAGGGGGGTGGGGGCGTTCATTGAAAACTGCACCGGCCCCTTAAAAGCCCGACTCAACGAAGTAATCCCTGTGTCACGTGGAGGCAAGGACATTTGGGGAAAAAAGGCAGGGAGACGCCGGGGGGGGGAGGGGAAAGAGGCGGCTCGCACACACACGAAGGGCGGGACTGTGTCAGCAGCATGTCGTTGTGGCAGCGGCGGGCGCAGCGGCCCACCTTCGGCCCTCCCCACACCCCGTCCACCCCAGCAGCAGGACAGCTCCCACACGCGCCAACCGCCAGATGGACACCCGCCCGATAACTCCCAATCCCACCTCGACCACCCCCATTCCCACCACACACACCCACCCCCCACGCGCGCCCACCACTCTGCTCACACCTCCCACCCCCGCGGCCAAGCAAAAAAACGTACGCCAGGCGCCCGATATCCGTGTTGACCTTGCCAAAAGACGCGCCGTTTGCATACGCCGGGTCGTGGACGCCCACCAGCAGCGCCCCCGTCGTGCGCATCACAATGATGCCCTGGGAGCTCTTGCCCTCCTCCTTGCAGCGGCCCTGGATGAACGGCTACGGACGAGAAACAACGCCGGCATAGAAGAAGGGGCAGGAACAAAACAGGGGAGCAAGGCGGGAACAAACCAGGACCAGACAGCACAACAATACAGCAATGGGTGGCCGAGCCACAGATCACCCCCGACAAGTAACCGATCAACAGAGCGCGCGTTAGAGAGAGTTCTCCAGCGGGGTGTGGCCGCCACACCAAGATGAGGGAAAGCACACCAAAGGGGGGAGGACGGGGGACCACTGGCGGTACTGGCCAGCTGGTACGCTGCCACGGCCGCTGCCACCACCAACGCCAAGCGGCAGGACCCGTTGGCGGCGGGCGCGGCCGGCGCGGCCGCCCTCCTGTCCCAACCCCACCCCCCCCCCGACTGCCACAGGCTGATGGAGCGGGGTGGCGACCCACCCCATTCCCCGGGGAAGAAATCGGCCGGCCGGTCAGGCGGCGCCAGCCACCAGAGGGTAGCACGGGGCGCCGCTGCACTCCACCCCATCCTTCCCCCGCTCTCACTCAACATGCCCCACCACCGCTCGCGAGTGCGCGCAGCACAACTGCTGCTGCTGCACGAACGCCGTGTAGCCCCACAACGTGCACCACCCCCCAACCCCACCACCAAAAAGAGATCAAAACATACCACGCCGCCCTCATCGTCATCCACCTCGCCTCGTGTAAAGGCGTAGCGCTGGCCCGCGACGCTGAAGCCCGGTCCAGTGATGGGGTCAAGGGACTTGGACGCGAGGAGGGTAGCGAGGGACTTGGCCTCCTCGGGCAGGACGGTGTAGCCGGGGGAGCACGCCCACGTGGTGCCGTCGTGGCCCACAATCGCTGCAGGTAGCGGAGGAGGATGAGGTAGGAGAGGGGGAGCAGTCGCGTACGGAGCATGCAAACAGAGAATGGGGCAGGCGGGCGGGCGTCACAAAGGAACAAAAAAACAAGTGTTAGCAATGAAAGCCCACAGCGAGGGAGGGTGGCGGCGGGGCGGGGGAGGGGTAAGGTAATAAGGAGCGATCCCACCCCGGACCCCCCTCCCGCCCAGTAAGTTGACCACCCCGCCATGGCAGGTCCCGCAGCTGACGCGAGGCTTGCCCTCCACGACGCACAGAGACACAGGGGATGCGCGCAAGCGTGGGGAAGGGGGCAGGGCGCCCCCATTCCCACCCACCCACGTCGGCCAGGAGGCCCTGACCCCGCTGCCGCTGGCTGACACACGCTACCACCCATTGGGCAAAAACCTCTCGCAAACATACAGGCATACGAAAAGCCCGCCGCCAGCAGCTGGTCGTCAATGTACTGCGCGCAAAGTGGGGCCAGGTGGGGGCGGCGGAGGGCAGACACACCATACACAGATTCACCCACAACAGAGACGACCCCGCGTGTTGGTCCGTCCGTCATAGCAAAGCAGGCCGCCACGCGTGGTGGGTGTGTCCCCAGGTTAGCAAAGACCACTCCATCCGACGGCCATCCCGCACGGAGAACGGCGAAAAGAGGGGCTGCAGACAAACGCCAGGCAGGCAGGCAGGCAAGGCAGACAATACTGTCCGCACCGCTCACCAGCACAAACACGGGCCAGACCTCCCACGCCCCCCTCGACCCAACCCCATCACACCACCCCATCCAGTGCGCCGCCCCACACACGCCGTCTGCTCCTGGTGTCGGGATCGCCCGCGCGGGGAGGGCAGTTCGGGGTCGGTCCCCCTCCCCTCCCCTCCCCTCCACCACCAAGGGGAGAATCAAAGGCAGAGAGCACCGGGGGGATCACGCAGCCACACGGCGCGCCCCAAAACACTGCCCCAATGCCGTCGCCGGTCCTTGGGGAGGCGATGTCCGCCGGCGGGGGGCGACGGGCGGGGGGGGGGGGAGGAAGCGGCCAACCTCACCTCCCCCCCGACCCACCCTCTCTCCCTCCCACCGACCGAACACGCCACGCGGGGCAACAGCGGGCAGAAAAAAATACAACAGTGGGCAGAGAAAAATACAACAGCGGGCAGAAAAAAATACCACAAAAACCAAGCAGACAGCCCGCTGGTCGCGGCTACAACGTACGCTCTGCCACGACATGATGAAGGTGGGGAAGGAGAGCGCCTGCGGGGATGGGGATGGAGGTGGGAGTGGGGGTGAGGGTGGGAATGGGGATGGGGAAGAGGACGGCGGGGCGATGAGGACGGATGGGGCGAAGGAGCGGCCGACGGTCACGCACGGCGCGTCAGACCGGGCACGCACGGCACAGCACACAGGGCAATGGGTGGTTTGATAGGGGGGGAGAGGGTGCGTTGGTTGCACGGAAACGTCGGCCGCTGCCAGCCGCCACCGTCTGGACTACTTGGGTGCCCAGGCCGGGGGCGCACCGTGGGCACACCGTGGGTGGGGGGGCACACGAAGCAAACCACACGGGCGGGGGAGGGAGGGGGAACGTCGAGTGGGGGGGCATCCGCTTGTGGCAAGCGGTGTGGCAGAACAAACCGGATCAATGGTGGCCGCAGGCGTCGCCGGTGCGACGTCGCCGGCCGTCGTTTGGGCCAATGGGCGTCCCGCATTCGTCAGGGGCGGGGCAGGAGGGGGGGTAAGCTGGTGGGGTTTTCCGCCCATCGCCGACCACGACCGGTAAGGGGGGCTCGCTGGAGGGGGGGGCGGGGGGGCGGTTGCTGGATGACAGTGCACGCTCACGCGCTGCAGCGCTGGTGCACACTCGTCCCCACCACCACTGTCAAGCACTTAGAAGGGGTGGTACGCTTCGTAAATATCTTGGCGACAATACATGTTGGCCTACACTTACCTATGCCGTGAAGGGACACCGACATTGTACTTTTGAATTCCATTTATTCGTGGATGGCCCAGTCGACGAAAAACGCAACTGGTCCAGGGGGGCCATTCTGACACGTGGGAACGGGGAGTCTGCCACCAGACACGAAGCGCGTGCGTCGTCGGCGGCGTCGACCGGTCGCGGCCAGAGAACCGTCGCGGAGTGGCCCTCGAGGGCCACTCCTTGGGCGGCATTGCATCGGGGGCGGTGTCGCGTCCCGTTCTCGCCTCCGCCGCTTTCCGCAACGTGCACCCTGCGTGCACCCCCCTTTTCTTTTGCCTCCCCCCCCCCCCCCCCCCCCTCCCATCCGTATCATCTGTGTGTTTTCTGAGTACGTGCACGCGTGTGGCACAGGCTTGTCGAGCTCCGGCCGCGGCGCGGGGGACAACTCCGCCACCATGGCGGCCTCCATCGGGGTCGCCGAGCCGGCCGCGGCACCCGCGGCGGCGGTGGACCCGGCCGGCGCTGGCGCCACATCGGACAAGCCGGGGCAGTCTGTGGATGCCGCTGCGCCCGCCAAGGCGGAGCGCAAGACGTTTGGCCCCGGCGAGCGGCGAGTCTACCCCATCGATTGGCTCAAGCTCATTGGCCGCGAGTTCCTGTCGCCGGCGCTCGTGCCCCCGACGGTGGGCTCGTCGGATGTCAACAAGCATAGCCCTGCGGAGCACGCGACGGCGGGCGGCGCCACGGGTGGGGGTGGCGCTGCAGGCGGTGGCCTTGGTGGCGGCCTTGGTTCGGGTGGGGGGCTGGACATGGCCCGCGCAGGGAGGACCGTGCCGGAACGCCCCGCGGGCGGACTCTTCCCCGAGCGTGGTAGCGCGCTGGGGCGGGCCAACAGCG
Organism: Pyropia yezoensis; assembly: GCA_009829735.1. NCBI lineage: Eukaryota > Rhodophyta > Bangiophyceae > Bangiales > Bangiaceae > Pyropia > Pyropia yezoensis. The sequence goes on from CM020619.1 coordinate 11,477,574, forward strand.
GCGGCCTTGGCGGCGGTCTCGGCGGCGGCCTGGGCGGCGGCGGCGGCCTCGACATGGCCGACCCTCGTGGCACGATGCGGCTGGGTGCCGCGGGGGCGGCCAATGGGGGCAGCGGCACGGGGCGGGCGGCGCCGGCGCCACCGCGGAGCGGTGGCATGGGCGTCCTCGGCTCGTACACCGCGCCGCTGCCGTCGCGCAGCTCCAGCAGCGTGCCGGGGGGCCCCGAGCCCGACTTCCGCGCCGCGCGCGGGTCGATGAAGGTCCTCCCGCCGCCGTCGTCGCCGATTAGCAGCTCCTCGGACCTGAGCACCGCCCGCACCCCGCGCACGGGGGGGATGGCGCCGGCTGGTGGGGGCGGCGGTGGCAGCGGCGGCGGCGCGTTTGGCAGCGGCCGCCGCGGCGGTGGCGGTGCCGGCGGGTACGCGGACATGTTCGATCCGCGCGGCACCAAGGTGCACGCGACGGTGGTGGCACCGCAGCCCGAGCTGAAGAAGAGCACCAACGCGTGGGCCCGCAACCGCGAGGCTGATGGCGAGGTCGAGGCCAAGGTCAAGAAGGTCCGCTCGCTGTTGAACAAGCTGACGCTTGAGAAGTTCAACAAGATCTACGACCAAATCAAGTCCATTGAGGTGTCATCTCCCGAGGTGCTCGACGGCATCGTGTCGGAGGTATTCCAAAAGGCCCTGTCTGAAAGCAACTTTGCGGGCATGTACGCAGACCTGTGCTCGCGGCTGAGCAAGGAAAACTTCAAGCTGACGGGCTCTATGGCGGACGCCCCCGATAGCGAGAAGCAGAAGCTCAACTTCCGGCGCATGCTGCTCACGAACTGTCAGTCGGAGTTTGACCGGTTTGCCAATGAGGAGACGATCATGAGCGACCTGAAAGCGCTGGAGGACAGCGGCAAGCTGACACCGGACGAGCTGATGAAGGTGGTGACTAAGGCGCGCGAGAAGAAGAGCGCGGCGATGAACGAGTTTGTGGACAAGCTGGAGACCATCTCCAAGCAGGAGGTCATCAAACCGGCTGACATTTCGGTGGTCATCTCGCGAGCCAAGCGGCGGATGCTTGGCAACGTCATGTTCATCGGTGAGCTCTTCAAGAAGAAGCTGATCTTGGAGAAGATTATCCACACTGAGTGCATACAGCGCCTGCTCACCATTGTGAAGGCCAAGAAGGAAGAGGACGTGGTCGAGGCCCTCATCCAGCTGGTCTCCACCACCGGCAAGCTCCTTTCCATGAACGCCAAAGCTAAGTCATTGATGGACGACTACTTCAAGGACTTCGCGCTGCTGTCGCGGGACAAGGAGATTCCCTCTAGGGTGCGCTTTTTGCTCAAGGACCTGCTGGACCTGCGCAGCAACGGCTGGCAAGGCCGGCGCGACGAGGGCGGCGCCAAGACCATTGCGGAGATCCACGCGGACATTGAGAAGGAGGAGCAGGCGAAGGAGGCCTCTGCTGCCGCCGCGAGTGCGAAGTCGCGGGACTCTCGTGGGTTTGGCGGCAGCGGCCGCGGTGGCTACGGCATGGGCCTGCGTGGACCCATTCCCACTTCCCACCACACGGTGAGTATGCACATGCCGTCGTCCATGCGGGGTGCTGGTGCTGGTGCTACTGGCTCCACGCCGACGCGCAACCGGCTGAGCGCCGCGTGGGAAAACGTGGAGCGCAAGGAAGCGGCCGCTGCGGCCACATCCATGTCGGCTGACGCTGCTCAGGTGACGCTGCGCCCAGGAGGCCTGCGGCCGGGCGGCGGGGGCCTGCGGCCGGGCTCGCGTGCTCGCGGGCCTGCCAGCGATGCTCGTCCCAAGACCGGTTTGTTGGCCAACTCTTTCGCGCAGCTGGCCGACAACGCGTCGGGCACGCCCGTCCTGCGGCCAGGCGCCCGCAGCGGCGCGCGGCCTGGAGCGAGTGGCGGCGCTCCTGCTCCGAAGGCGGCACCGGCAACGCCAGCAGCGCCGCCCGGGTTGTCCAAGGAAGTGCTCAAGCGTAAGACCAAGAGCATTCTCTCCGAGTACGTTGTCAACAAGGACGTCAAGGAAGCACGCGAGTGCGTCAAGGAGGACATTCCAGTGGCCAGCCACACGGGCTTTGTGCAGACCGCCATGCGGCACGTGCTGGAGCTCCGTGTGCAGGAGCGTGAGGTCATGTTGCCTCTGTTTGAGTACTTTGCGAGCTCCTCCACGCTGCCACATTCTGCATTTGTGGACGCCTTTACCGACGTGGTGCGTATGCTGGACGACCTGGACATTGACGACCCGAAGGCGTGTGAGTACGTTGGCAAGTTCCTTGGCCGCCTGGCCGCTCTTGGCGCTTTTACGCCCGAGACGGCGGCGGACGCGGCCATGCCTGCCGATGCCGGCCTCGGCTTCCTGGGCGCTGCTGTCAAGGAGATTGAGAACCCTGGGCTCGCGATCAAGCTTGTGGTAGGCACCTTTTCCAACTTTAAGGCCGCTCTGGTGGCGGGCGCTGGCGACCGCCCGGCGGTGGCCGAGGAAGCGGCGAACGCTGCCGTCGTGGCAGCTTACTCTGCCTGCGGTGCGGACCTGGAGGCTCTCGCGGCAGCGGTACCCGGTGGGAGTGGAGACAAGGTTCTGAACGGTGCACTGGACAGGATGAACATGGCATTCCTTTTGCCCGTCCGCGCTGCTGGCGGGGAGGTAGCCAAGCGCCTCCGTGACGGGATGGCGGTGGAGGAGGTGCGGTCGTGGATCGACGCGGAAGTCTCTGCGGAGGTGCGTGCCTCGCCGGCGTTTGTGCGCACGTTGGCGGCCGCCGCGCTGGGCGTGGCGGTGGCGCCGACGCTGTCTGCTGGCGAGCGGAACCTCACCGCTGAGGTAGTAGCAGAGGAGGCGCGGCTGCTTAAGACTGCTGTCGCCCCCTTGCTGCTGCCCTATGTCGAGGGCACCACGGAAGCGCAGGTGACTGTGCTGCTGGTGGTGCAGGCCATTTGCTATGGCGCCCGCTTCCCCGGCGCGGGCACCCTCACGGGTGCGGACGGCAAGCCGCTGTCGCCGCTGGTGCGGCGCCTCTTTGACGGCCTCTACGATCTGGACGTGATTGACGAGGAGTCGGCCAACGCGTGGAAGGACCGGGACCCTGGGTCGGACGACAGCGGTAAGACCGAGGCGCTGGTGCAGACCAACGCGTGGTTTGAGTGGCTTGCCACCGCTGAGGAGGAGGACGACAAGTGAGCGCGGCGGCTCTGCCGTAGCCGCGCGGGCGGCGGGGGGGGGGGGGTTGGGGGGGGGGTGGGTGGGTGGGCAACGGGGAGCTCAGGGGGAGCGCTTTGCTTGGAAGGCCATATTTCTGCATGGATGTTGCCGCCGCCGCCCCCCACCCCCTTCCCGGGACCCCTACCGGCAGCCTACAGCTCCCGCTTATTTCTTCCTCACGTCGTTCCCCCCTCCCCCCTCTCCACCCCTCCCCCCCTTCCCCGCCTCCTTTACAAGAACGCGCTGAGGGAGAGCAGCGCCTGTTGAGTCGCGTGTGTGTGTGCGTGGTAGGTGGCTCCGGTGCGCACGCTCGTGCGGCCGGCGCGAGTTTATGTTCCGTTTTTTTTTCACTTCCCCGCCGCTTCCGCATGATGTAGCGCCGTGCCGTCCGTTCCCGCCCCGCCCCGTCCCTCCTCCCCCCAGAAAGAGCCCCTTCCCCCCATTACCCGCCATGCGCAAGCCCCTCGCTATGTCGGCGGCGGGGAGGGTGCGCCCCCCCCATGGGTGGGCCCACCACCCCACACCCCCTCCCCACTCTTGGGGGAGGCGGGGGCGTCACCCCCCCGCCTTCACCTGCGTGCCCCCCGCGCCCGCAGGCGGGCAGCCGCCGGCCGCGGCGGCCACGTCAAGGGCGCCAAGCACATCGCGGCACAGGTCGGCGGGGTCTTCCAGCCCCACCCGGAAGGTCAGCCGGCGGCAGCACAGGGGCGGCGGCGGCGGCGGCGGCGGCGACACCAACGGCGGACCCCCGCCGGGACGGCCGCCCCCCCACACCGCCGCCCGAGCGGCGGCGGTGGACGCTGCCGCAACGGCGGCGGCAACCTCATCGGCCGCGGCGGGCCACACGGTGGTGGCCACCCCCCCCGCGTCCGCCTCGGCGAGCGCCACCAGCGACAGGGCGTCCACAAACGTGTCGGCCGCCGTGGCGGCGCCGCCCGACAGCGTCACGCCCACCGCCGGGCCACCGCCGGGGTACCACACCCCAACCCGCAGCGGCGGGTGGGGGGGGTTGAGCGAGGGACGCGCCGATGACCGTGGCACCCACGTGGAGAGGGCGGCGGCGAGCGCCGCCGCCCCCGCCGTCGCCGCGGCGGCCACCACCCCCCGCGACCGCCCCGCTCGCCACGCCGCGTAGGCCCCCCCGGGGGAGAGCGCGCCCGCCGACGGGGTGGCGGCGGTCTTGACGCCCCCCCGCGCGCGCGCGTGGCCGGCGGGGGTGCCGGTGAAGAGGAACGCGCCGCCGTCGCCGCCGTCGGCGGCGGGCGCCACCACCGTCGTGACGCCCACGGCAAAGAGGGATGCGAGCCCGCTCCCGCCGCCGCCACCGCCGCGGCCGTCGCCGCCGCCGCCGCTGCCGCCGCTGCCGCTGGGGCGGTCGCGCCCGGGCGCGGCGGGCGCGGACAGGGTGCCGGTCACGTCGAGGACGGCAATGGAAACGCGCGGAAAGGCCGCCACCAGCCGCGCCGCGGTGGCGGCCAGGTCCAGGGCGGGGGCGTACGGGGTGGGCGGAACGAGCAACACCGCCAGCGGCCGCCCCGACCGCCCGCCGGCAGTCACCGCCGTGGGGCCCGCCGGCGCCCCGTCGGCCGGTGGCGGCGCCCCCCCCCCCCCCCCGGTCGGCCGGCCCCCGCCGGGACGGCCCACGCGGCTGGCAGTGGCGCGGCAATAACCCCCAGGCGGGCGTACAGCCCCCCCCCGCCGCCCCCCCCGACGCCCACCACCGCGGCAACGGCCGGGGGAACCCCCCCCGCCACCCACAGCCCCCCCCCCGCCCGGCACACGGGCAGCAGCGCCGCGTGGACGGCGGCGAGGATGGACGGCGCGCTGGTGGCGGCGGCCGCCCCCGCCGCGGCGGCGGCTGCCACCTCCGCCACCCGGGCGGTGAGGGTGCCGTAGCGGCCGTAAAAGAGGCCGTCCAGGATGCCGTCGCGGCGGGAGCCGGCGCCGGCGACGCCGGCGGCGCGGCCGCCGCCCCCGTCGCTGCCGCCGCCGGCGCCGCCGCCGACGCTGCCGCCGCCGCCACGGGCCGCCGCCACCGCTGAGGGCGACGGCGGCGGCGGCGGCGGCGTCCACGCGGCATAGGCCGAGGCGGCCACGTCCCGCCGCCGCCGGAACGCCACGGTCGACGCTCGCATGACGGGCGGGCCGGGGAGGACCACCCCGGGGGGCAACCGCCAGCCGCCAGCCCCCCCGCTGCCGGGGGTGGGGTGACCCGCCCACGCGCCGCCGGCAGCGGCAGCGGCAGCGGCAGCGGCAGCATCTGCGGGCGCAGCGGCGTCGTAGATGGGGGGGGTTGCCTCGGTAGTGGGTGCAGCGGTGGGGGTGGCAGCTTTGCCACTGTCGGCTGGCGGCCGCGGCGGCGGCGGTGGCGGTGGGAGTGGCGGCGGTGGCCCGGCCGAGACGGCAAAGTCCGCCCGCCGGTAGCCGCCGCGGACGCCGACCGTGGCCGCGCACCAGCCGGCAGGGTCGTCAGCGCCCGCAGGCCGCCCGTCATTCAAAGTGTGGGGGGCGGCCAAGCGGGCTTCGCGGTCGCCACCGCCGCGGCTGCTGCCACCCACTGCCGCCGCGGTGGGTGCAGATGCCGCCGCCGCCGCGGCAGCGGCGGCGGCATCTGTGGCTGCAGCTGCAGCGGCGGCAGCGGCGGCTGCAGCAGCGGCAGCAGCCGCAGCAGCGGCGGGGATGTCTGCCGGCCCTCCCCCGCCACTGGCGGCGGCCATCTGCGGGCGGCCGCCGCGATAACGGGCGGTGGGCGGCGATGGCGGTGGCGGCAGCGGCAGTGGCAGCGACGACGGCAGCTGCAGCGGGCGCAGAGGGCGGGCGGCCAGGCGGGAGGGAGGCGGGAGCAGCGCTCGGCGTGGGGCGGGAAGGGGTCCCCCACGGGCGGGGGGGGAAAGGAAGGGGACGGTTAACGCGGGTGGCATGGCGGGGAGGGGGGACAGAAGGGGGAAGGGCGGGATGAGGCGCAGAGGGGGTAGGGCGGGATGGGGGGCAGAGCGGGAAAAGGGATGGCGGTGGGCGGAAGACGTCCTCCACGGTCCGGACCTGCGGGGATGCGTTTGGTTCGTGTGCAGATCTGCGGAGGGGTTGAGGTGACATTGATTCAGAGCTTGAATCGCTATTGAAATCCATCGATGGAGTATTGGTGTGCACCGGGACCGCAACCAGGGTGGAAAGAAGGGGTTGTCAAGCGTACCAGTTTTGGTCCAGCGTATGGTACTGGGAGTCGTGGCTGGGGCACGAGTTTCTACTGTCATCCAGCCGACTCTCGCCAAACGTAGTGGCGCCCGTGACCGGAGTCATGAGTATTCACAAGCGTACTAGCCAGTAGTATACTTCGGCAACAGTATGAGTACTGCAAGAGTATCCAGCGCATGAAAAACTGGTCAATTTACGAAAATGTACCGCACTTTACATTTCCGTGTGACTGGATGCCCTTCTCTGATGGCTCTTCTGCATGCTTATCAAGCGAGAGGAGCACGGGATCCTGCGCTGCGCCTGTCTCTTGTCACGACTCCTGGGGACATTCCAGAGCCAGGTGGTGCACGGGCGCAGGCAAGAGCAGATGTCATTGGCTTCGGCTTGCCCGAGAGCACTGCCTGACCTTCCATGGCATCAGCAGGCTGCGAAGAAGTTTGTCAGCCCCTCACCCTAAAGGTCTACTCCATATAGCTAGTCACCTGAGACGACCCGACTTCTCGCCTCCCGCATGCCTCAGTACGTGCCGGGAGCGACCACTTGACGTTTTTTTATCGAGTACAGTACTCATAGGCATGAGATAGCGCCGCTTTCTTGTATTTTCAGGGATGGTCTCATGCGCTGAAAAGGATATCACTCTGTTTGTAGCCAAGACAGCGGTGCGACTCTTTCGTAAAAATCGGCAACTCCTCCGTTTTTCTCACTTTTGAGCTTCTTCTACGCGGTGCATTGTGCTTTAGTACTCTAGAGGTCCTGGACGAGCTTGTTCTCCCCTGTTCCACGCTATATTGCTTCCTCGCCGTGACAGAGAAGAACAGAGGCTGTTGTTCCTGACCGCCGATCGGACGTAAAAATCGGATACGGGGGCTACCTTAGAAGAACAATGACTTAAAAAACAAGTAACTTGGACTGAACTATGTCAGGCTGAAGCGCCGCCAGACATGCCTCTTCCCTTCACCCCAACCCGTCACTGCTAGCACCGCCGTTGCACCAGGCACTCTCCCCTACCACCTCCCTGCCCCCAACGCCCCGTGCGCGCTCAGGCTCGGCTTGCCACTATGTCGCCCACGCGCCAGATTGTTTCTGGTGGTGGCCCCTCGCGTCGGCGTCGCGCTTTCTACCGACTGACGAAGGAGACGGCTGTCCTGGCGGACAACGTGCGACGATTTTTTGAGGGGGAGCGCGCGGCCGGCCGGACGCGCTCCTTGAGTAATCCAGTGCAGGGGGTGCGTTGGACGAGAGCGAGGCAGGGGAGGGAAGCGAATCGGGCAGTTTGGAGATGTGACCTGGGTACTGAGTGTGCGCGTTTTTTTTTTTCTTAGGAGGAGCAGGCGACCGCCTTCAGCCGGAGGAGCTGTCGGTGGACGTAAAATTGGACCCCCGAAGGTCTCCGTACGAGGCGGGGGGGCTGTTGTCTTGCGGCCAAGGCAATGGCGACACGCATTGCAATCGCCTACGCTTTGGCCGCGACGACGGGAATATGATCGGCTGCGACTGTGTCCTCAGATGCGGCGGGATTACGAAGTTGGCGCAGCGCTCACTGTGTAATTCCTACTACGGTGAGGAATGGGCCAGCATGTAACCCCCGTTCGTGCACACACAAAGCCCGCCAATTTGATCTCGATCGGCATTCGGGCAAGACGGGCATGTCCGGTCCGCCCCACATCGGCTGGAGGACCCTCCGTGCTGTTCAGGCGTGCACTCCGGCGCAAGAACACGGTTTCAGGTCCTGTCATTTTTACCACAGGCCCAAAGCGTGATGCTGATCAGGTCGACCTATTTTGAGCCGTAGCCGACCAGAAGCGCATGAAATAAAACTTTTTTCTCAAATGACTAGTTATATGGAATAGACCTTTGGGCTTGGGTATTACGTGCCCAAAACCCGCATGTGACGTGAGTTCACGCCCGATCACGCCCGATTACGGCGTAATCACGTGTTTTTCAGCGCGTGTCACGCACAAAGTAGCCCACCTGAAATTGACTTTCAATGTAGTGTATCACGGCTCTCACAACATCCCCCGGTCCATTTGACACTTGGGGATCGCGTCCTGCAGGTACCACGACGAGTCGAATACCTCGCTCAGCAGCACAACTGGGGACGTCCGCGTGGTGCCAACGCCACTTGTCGCACCTGACCCGAACCTGCCTCTGGTCGACGGCACCGCGGGTCCATCGGCCGACCCCTGTGAGATGCAGCGACGCAGCAGCACATTGTACCTAGCCTTTGCCACCTCGTCCGAGAACTCTCGCTCCGCGACGCCGAGTAAGAGGGTGCCGTCGACGGCGGTGGAACAGGCGGTCAGGTCGGCGGCGGCCGCAAAGGGCGCCCACACGAGCCCCCACAGAAGGCACTCGTGGCCCACCGAGATGGACAGCACCCACCCGTCGGGGGTGATGGGGGCGGCGAGGGAGCAGTAGAAGGATGGGGAGGGCGAGTCGCTCGTTCAGCACCCGCGCATAAAGGGCAGTGGGGAGGCGCGGGAGGGGGGGGGTACGCCGACCGCGACCGCCCGCAACCTCCACCACCGCCGCCATCGCCACCACCACCGCTGCTGCTGCGGCCACCAGCACCTCCGCTGCAGCTGCTAGCGCTGCCGCACACGCCTTCGTTCCTAATCGGTGGCGAAGACATAGTGGACGTGGAGAGAGCGCCAGCAGCTGGAGCACACCTCAGACGGGGCCGCTGCTCGCCGGGGGCGACCTGGTGACCTACGAGTCCGGCCCGCCAGCGTCGCCGCCCCCGCGGTCACGGTCACCGCTACCTTTGCCGTCGCCGCCGCCGCTGCCGCTTCTGCCTCCGCTGCTCTCGCGGCCACCACTGCCGCCACCGCCGCCACTGGCGCCGCTGACGCCGCTTCCACCCATGCCGCAGCCGCCACCGCCGCTGCATTCCCTGTCGGCGGGCGCTTCGGCGCACGCTGCCGGCGCCGAAACGCCTGCCGGTGAGATGGGCGCCGGCGTCGGGTGCGCATCGCCGAAGCGGACGCGGGGCGTCGTCCGCGGCGTGTTGCGCTCTGCATCCCCATCACGGAGGACGAAGGGGAGGAGGGCAGAGCCACTAGATACAATTCGGGCCACACACCTCATTAGACGTAGTATTTGTGTCGTATACTGAACTCCTAATCACGTCCCCAATCACTCATTTTCTTGCCGCGCGTGACGTGTGATCACGCGCTAATTCACGCATGAGATCACGCGAAATACGTGATCTTACATCACGTGCTGCGCGTGATACCCAAGCCTACCTCACCCGCCCGCCCCGAGGGCCCGAGGGACCTCAGCGAGGCTCGGGTGCCATGCAGATACGAGATTTGTGCTTTGATTAGGGGCGCTTTTGGTTTTTGATTAGAGCTTCCGGTGACATCTGAAAAGTTTAAACATTTGAATAATTCCTGCTCGCCATGTATCTATCTGGCATGCGGTGAAGAGAGCGTCGTGTTGGATTCACGTTCTTGGACCTCCAAGAGGAGCACTTTAGTTGAGACATACAGTGGTGGAGAGGGAGTGCTAAGGGGGTGAGGAAGGAGCGCCATCTTCTGAACGGTGTTTGATGGCGGCGTCGGCGTGCGGCTTCCGCGGGCAGCTCTCGTATATGACTCGACGAGAACGAGGCGAGAAGAGTGAAGGCGAGGGGAGGGAGTGGGGGTGCTCTTCAATGTAGAAATAGGTGAGGCTTTGTGGGGAGCGGGGGCGTGGGGTGTGCTTGCGTGGATCGCGGCCGTCCCGTCGCCTGGAACACGCTGACGACGCCGCCGTGCTCCGAGAGCGTCACCTGGGTTATGCCGGGGAAGGTCATCACGGCGAGCCAGGCACCGCTGGCTCGCCTAGGCCGCGTGCTCCTCGAATCGGGGATGGTGGTGCTGACGGAGCGGCCGACGCAGCCGCTCAACGGCCACAACGTGCTGTTCTACGGCACGCAGGGCAGGCGGAATGACTTTTGGGAACAGCTTGGAGGAGGGGGGAAGGGGGATGGGTGAGAGGGGACGAAGGTGGGGAAGAGACGGAGGGAGTTCCCGGAGGCCCGGTTGTCAGGGGACTACCAGCCCCTGCCGGGGTATGCCTTGGTCGGTGGCTGTCCCAACTCATACGTACACAGAGCTGCGGACGTGTCAACTACTCTCGGACCTCGGAGGGGTGGTGGGAGAACGGGGGCCTCCCCGCATGCGTGATGCGGGGGGGCGACGGGGGTGCCTGTGGATGAAGAGCGCGAGAATGGACCAGATGGACAGGAAGAGAGGGGGCGGGTGCGGGGGCGGAGAGATTGGCGTAGCCCAGGTGGCAATGGTGACGGGAGGCGACTGCTCGAAATAAAGCCGAGGCCAACATGAGTTCCAAAAGTCGATACAATATTATATCTCATGTATTTTTTCGTGGTGGTCGAGGTCATGAGGTGAAAGTGTTATCCCTAGGATTCTATAGGCTGATGCCCGATGACCTTGCTGCGCTCCGGGCCATCCCTTAACTTTGCGGCTAGGATAGGTCGAGAGCTCGGCACGAGGTCCCCACGTTAACAGATAGGTCAGATTCTATTGGCCGACTGAATTCGGAATCTCGTATATGCATGGCACTTGAGCCCTCGGTGACGCATCCAGGCATCCAGGGTTGTTGTGGCGGGTGCGCCTGGGAGGCGTCGGTTCGAGGAGCAAAAACTGTGGATAGTCGTGCCTTGGAAGGTTGCCGCCCGAGATCGGCCGACGTGCGGCCGCGGGCGGGTCTCCTTTTATTGCAGGCAGATAGTTGATACGGGTAAATATCAAGTACGATGCGGCTGTAGTTATCTCTCACACTTCCTGCCCGTCGGGCCGGTCGGATCGCCTGCCTCGATGTCTTGTTTCGGCGGCGTCTAGGTCGCGACGCGGCTGCTCTCATACATGGCACACTTCCCCGTCCTGCGTCCCCCCTGTGGCAAAAACCACTCGCACACGCGGCACCCAAGTTGGGGCGGTGTACTAGGGCTGCCTCCCGTGTCGGGGGAACCGGAAGAAGTGCAAGTCGCACACACTCTGTCCCTGTTGTGGGGCAAACCCCCCACTGACAAACAAGAGGATGGTGTGTGGTCCAACAGTTTCTTGGTCGGGACGGGGACGCAGGGCCAAGCCCCGCTGTCCCTCCCCTTATCCCCCCAGGGTCCACTCAGAATCTCGCCACTCAGAATCTCGCACCCCAGCACCTGCCCACCGGGCCACACGAAAATTCAAGACGATAAATGCAGAAAACCCTCAAATCCAAGTTGGATTTACTACTAAGCTAACTATCCCAAACTTAGGGAATCTGGACCCAAATGCAGGGGGAGGAACGGATCAGGCTAGTGGCCTGCCGCCCCTTGCATGGCACGTGTTGCCCCCCTACCTGGGGGTCAATACTGCCACGCTCCCCTCTCCTCAGTTCCGACCGACCCGGTCGGCCCTGTGAAGGGGTGCGTAAACGCACGTCTCGGCGTTGGGGGCGCGACTTGCTGTCCCCCATCGAGTACGTAACGCGGATGTGGAGGCGGTCACGTTGAACGCCCCTCTCCTCAAGCTTGCCCACTCGGCAGCTTGCTCTCCTCGGTTCACACTTCACCATCACCACCACATCCCCTTCACCTTCCACGGGGCCGCCCCACGCTGGGGAGGCCACCCGTCTACCCACGATCCGAGCCCCCCTCAACTCGAGGCGGGTCTCGTGCCGCTGTAGCCAGGGCGTCTCTCCCCAACTTGGGGAGAGCCATGGCGACCCCGGGAGTGGAGACGGACTCTCTTGACGAGCGTATGGAGGATACCACCTACGGTGCAGCGCCCGCCGGAACTTCCGGCGGGGGCTCCGCGATCGCTCCGGGGGATGGGACTCCCGCGTCACCCGGCTGTGGGTTGACGGCGGGATCTCCCCCGGAGGCGGGACAAGTTGTCCCGCGTGAGGCCTTGGGGCGGTTGTTTTACCCCGCTTGGCCTCTATATGAGGAGGGGTTGACTGTTCTTCGCTGTGGCCGACTTGGCGCAGCGATGGGTCGGGTATGGGACCGCCTACGGGAGAAGTATCCCCGTAGGGTCGGGTTCCCTGCCGGCTTCAGGATGGACCAGTTTGCCTTCCTGGACGACGAGGAGGTCGAGGACGTACAGCGTGCCAAGGCCATGGTGGACCGCGGGGGAACTATCCCGGGTCCCGGCGACTTGCCGACCTTTACTTGGGACGCGGTGGCAACTCGCCCCCCGTACCTTCACGAGGCCGATCCGCACACTCATCACTTTGATGTGCGGATGGAGAAGGACTTCCGGCGAGGTCCCTACTTGGTGACCTCGGCTCAACTTGAGTTTCCTCAGCAGTCTGCTGCCAGTAAGGAGCAGTACTATCCGAAGAAGCCCGAGTGGTGGCCTCAAGTTGAGGTCCCCTACGGGTTCCCGGCGTTGCTGCCACGGTTGGGTGACCACTTCGGCTCCGTCATGTTGACGGCTGGCCCTGATCACCTGGTGTGGGCCATATTGGCCACCTAGTGGCTCCTCGAGGTCATGTCGACCTGGGTGTCTTGTGTTCAGCGGCGGGGGATGCTCTGGCATCTCCCCCTTCGGCTTATCCAAGGTTTGGAACAGCTCACCCCTCAGCTAGTTGCTGAGGGGTGCTCATCAGGACAACTCACTCTACTTGAGGAGATGCTCCGCCTCCACAAGTTTATCGAGTGGGAGAGCATTGAGCACAAGTTGCGCCGCCCCACTCGTGGGCCCAAGGACGATGGCGCACTTCGCCAGTTCGTGTGGGTCGCTCGTGAACTTCACGACGGCCGTGTGGTCCTACGAGAGGGGTTGGGCATCGGGGACTACCCGTATGCCCCGGGGGTGGATCGCCACACTGCGCCACCCCCGGACAAGCCCATAGTTATGGCCGTGCCCTCATATGATGACCATATGACTCAACCCACTGCGGGGGCCCCAAGTCGGGGTCGCAGTTACACCCGGGTCCCGCCACCTCGGCGTGCCCCTCCGCTTCCTCCTGTCCCCTTCCAGCCGCACGGGAACATCCCGATTAGCGTGGCCGTTGAGTCGTCCACCCCGGTGTCCCCCAACTTGGGGGCCACCCTCCTGACGGTATACCCCAAGTTGGTGTTACCGCCCACGCCTCTAACCTCAGAGATGATGATCACCACGTTGGTGCGCACCATTTCCTGGTTGGCCGCGTCGACCGCAACCCTTCAAACTTCCGAGACTCCTCAACTTGAGGAGCGCGTTCGTACTGCAGTGGCGACCGCGAGTTGCGAGTCGGTGGCGGAGTTTATGACGGCCGAGTTGGCTCGCATTGGGGCTATTATGCCCCAACCAGCCCCACTTGGGCGTGGCAAACGTCGTGCGAGCCGGGCATACTCGCCTCCTCGCCGTCGTCGCCGACGCTCGCGGCGCTCTCCCTCTGTGTCGGAAGACGAGTTGTCCTACTCCGTCTCGGAGTCCTCGACTCCGTCAGAGTCGGAGTCGGTCCGGCGTCTGCGTCGCCAGCTTGCGCGCAAGACTAAGCAGAAGAGCGGCCGCGGTCGTCTCCACTTGCGCGACCGTGAGGGGCGCGACGGGTACGACTTGGAGCCGCCGCCCCCTCCGACTGGTGGGGAGCGTTATCGCCGTGGGTCTCGCCGCTCGCCTCTACGTGAGGGCGAGGGCCGTGGAGTTGGAGAGTCTAGCATGCATGCCTAGTTGGCAGCTGCCTTTGTTGTGAGAGTGTGAGGGGTTAGGGCTGTAGTTAAAAGCCACTCTGCGTACCACTTCGACCTGAAGCACTCTCTTGGCACCGTTTCTCGGCCTTCCCTCACGTTGAGGGAGGGCTGTTAGGGTCTATCTCATTCCGGGCACAGTAGGCCCGGACCTTCTCAGCGGGAAGGTCCTCCACATACTCCCACGTATCATCCTTGGCTTTGTAGCCAAACCAACGCACCCTCAACATGAGGCGGTCAGTGTCTTCATCCCATCCGTGGTCGATGAACTTATCGAACACGTACTCCTGCGGGCCCTGTTTGGCCGCAGGCAATGAGGGGAGGCGCCACGCTTCCAGAGCACGCGCCCAAGCTGGGTCGCCTGCAGGCGGTGGTGCAACTTTGACCACGTCCTGTCCGTTCACTGTGCGGACTCCATCGTCACTTTCGATGGTGAAGCGCCGCCCATCAGTACGAAGGACCTGGTACGGCCCCTTCGTCTGGAATACCAACTTACCCCCAGTTGGGGTGTGTGAGTGTACCAGCACCCAGTCACCCTGCTCGGGGACATGCTTGGCGTTGCGCACCTTTTTGTCAAAGGTACGCTTGTAGCGCTTTTGTGCTTTGTCCATCTCAGCCCTGACTTTAGGGATGAGGTTTTCAAGCCTAGCAGCGAACTCCGCCTTACTCTCAGTAGGAGTAGGCGTCCTGCCACCATCCTCCCTAGTTGGGAGCGACCGCCGCACAGCGATAGACCGCACGCGACGGGGGGTCACAAAAGCGAGGGGTACTTCCCCAGTAGATGAGTGAACCTGCGAATTGTAGGCAGTAGTAAGAATAGAAATGTATTGGTCCCACGTCTTCACGTGCTCACTCACATAGTGGCGCAGCTGCCTAACAATAGTTTTGTTGAAGCGCTCCACCTGCCCATTAGTTTGTGGGTGGTAGGGGGTGGCATAGTTTGCCTTAACCCCCAACATATCCAGCACTCCCTGAAACAGTACAGACGCAAATTGCGGTCCATTGTCCGATAGTGTACTATCTGGGATGCCATACGCGGCAACCCAGTGATCTAGGAAGGCTGACACGACCGACATGGCCGTGATCTCTGCCAGTGGGATCGCTCGCGTAAGTTTCGTGAAGCGGTCACAGATGACCAGGAGGTACTGGTTGCCCTCCTCGGTCACTGGCAGTGGCCCAAGGATGTCCATCGCCAACGCAGCGAAGGGCTCCTTGGCCGGGAACAATAGCATAGCCGTAGTAGGCCGCCGTTCCATCAGACGATTCTGTGCACAACTTGTGCAGGCAGCCACCCAACTGTAGATGTCCACCACCATGGACGGCCAGTAGTACCTGGTCCTCAGGGTCTGGTACAGTTTACTAGACCCCAGGTGTCCACCCGTGGGAGCGTTGTGCTCCCTCTCAAGGATACTGTCCTTGAGGGATGCGGGGACGACAAGTTGTTCGGTCCCCTGGAATACCCCCCTCCTCATGAGGAGGCCATCGTCTCCCAGAAAGAAACGCGTCTCCACCACTGTATCCAGTGTATCCCTCTGCGACTTGCAGAAGGGATCCTCGGCCTGGGCCATCACCACCTCGTCCAGGGACAGGGGCAAGTACTTCTTGTTCCCTGGCGCCTCGGGGTTCAACGCCTGACCCGAGCGCGTGACTACCCCCCCGATGGGGATGTCCTCATCGACTGGGTTAGTGTCCAACCCCTCGGTAGGTACCCGAGAGAGGCCGTCGGCAAGGGCATGTTGCCTGCCAGGTCGGTACTCAATATCGAAGTTGAAGGGTGCCAGTTGCACCCTCCACCGATTGAGACGAGTGTTCGTACAGTCCGTCTTGAAGATGAACTGCAACGCGCGGTGGTCACAGCGGATGAGGAACTTCTCACCCTCTAGGTAGTGACGAAGTGACGTCACCGCCCACACCACTGCGAGTCCTTCAAACTCGGTGACTCCGTAGTTCTTCTCGGCCGAGTTCAGCCCCTTGCTAAAGTATCCCACCGGCAAGTACTCCTTGTCCGGCTGCTGCTGAAGCAACACACAACCAAGTTGGTCGTAGCTAGCGTCCACATCCAGGATGTAGTGGCCTCCCAACCTGGGAATAGCCAGGATAGGAAGCTTCAGCAGAAGGTCCCGAAGAGTCTCAAAGGATTCCTGCTCCACCCGACTTGGGGGAGGCAGGTTCTTCGGTAGCGTTGAGCTAACTAGCTCATTCAACGGTTTCGCCACCTTGGCGAAGCCCTTGGTGAAACGTCGGTACACGTTACACATCCCGAGGAAGCTCCTCATCTGGGTCTGGGTCCGGGGGTACTGAGCCTTACGGATGGCCCTCAAGTTTTTCTCGTTGACACTGAGACGCCCCGGACGGACAACATGTCCCAAGTATTCCACCTCTTGAGTGAAGAGGTGACACTTACTCGCCTACAGTGACACACCGGCGTCAGCAAGTAGCTTGATCACCTGGCCAAGATGGCCAATGTGTTCCTCCGGACTTCGGGAGAACTCAATGATATCGTCTAGGTACACGAGACAGATCTGCCACCGTACTCCGGCCAGAATCATGTCCATAGCGCGCTGGAAAGTTGCCAGCGCGTTACACAGGCCAAACGGTAGACGCTTGCACTGGTAGGTACCACAGTGATAGGTAAAGGTAGTTTTATGCCTGTCTTCCGGGGCAATGGGAATTTGCCAGTACCCCGCGTTACAGTCCAGGGTAGAGAACACGTTGGCCTCCCCCAGGGAGTCCAGACAGTCGTCCATCCTAGGTAGGGGATAACTGTCCTTCATCGTGCTCTCGTTGAGCTTACGGTAGTCGATACAGAACCGGGGGGTCCCATCAACTTTGGGGACGATAACCACCGGACTCGCCCACTCGGCGTTACTGGCCTCGATCACATCGAGGGCCTCCATGCGAGCAACTTGCTCCTTAAAGAGGGCCCTTGAACGGGATCCTCCCCTATACGGCTGTTGGCGTATAGGGGGTGCACCGGGCTTCAACTCAATCCGGTGTTGGGTGGCTCTCATGAGTCCCAATTGACCATCCCACAACTTGTGATATTGGTCCAAGAGGCGTTCAACTTGAACCCTCAACCCGGGTGGGACACCCTCCATGTTCACATGCGGCCGAGAAGAGGCGGACGACTTGGCTTGATGCTTCTCCTTTCCGGACTTCGGGTCGCTACTTGCGCCCGCGTTGAGGGTGACCGCTACTACCGGTCCCTCGTGTTGGTCGATATAGCCGAACTTGGCTCCCGACTTGAAGTACTTGGGCGACGAGCTCAGGTTCATAACCTGGATCCTCCACGGGACTCCGGCTTTGGAGTCCATCATGCCAAGGGCAACATGCACTTGGAGCTTGCGAGCAAGACGGGGGTAAGGGTGCACCAACCCGTTCCCCGTATAATCAGTTACAACATCAACGTGCGCCACCGAGTTGGGGGGCAACGTGACTTTACGGGCTAAACGCAGGGTAGCAGTAAACCCTTCCCTCACAGAGCAAACAGGCTTCGACTGTGAGACTGTCACAGGAGCCACAGACTTTCCCTTACCAAGGATGGGGATAGTCTCCCCATTCATCAACTTGACCCAGTACTCAGGGCCACAAATCAAAGGCACTTGTGTAACAACATAAGGGGTACCCAGAAGCAGGGGTACCGATATATTCTCAACTACTCCATAGGTCACGTCGACCTCATGGGTCCCCAACCTAAATGGTAGGGTCACGGCACCAACGATGGGAAGTACCCCACCATTGATATCGATCAGATGGTCAGCTTTAGACTTCCAGCGTTGGAGCTTCACCTCCTTTGGTAATAGCGACTTGCGTATCAAGGAGGCTCCTGACCCGGTATCAAGTACGATACGGGCACAGCAGGCACGGCCGGGGGCAAGTTGCACCCGTCCAGCCACCTGGAAGTTCTCACCCGTCAGCACCGCGATGACCCGACGTGGGTTTACGTTCTTGGGGAGTCCTACCCGAGGTGGGCGGACTCCCTTAGGTCGCCGCAGTATCCGGCACGGTTGATTCGTCCTCTTGGCCCACTTGGCTGAGGCTGCCGTTGTGAGCTTCGGACGGCCAGCCCCAACGGTCATTCGTTTCCCGCCGACTTGGCGTCCGAATCTGAGGACGAAGGGGAAGACGACGAGTCCGAGGACGACGTGTCCGCCCCCTTCGTCGAGGGTGTGGCGACCGCCACCACCGGACGAGACCCACCCTCGCGGCGTGAACGTACTTTGTTCGTAGCCGACTTCTTACTCGCATTCCTAACAAGTTGTTGGATGCGTTTACTCAACTTGGGGCAATCATATGCCCAGTGTCCATCGGAGTTGCAGTTCCAACACCGATTGTCAGTTCCCGGAGGGGTCTTCCCGACTGGGGAAGACGAAGAGGTACCCTGGGAAGTTCCCACGGCAGCTACCACCCTCTCCTTGCGGATTCGGCGTGCCTCTCTCAACTCTCTGGCCTGGCGCGCCTCCTCGCGTTCCTTGGCCAATTCGGCGTGACGCTCCTGGCGTTGTTCCTCCCGCAACTTGCGGTAGGCCTCACCTCTGCGGTAGGCGAACCTAGCCAACTCGGCCAGGGTCGCCCGGGCAGTGTTATGCTCCCGGGTCTCCATCCGGACTGACCAATGCAGTCCCTCCACAAACCGACTCTTCACCACAGCTTGTGGATGAAGAAACCCACAAAGATTGTTGAGCTTACGGACTCGCTCCGCAAAGGACAACTCGTCCTCCGCCTCTTCCTGATGGGCTTGCGTAAACTCCTCGACTTGAGAAGCCAACGCCGCTTCATCAACCATGGCCCTCAACAACCAGTTGACGAGCTCCAAATAGGACGTCACCTCCCCAGCGCCTCCACTTGAGGAGCTGGGCATGACGGACATAAGTTCTCTCCGCAGGTCGCCCCTCGTAAACTCCTGTAGCATGTAAAAAGCCATGCCTTCACTCATGGCATTGTCGTCACAGGCTTTTGTGAAACGACGTAGGAACTCAAAGACACGGAGGGGGGGAGTTCCATCCCACTCCGCTTTGTGCCGAAAAGAGTGAAATGCACTCTTCTTGGCACGGCCCATGGCTCGGGCCTGGTCAGGACCATACGCCACCGACTTGTTGTGGAGGGCGTAGGTCTCACAATCAAAGATCCTCTGGTAGATCGGGTTGGCTACCTGGATCTTGGGCGGCACCTCACGTTGAGGGAACAGCCGCTGTGACACTGGGGTAAGTTCACCCTCAGTGCCTGTAGTCCGGCGCGGCGCGCTTGGTGTAGCCGCCGGCGTTGCCGGGGGAAGCTCCCCCGTAGAGGGCGTATGCCCCACCGAGTATGGTGTGGCTCCCTCGTTGGGAGTCACAGGTGCCGCCCCCAGTTCGGGGCGACCAGAGGTAGGCGTCAAGAGGGATTCCCCCTGCGCCTGCGGGCTCGAAAGCCCCGATCCGGTCCGGACATTAAGGCCATCTGGCAAACTCGCCACAATCTGATTCAGAATAGTATTTGTCATCGTGACCACCACGTCCGGCAAAGTTTGCCGCAACACGTTGGTCGCCTCCCGACGGACAGTTTCCGCGAGGAGTGGATTATCGACTCCAGTTTAGTCTCGGTCCGCCTCCGGGAGTCCACCTGAGGGGTAAACACGATCCTCAGGGGTCTCAACCGGGGGCATGGGCGCGAGCCCATCGCCGACCAGCGGAGGTCCGCCGTCCTCCGAAAGCCTACTTGGCGACGGCTCCAAGCCAAAGTTGGCTCCAACCCGAGTGGGACCCGCGGGGACAGTCCTCTCACCTTGGGACGTTCCCGTTGAGTGTACCACGCGGTGGCCAGACTTCGGCCCACGCACATCAGAAGTGTCACCCGAATGAACTCCCGACTGAGTCTGGGTGGCCTGTTACCCGACCGTACTTCTAGTCCTGCCGGCTTGAGGGACCTCTAGTCCCTCTGCGACCCCAGGTAAACCCACCTTTGTCTCACCAGTATTCAAAGGCACTGAAGTACGTGCGTCACCCGTGTACTCCCCGGACGACGGGGGGTCCGAACTAGCCATGGTGGCTAACGATCCGTATGACACGGTCCAAGTCCACCGTTCCTCTGAGACAGAGGGCCCCCTACACCCGGGTGCACCCGGAGGTAAAGTTTACCTCTGTCCCCTGCTGCTCCACCAAATGTGGCAAAAACCACTCGCACACGCGGCACCCAAGTTGGGGCGGTGTACTAGGGCTGCCTCCCGTGTCGGGGGAACCGGAAGAAGTGCAAGTCGCACACACTCTGTCCCTGTTGTGGGGCAAACCCCCCACTGACAAACAAGAGGATGGTGTGTGGTCCAACAGTTTCTTGGTCGGGACGGGGACGCAGGGCCAAGCCCCGCTGTCCCTCCCCTTATCCCCCCAGGGTCCACTCAGAATCTCGCCACTCAGAATCTCGCACCCCAGCACCTGCCCACCGGGCCACACGAAAATTCAAGACGATAAATGCAGAAAACCCTCAAATCCAAGTTGGATTTACTACTAAGCTAACTATCCCGTACTTAGGGAATCTGGACCCAAATGCGGGGGGAGGAACGGATCAGGCTAGTGGCCTGCCGCCCCTTGCATGGCACGTGTTGCCCCCCTACCTGGGGGTCAATACTGCCACCCCCCCCGGCTGGGATGTCAACCCAGGTTGATGCCCCGTCGCGGCGTGTTGCGGGAGCCGTCCGATGTCGTCTTGGAGGTGACGGTTGGGTGTAGCAGTCCGGTGGCCAGCGCGACGGAGAGCGCGTTTTTTGGCGCGGGGCGGCAAAAAGTGGGCTTGGAGAGGGGGTCGGCGGGGTTGTGTTCGCCAGGTATGTGGAAAGCTCGGCGATGACGCCGGTGAGGAGGGAGCGGCGGAGTACGAGCAGGTCGTTTTTGCCGCTCATGTCAGCGGGGTCCAGGAAAGATGTGACGCTGTTGTAGAGCGTAGCTGAGTCCGTGTAGGCGTCGAGGGGGATTTTGTTGGTCCATCAGCTCCTCGAGAAGTTGGCGGATGTCCAGGGCGGCGGCCACGGCGTCGGCCAGCGCGAGTAGCTCGCCCGTCGTCGTGCCGCGGCAAACGCGTGAGGGGCGGTGCGATGCCCAGTGTAGACGGGCAAAGCGGTGCGTGCTGTCCGTGAGGACGATGATGTACCCGACTTGGCCTTTGGCAAAGGCCGACTCGGTGGACCCGGAGTAATCAGCGTAGACGGCGACGCGCAGGCTGTCACGGTCCAGCTTTGGGAAGGTGAGCGTCATGGGGCGGTGATGGAGGATGGCCAATATGTCGTTGGCGCGCTTGGCGTCCGTCCCCGTGGGCTCCTTCATATTGGCCAGATGAGTGGCGTTAGTCAGGCTGTCGGGCCTGCCGCAGCGGCCGACCCAGAGGAGCTTGGCGGCGAGGGAGTGCAGAGCCTTGCCCGAGGGAAGCTTGTCGTTGGCACGGGCTGGCACGTCGACAGGGTTGACGGTGTCTGCGCATGCGCCAGCGCTGCAGTGTATGCCGTTGTTGTCCGTTGTGGCCGTGATGCCCGCGAACTGCACGGCGCCGCGGTCCACGCGGTGGGTCTTGTACTGGGCCCTTACGGTTTCGATGGCGTCCATGAAGCGTTTGTTGCCAATGGAGAGAGAGTCGTCGACGTACGTTGCGAGTGCCCCTTGTTTGGGTATGATGTAGATCGTGTCGAACACCGCACTGAGGATGATGCCCGGGATCTTGAGGAACCGGCCTTGGGTGTCACAGTGAAAATGGCGCCCGGCGTCGTCCTTGCCGTTCGGAGCGGCAGAATGCCCAGACGTAGCCCTCTGGCTCGCCTGCCTCAGGCGGGATGCGCACGTAGATGGGCGCGTCGAGGATGTCTGACGCAGGTAGGCGCGGAGGAAATCTTCTGTGTGAATGGGAAGGTCCATGACGGCGGCCGCGGCGACGAGCGCCCGGATGGCGCGTTGTGGCGTCACCGGGGAGGTAGGTACGTTGAGGTCCTTGATCCAGTCTTCGTTTCCTGCGATGCAAAAGCGCGCCCGCTCGTCGGGCTTGCCATTTCCGCGGTTGGCCTTGTGGGTGACTCGCCAGGTGTAGTTGAATATTTGCGTCCTCGCTGGCACCTCGGAGATGTGGATCGTGTTCTTGCAGTCGATGGCGTCGAATACGGCAAGCTCGGTGCGCTTGGCTGTGTCCCATCGCGGGTGGCGATGCGAGTTTGGGTTGATGCGGTCGGCATCGTAGACTCTGGCTGCTGGCGGGAGCTCGGCGGCAGGTGAAGGAGCCGGCGTGTGGGTCCGGAAGAGCGGGGGCGGCGGCAGGGTTGGCGGTGTGTCACCGCTGGAAGTTGTAGGGCGTGGGGTGGGCTTGCGCGCTACGAATGGCTTTGTGCGTGACTCGTGGGAGGAAAAGACCTTCTCTTCCCGTCGCACGTAGACAGTTTAGCCGTCGAGGGAGTGGATGACGCCGCGTAGCCAGCCGTGGCGCTCTCTGTGGAAGAGCACCTCCTGGCCGACCTCAACGTACGGAAGGACCGTCCCGGGGTGCGACAGTGCGCCGCGCAGTCGGTCCGCGGCGGTGTGCCGCTCCATGGTGGCGCGCGCGACCTGCATTGCGCGCGCGCGGTCTGCGATGGACGACGCGGCGTGGGCGATATCGCCAATGAGGAGGCGGGGTGGCTCGCCGGTTACGGCGGTGGGGGGCGCTATCCCGTGCGCGCGGGGCGCGTCGTTCCGCGCCTTGTAAGCCATGGCGAGCGCCAGGTCTGTGGCCAGGGCGGAAGTCTCCGACATGATGCGGAGGTAGGCGTCGCGGATGGGGCCGTGATGGCGTTCGTTGCGGCCGATGGACCATGGGGTCTCGGTGGGTGCAACGCGCCAGTGGATGCCCATTGAGTTAAGCGCGTTGACGACGACGTCGTTTTTCGCTTCTGAGCCGCGGTCTGTCATGACGGTTATGGGGCAGGCGTGGATGACCAGCCACGCGAGGTAGAGCAGGACAAAGATGATCTCGCCACGCATATATGAGACAAATCGGCCTTGCCCATAGTCGGTGTGTGGACACGTGATGTCGAGCACCTTGAGCGCCGTCGGTGAGATTTGGAAGACTTCCATGGCGATCGTCGGTGACCGGAACCACATGCAAGTCACTCACACACACTGCATGGCGTTGTATTCCACAATTTTCCATTGCAACGTACTGCAACATCACGCGAAGACCGTCCACTGATGAAAAAAGAGCACCACTGCAATACATGTCATGACTTGTGTATCGCCGCATCTTCCTGTACTTCCCTGCGGTACAGATCCCTCATGCACATCACCGCCCCTCACACACTGGCCATCGCGACTCCGACAGTCGCATCGGACAAGCTGGTCGAGTCGCGGACGACGGAATATCGACCTTTCGTTCTCCGCGCCTATGCGCCCGGCCGCCAGTGTCGTCTTCGTTCAAAACTCATCGCTGAAGAGTCCACCAGTTCTTCCGACCCGACCAGATCGCGCGGTCCGGACGTTTCAGGACATCTGATTGACCACACAGCCTGGCCCGAGCCTCCATTCACGGAGGCTACTTTTTGACACCCCCTCCTGACCATGCTCAGTTGCGCATCTACCGACGCCAGTGAGCTGATTCTGGACTCAGCGAGTCCCAAATCGCACCACGACCCTCCATAAGTGATGATCCGGTTCCCGGCTCGCACCCCTCTCATATTCCCACACAATG
Organism: Pyropia yezoensis; assembly: GCA_009829735.1. Classification (NCBI taxonomy): domain Eukaryota; phylum Rhodophyta; class Bangiophyceae; order Bangiales; family Bangiaceae; genus Pyropia; species Pyropia yezoensis. Next base: position 11,501,322 of record CM020619.1, read on the forward strand.
CACCTCCCGAGAATCATCCTTGGTGAGGGATACGGTCGTTTCTTCGCTCAAGTCGGGGGACTATTGACTTGGTACAGTCGCGGAGAGCAAGAGCCTGTGAGCTCACCCGACCATGATTGAAGATTTCACTCAATGGCCTCTCCTTGCAACGTCCTGAGCCATCCCCACCCCTATTTCCCGGAATCCTTGTCTGACCCTTCAAATCACGGTCAATCGCAGCTGCTGATGCTGTCCGACCCACCTTTCCTTCCGCCCTCCAGCCCTCTCGCTTGCCCATGTCGACCCCCTTTCCAAGAAGGGCTCTTGATTCATTAAATCAGCTCATGGATCGTGAGGAAGAATGACGAAGGGTGCAAGACGCTCAACATACGCACTTCCACTTGGCACAATCGCTCATTGTCGCTTCAGAGAGAAACATTTAAGTCGATACATGGTCATACAAGCAAGCACCAGAGAACACACTCCCGAGGCCCACAACGACAGTATGGAAAAGACAGAATGGAAGTATTTCCGAGTTGCAGTCAAATGCAGTGTGTATACAGAGGATTGCAGAGCAAGACATCGAAAGACACGTACGACAAAGCAACCTAACAAGCAAATGCATTGACGAAGAAGCGTCGCTGGTGGAGGTCACGTGCATCAATCGGGTGCGTTGTCGGAAAGTCAATGAGGCCGTTCCGCACCACCCAATCGTCCCAGTCGAGCTCAACACAGAGCACCTTTGTGATGGCACTCAAATCAATGGCTTCAAGGTCTGCCTCAGTACAACCCTGCTGATGAACCCAACGCAGCCGGGTGCACCCATAGGCAGAAAAAGGGCAGTCCGGTACTGCAGTTGTTGCTTCTACGCGCTCGACGACCACAGTTCTGCGGACCGACCCGTTCAGGCTCACCACCAAGACACAGGCTCGTCCGTATCGCTCCGAGCCGTCGGACGCCCGGTAGTTCACCCAGTCAAACCATGGACGGCCCTTGAGATTGGCTGTCGCCCATGAAGTCGACCGACGTCCGTCCGCCTTCTGCGGCACCTCCTCCGAGAGCCACACACCGGACTGCAAGACGACACAGTCAGATGCATCACATTGCAATGCGTCTCAGAGCTTGGGCAGGCTTAGATCAACCGCGAGGTTACCAGCTGAGCACGGCCTGCCGCGTGTCCTTACCCGCCTGCGCCGGTTGCCCTCCCGCCTGACTGCTTTCTGCTCCGCCCCCAAAGGCGAGATGAGGGTCGATATCTGCTCAGCCAACACCATCTGTAGCGCTGCATGTCCGCGGTTCTTGTCGGTGAGCTGGAAGGCCCGCTTCACGTACTTGTGCAGCGCCTCGTTTGCGCCGGTGTTGCCGTCAATCACACTCGCGCGCAACAAGAGCTCATCTTTGAGATGAGATACAGTGCGATGCACCTTGCTGGTGTTGGTCTCGCCAAACAGCTGGTAGAAGTCATTCTCGACCCACTCTGAAAACCGCTCGCACAGGTCCTTGGCATCGCGCCACGTCTTCGCCCGCGGATCGAAGAAGTCCCTGAGCAGCGCCGCCAGCTCACAGATGCTCCATGTCAATATCCCATGGAATCGACGACTGGGCGCACCACGCCTATACAAGCCTGCGACCGCAAAAGGCAGGAAATGCACAGCGTCGCGGTGCTCCTTGCCTTTCAGCGTGGCTTGCAACACACCCGGCATAGTGAAGTAGACGGGGGCTACAGAGGGGACTTGATGGGTGCGGCACGCGAAGCGGAACCGCTTGTCAGCGTGACGTATCGACTCAGTGTCTGTCCCATGGAGGAGAAGTCCCTGTCGCGCAGTTGCCTTCGCGTAGTTCTACACGCTCTTTGTCAGATCCCGACAGATACCAAGATCGATCACCTGGCGAACGAGACGACCAGGCCATAACAAGGAGTGTAATGCGGTGCGACGTCTGTCTCGTCACGTACATGATCAGTAATTGGCAAGAACCTACAGGGAATGACAAACATACACGGTTATCTCGTACCGAAGACAGCAACATACAGCGACATACAATCAACAACAGCACGCTACCGACACAAACATAAACGAAATGGTAAACGTACATGCAGGCGGTCGAATCCGAATATCTTGTAGAGCAGAAGACAGCCCAGACCCGCCCAAGCTGCCAGTGCAGGTACGATGCAGTGGAAACTATACTTCATCTCCATTGCATCAATCATGACACCCGCACCATAGGTCCCTCTCATTCGAGCTCCCTTGAGTTGCTTGCCCACCATCTTCAACATGTTGCGCTGCTTGTGTGGCACACTCGGCCGACGACCACAGCTGCCTAAAGGAGCCATACAAGGTGTACAGCTGAAGGCCGTATCGTGCCTCATCATAAACACAATGTCTCGTTCCTCAGGCTGATCACTGACATACAGTACAACGCGAGGCGATACAATGCCTTGCGTACCGTCCAGCGTGGTAACTGCAACGCCGAAGTGACTCGCACACATAAGGTCGCCAAAGGCCAGGTTGAGCGTGTGCTGCAACACCTGCGCACGCGCTGCAGCGGCGTTGGATGCCGAGCACTTCTGGAAGTCTGCCCACACCTGTGGAACATGTACCACAGTCACCCAAGCAGGCACACGCGACAACAAGTTCATAATCCTCATTCTTATCGGGTAAGCAGACACACCTGTGGAAAGGCATGGCGGTGACCAAATGTGCGGACACGATGTCAGTATGGTACACATCGTGCAACGCAACAAGATACAACAAAATGCAAGTCGATGCATCACCTCCACAATACAAGGCGACGCACATACGCATCAACGCAACGCTGACGAAGCGGTGGCGCCACATACTGCAGAATGAACCCAATGGTCGCCAAAGGTGGCAAGTGGCATGTCTTACCTCCAGAGGTGGTCACGACAGTACCGTCCGAGATGTTGTATAAAACTCGATCCTCTCAGACACGTGTCAATATCCCTCGGGGGAAAGGGACAGGTAACACAGAAAGGGGAACTACGAGAATGGTATGCCTGTTGCCTCACGTGCCTGCTCGCCGAGCAAACAGATGCGCACGGTAGTGCACACGGGGAAGAGGAAAGCAAACGCGCAGTTGTCTTTCTCCTGAGGGCGCGGGCCAAGGGCGCCTCGCTGTCCCTCTTAACGTGCATCTGGGGGAGCCTCGGCACGTTGGCCAGGTATCCCCCCCCATAACCCCGAGTGGCCCCGACCCGAGTCTAACCTCGTCAGGTCAGGGGCCACTATCACTACTAATTCTATTCCCACTCACTAATCTCACACTCAAATTCTCTCAAATCAAGTCCCTCACAAGTATGCAAAAACCCATCAGAAATCCTTCTCTCACGTGTGGATAGCGTAGTCCACCGCATCCCAGTGCCGGGCACGGGCCACGGCCGCCAACCATCACCACACGGCGGGCGTGTTCTGGCACCTGGTGCCCTCTGGTTGTAGTCCCGGGTCGGCGCCAAGTCGGGGCCAGGGATGCTACATAGCTCCCTCCCTAGTCCGGCACGTCTTCGGGCCGAACCAGGTGCCACCGTGCACAGCCACGAGCACGTCCACACCGGTGCCGAGGTCGAGCGTCTTCACCCCGGTCACGATCACCTGCTCCGATTCTGTCCCCCCCCCCTTCTCCTTCACCTCGGCCCTCTCGTTCCCCCCCGGATTCTGGACGTCATGTCCAGTTCCGAGATCCAAGCTGGGCCCGTGGTTCCGGCGGCGAATGTTGCGGAAGAGAACTCGGGTAGTCGCGCCCCTCTCCTGCCTCCGGTTCCTCGAGTGTCGGTGCCGGCGCCGGTCGCCACGGCGGGGACGGATCGGGTTCCTTCGGCTTCTGCGGTGCACCCGGTCGAGACCCCCCCGGTGGGTCTCCCGGAGATGCTCCTTGGGCAGGATCCTCTGGCGGGCCGGCGCTACTCCACGGTGGTTGGCAACGCCAGCGCGGCCACGTGCCAACAGGACTGCTTGAACATCTGGCGCAAGGAACTCCAGCGCGGAGTCTTGACTGGGATGGATAAGACTCGTCTTCATACGGCAGACCAGATGCGCCTGGCACAAGACCGCTCCCAGAGCTTCTCGGGTTCTTCTTGGGTTGCTCGTCTGGAGGATCTGCCCTTCGCGCTGGTGCTGGATCTACCCTTGACCGAGCGTCGTGTATCCGCGTCCGTTCTCCGGTGGCCAGAGGAGGAAGGGTACGTCCACCGGGCACTTAAGGTCTGGGACGAGGCGCTCAAGGGGTCGGGGAGCCTGAACTGCGATCCCCGTCCGAGCATGGTCGCTCTGGAGCTGCCTTTCCTGACTCGGAAATACTCCAAGTTGTCGCCAGCACGAGAGCAGGGTGAGCGACGCGGGCGTCAGCGTGACTTCCTCGTGAGCTGCAACCACCAGGAGTTCTGGAAGCTAAACAAGGCTAACCGGGCGGCGTACTACCCCAAGGTCATCCCGCAGCAGCAGGAAATCGAGATCATGGTCGGGTTTGCTCCATCCAGCATCTTTTTCACCTGGTACTTCTTGGACGCCTTGACTCAGGCGTCGATCAAGGGCTTCTTCCACTCGATCCCGTACATGATGTACACCTCCGAGATGACGGTCTTGGCGGCCAATCACTGGCTCCACGAGGTCTTGGTGTCCAACCGGCTTTGGCTTCTCCCCGACCTCCTGATGATCTGGATTGTCGACAAGTTGACCGTCGACTTCCTGTGCAGCCAGGATGAGGAGTACAAGGAGCTCTTCCAGGCGATGATTGACTTCCGGCGTCGGCTGCCGGTGCATGACCGGAGCTTCTTGAACGCGATCGCCGACCAGAACAGTCCGCGTCGGGATGGCTCCGGTTGGGTGCAGGTGGTCTACCAGTCTTCTCCGGTCAAGGTGCAGCTAGCGACACCGCTTCCGGGGTGGCCGCAGCTAGGCAGCTTTCCTGTTCCGGTCGCTCTCGATCTTCTGCCAACTGGGCTGCCGGTGCAACAGTCAGGGTGGGCCGCGGCGGTCGGTCGGGCGTCTGCGGCGGCTCCACTTGCTCCTGCTGCACCTGTCGTCCCGGTGGCTTCGCCTGAACCGTCGCCGGCGCGTCTGCGTCCTGCTCCGCTTGTGCTGGTGCTTCAAGCTCCTCCGGCACCGCGCTTGTCTGCCGCGAGTCTGGGGGTGGCTGTGCGGTCACCGACTACTCCGGCCGTTCCGCCTCGGACGCCTTCTTCAAACGTCGGCGGCCCTGTGCCTCCGCTGGAGTTGGGGACTCCGGTTTCTGGGGCTGTTGTGGACCGTCCGGTAGTGGCATCCTCGGGGCGGTTCGAGATCTCGGCGCCGACTCTGCGCCTTACCCGCTTCCGGGTGCCTGACTGGTACCTGAACCAAGGTGGCCCGACATGCGACCAGTACGACGTCGGTATGATTGAAGACCAGCTGGGTCGTCTTCCGGTGCAGGTTGAAGGCGTCGGGTCTTCCCTGGTGCTGGGTACTTACGCCAGCGTCTTGAACAACGTGGTTGACCGGGTTTTTGCTTGCGCGGACAGCGGCCAGATGTCGGACAGCCCGGTGGTTGGCGAACTTCTGGCGACTTTGACGCGGCATGGCTTGGCCCAACAGTGGTCAGAGACCTTCACTGGCTTCCAGGGGCGCCGGCAGGCATACCTGGATGAGCGGGAGCGCCCGGCGACTACCGGTACTACTCCGATGGCGTCATACCGGGATGCACCGCGCCCACCGCACTACGTCATCCTGGCTTCCTCCGGTTCCCGTCGTGCCGCGGAGGCAGCGCTGGAGGACGCTCCCGCGGCACAGCGTCCGCGCCGGGAGTAGTACTTGGAGGCAATGAGGGTGAGAGTCTTGGGAGAAGCGGGGCGGGAAGAGGCGGAGAGAAGGGTTGCTCGAGCGGGTGCTTGTTTTTCTTGATTGTTCCGTGCTTGCATTGTGTGTTTTCCTTGATACACCTGTTCCCTTCTTCTCAATCCTCTTGTTCCGCGTCCGTAGCGGGTGAGCTCGTCTCGTCCCGAGGGTCTTGATCAGCCCAGTCCTCCTGGTTCTCCTCTGAGTCCGATTCCAGGACCTTGCCGGCTCTGGCCACCGGAGTGCCCTCAATCCCGTTCCGTCGCGTGTAGGCGCAGACGTCCGCGATGGGTAACCGGTTCGAGGGTTCCCAGGTATCATCTGCCGGGTTAAAACCGAACCAGCGTACTCGCAGGTACAAGCGCCCATCTCTCCAGGCATGGTCGACAAACTTGACATAGACATATTCCCGGCCTTCTTCTTGGGATAGCCAGGGTACTGCGGCCCGCTTGCGCCGGGTCAAGTCCCGTTTGCTTGGCGGTGGAGCTCGGGTGACATGGTCGCTGCTCACCCGGTATGGGGAGCCATCCACGTCTAGAAGGAAGGTCCAGCCATCCGTATTCAGGATCTCATAAGGTCCATCCGTCTTAGAGTCCAGCTTCCCCCGGGTCTTGCGATGGTTGTCCACAAAAACCCAGTCGCCACCCCCCAGTTCCTTGTTCTTTTCTCGGACTCCCTTGTCATAGTCCCGCTTGTATCGCTCCTGGGTCTTTGAGATTGACTCCTTGACTCTAGGGAGCAGGAGCTTCAGTTGTTCCAGGAACTCATCCTTGGCCTTGGGACCTGACTTCAATGCAGGCTGGAGACCGTCTGGTATTCTCTTCAGGGAGAAGTTGGTCAGCCGCCTTGGGGTGACAAAGTCGAGTGGAGCGACCCCCGTTGTCCGGTGAACTCGGGAGTTGTAGGCTAGAGTGAGGACAGCCAGGAGCTCATCCCAGTCTTCTTGGTGCTCCTCCACGTAGTGCCGTAGCATATCCACTAGGGTCCGGTTGAATCGTTCCACCTGGCCGTTCGTTTGCGGGTGGTACGTCGTGGTGAACAAGTTTTTGATGCCCATCAGGTCACAGACTCCTTGGAAGAACAGGGATGCAAACTGGGGGCCATTGTCTGATAAGACGGAGTCTGGAGGGCCGTATGCAGCTATCCAGAACTCGCAGAAGGCTGACGTGACATCCAGAGCCGTGATGGTTCTCAGCGGAATTGCTCGAGTGAACTTGGAGAACCGGTCACAAATGATGAGCAGGTATATGTTGCCACTGGATGTCTCAAGTAGGGGCCCCAGGATGTCCATGTTTAAGCTTGCAAAGGGTTCCGCCGCAGGAAACAGGCGGAGCTTAGAAGTCTTTTTCCTCTGGGACAACCGGTTCCTTGCACAGGAGATACAAGCCTCTAGACACTTGTGGACGTCACTTGCCATGGGTTCCCAGTAGTAGTGTCGTCGCATTGAGGCATACATCCGGTCGATGCCAGGGTGTCCGGCCTGGGGAGACGAGAGCTCCAGGCGAAGGATATCAGCCCGTAGACTCCGGGGTACTTAAACTTGAGTTGCCTCATCGAAGGGTGACACCCGTGCCAGGAGTCCGTCTGTAGACTCGGAGAAGCGACTGTTCCGGTTCACGTCCATTTGGTGGCGAAGCTCCAAGCATTGAGGATCCGTCAGTTGTGCCTCCAGCATCCGGTGAATGGTCACCGGTTGATGAGCTTCAGGTGTCTCATACAGGGGAGCATGCCAGCCACGTCCAACATTCGGGAGGATGAAGCAAGGTATTTCCTCCGGGATAGGACCGGTGTCGGCTGCAGGAGTCTCCAGCCGGGACATGGTGTCGGCGCAGTGGTGCTCCCTCCCTGCTCTGGTGCACACCTTGTACTTGAATTCCGAAAGGCGTAAGCGCCACCGGGCGACCCTTCCTTGGCTGCTGTCCATACATAGCAACCACTTTAGGCTGGCGAGGTCCGTCCGGATGAGGAACTCTTGTCCTTCAAGATATGGACGTAACAGGAAGCAAGCCCACACGACCGCCAAGCACTCGCGCTCCGTCGTGGAATAATTCTTCTCGGCTGAAGTCAGGACGCGACTGTAGTAGCCTATCGGGAGGAAGTGCCCATCAGGTTGCTGCTGGAGTAGTGAGCACCCCACCTGGACGCCACAGGCATCAGTCTCCAGAACAAGCTGGCCCTCCCGCTTGGGTAACGCCAGTACTGGAGTGGTGGTCAGGCGCTTCTTGAGCTCTTCGAAGGCCGCGGTCCGCTTCTCGTCGAACACCGGGAGTTGTGCGGGAAGCTTCTTACTGGTGAGCTTGGTCAATGGCCGGGCCATCAGAGCATAGTCCCATACGAACCGGCGGTAGATGTTGCACATACCCAGGAAGCTCTTGAGTTCCGTCTGGGTTTTAGGTTGCCGTGCATGCCGGAGGGCCTTGATGTTCTTCTCATTGACTCGGAGCTCCCCCGGACTCAGCACGTGCCCCAGGTACTCCACCTCAGTCTCAAACAGGTGACACTTCTCGGCCTTGAGGGTAACTCCAGCCTTGGACAGGAGGGCCAGGACCTCTCGAAGGTGCTCCAGGTGTTCAGTTGGGGTCTTGGAGAAAACTATAATGTCGTCCAGGTAGACCAAACATGTTCTCCACCTTAGCCCCGACAGGATGATGTCGATAGCTCTCTGGAAGGTCGCCGGGGCATTGGTGAGACCAAAAGGGAGACGCTTGCACCGGAATAGTCCCAGGTGGCACGGGAAGGTGGTTTTGTCCTTGTCCTCGTCAGCCAGGGGGATCTGCCAGTAACCGGCATTACAATCCAGCGTCGAGAAGAGGGTGGCATCACCAAGAAAGTCGATGCAATCATCCATCCGGGGTATCGGGTATACATCCTTGACAGTCATCTCGTTCAGGCGCCTGTAGTCAACGCAGAAACGGAAGCGACCACCAGGTTTCGGGACGACTACCACCGGGAAGGCCCACTCGCCATCAGACGGCTCGATAACATCCATCTTGAGCATCTTGTTAACCTGCTTCTCAATCTCATCCCGGCGATGAGGTCCAGCTCGGTATGGTTGCAGGTGTACTGGCTTAGCTTCCGGCTTGAGTTGAATCCGGTGTAGAGTGGCGTCCATCTTGCCCAGCTCTCCCGACCACAGGTGCCGATATTCCTGGAGAAGCTTCTCCAGTGCCTCCTTCAAGTCGGGAGGGACATTTTCTTGTTTGACCTTCGGCATCCCGGGTGGTGCTTGTTCGGGCTTCGGAGTAGCGCTGCCAGCCTGCTCTTGTTTCGGAGGTACGTCTAAGGCCGTCAAGTTGGATGCCAGCTCTTGTTTCAGGTTCAAGAGGTCTTCCTTGCTCATAGCACGGGCGGACCCCCGGTAAAGCTCTGCTGTACCAACTCGGGTGCCCTTGGCGAGGGTTATTGGCTTCCGGCTCACGTTGACGATCTGCACCGAGAACGGGGTGTGCCTTTCTACCTTCTTGTGATGTCCGTGGGCCAAGTATACCCGGTGTTTCGCCAGAAATTCCTTACGTCCGTAGATCAGGCATTGACCCGCAATCCGGGTCGTTACTTGAACCTTGGTCTCCGAGCGAGGAGGTAGGAGCACCGGTTTGGAGAGAGTCAAGGTAGAGGGTGGGATGCGTTTTCTCTTGTTCTTGGCTACACGAACCTTGGCGTCCAGATGCTCCAATACCAGTGACACAAACCCATGGTTGAACTGCACCTTCCCTTCTCCCGGTAGAATGCTCTTGACATGCTGCTTCTGGAAGTCCCAGCCTAGGTTGAGGGGGACTGATAGTGTCTTGACTACTAGAAAGGGAAAAAGCATTGGTTCATTATTGACATAGATGGCGACGGGAAGGCGGCCCAGCGGTCGTAGGGTTTGACCTGATGCGTCGACAATGTGGGTTTTGGTAGGCGCTCTCCAGGCATGTCGACGCCAGCCCGGAGGTAACAGGTTCTCAGTGATGACGCTTGGTCCGGCTCCCGTGTCAACCACCGGCGTAACAGCTTGGGGGAGGCTATCCCCCACACGCATACGAGCATTAATCTTGAGGTTTTCCTTTCGCAGGACGAGCAAGGTCCCCTTGAACAAACAGGGTGTCCAGGCGGCTACCAGTTGAGCAGGTAACTGCCGTCCTTTCTCCCGGCACGCAAGGGGAGAACGGGTAGAAGTACCCTGCCGTTGGAGGTTCGGGAAGACACTTGGGGAGAGCGCCTGCCCTACTCGTTTCCCGGATCCGAGGAGCCCTTAGAGGACTCGGTCTCCAGGTCAAAGTCAGTAGGAGCTTCCCTTGCCAGAGCCTCCGTGATGCTCTGTAGGGTTGCCACTCGGATTGCGTGTACCTGTGCCTTGTCCATCTTGGAGGGTGCTCGCCGGTCAGCCCAGTTGACCGCCCTTGCAAATACCAGTCCTTGACGCTTGAGCTTCTCCTGGAGATCCTTGGGAATGGTCGGGCACTGGTAGGACGTGTGGTCCTCCTTCTGGCACAGCCAGCAAGACCGAGACCGCTGGTTCTGGACCTGCTTGGGGGCGACCAGTGAAGGTTGTTCCTTAGAAACGAAGCCGCCCCACTTGTCCCCTGATCCCACGGATGAGGCCTCGCCAACTGCGAGTACCGGTACAGGGCTATCACCTCCCTTATACTTGTCGGGTCCGGGACGAACTCGCGACAACGGCTTGGGAGTTGATACCATGGGAGCTTGGAGGGCCTTGGCTTGCCGGTACTTGCCCTGGGTGTAGGCCATCAACTGCTGGAAGGTATGTTCTTGATGTTCCTGGTTGTAGTTCTCCGCATCCACTTGAAGATATTCAGGAAGCCCTTCCGAAAAAATCATCTTGAGCCTGTCCTCAGGGTAGACGTTGCCACAAGCCTCGCTCATCTCCCGGACACGACGGGCGAAGGCCTCTGGAGTCTCTTGTATTTCCATGGTTGCCCGGTTCATCCTGCCGACTGCTTTCCGCAGGGAGTCCGCGTCAGCGTAGTTCGACAGGAGCCAGTTGACCGCCTCCGGATAACTCCCAACGGTACGCCCGACAATGTGTCCGGCAGAGTCTGGTAGAACCTGTGCAAACCGCTGTTCCGCTTCTCCGGTCATGAAGTCAACAAGGAGGTAGAGAGCCTTGCCCACGGACACATCGTTGTCATTACATGCCTTGACAAACCGGCGCAGGAAGGCAAAGATAAGCGCCGGTTTCTTCCCGGAAAACTTATGATGTCCCCCGAGGCTCGGCTGCATTCGCCGGTTCAGGGATGCCATCTTCTTGGCCATCTTCCGGGTGTAACCTTGGTCTTGGTTCTCCAGCCGGTAGTTACCCCAATACGTGACCTTGTTCAGGGCGGCGTCTCCCACTTGGTGGGCAGGGAAGTCAAACTTGACTAGCCTGCGCCGGGTGGGACCGGGAGATGCATCCCAGTCATATCCCTCCTCAGAGCTGGAGGAACTGGTCTCGCTGGTGCTAGAGCGACGGCGACGACGCCGACGCCTCCGGCTGCTCCGGTTACCGGTCTTAGAGCTCCCCGCCCCATAGGATGCAAGGGGAGGAAAAGCTTGGCCGGTCCCGGGAGTCGAGGTCTCAGGGAGACCCGTGGAACCAGTCACAGCGGTGCCTCTGGCACTGCTAGTGCCCACAGGAAGAGGTGTATACACCCAGCTGCCATGTGTGGGTCCAGGAGTAAACACACCAGGGGCTATCCCTGGAGGTTGAGGAATAGAACCGACAGGAGGGAGACGTCTGCTGCGAGCGGACTCAAACACCGTTGACCCCGGGGTGGCTCCCACAGGAGGAACAGCCGGAGGAACGGGAGCAGGAGGTGCTTGGCCACCTGTAGACTCCAGTCCGCTACCGGATGACACACCCAGGTCTGCTTCACCCGTAGGGAGAACGCCGGGTTGGGCACCGTCCCCCGCGGTGACCAGGGATGCGTCAAGGGACGCCGGGTCTACCCCTTCGGGCACCGTCGTGCCAGGGAGGGTAGTCATGTTGGTCTCTTGACAGCCACAGTCCAGTTGCCTGCGTGTCCAAAGATCGCAAGACCACAAGAGAGGGGTAGGAGAGCCAGGAATGGGACTCCCGTGAACGGGTGCATATAATTCCAAAACCACAGAAAAAGACAGAACAGGAACAACCCAACCGCTGCTCCCGAATGTCTCTTCTCGAACACTCCGATAGTCCCCTGCTGCTCCACCAAATATGTGGTATGAAACTCGATCCTCTCAGACACGTGTCAATATCCCTCGGGGGAAAGGGACAGGTAACACAGAAAGGGGAACTACGAGAATGGTATGCCTGTTGCCTCACGTGCCTGCTCGCCGAGCAAACAGATACGCACGATAGTGCACACGGGGAAGAGGAAAGCAAACGCGCAGTTGTCTTTTTCCTGAGGGCGCGGGCCAAGGGCGCCTCGCTGTCCCTCTTAACGTGCATCTGGGGGAGCCTCGGCACGTTGGCCAGGTATCCCCCCCCATAACCCCGAGTGGCCCCGACCCGAGTCTAACCTCGTCAGGTCGGGGGCCACTATCACTACTAATTCTATTCCCACTCACTAATCTCACACTCAAATTCTCTCAAATCAAGTCCCTCACAAGTATGCAAAAACCCATCAGAAATCCTTCTCTCACGTGTGGATAGCGTAGTCCACCGCATCCCAGTGCCGGGCACGGGCCACGGCCGCCAACCATCACCACACGGCGGGCGTGTTCTGGCACCTGGTGCCCTCTGGTTGTAGTCCCGGGTCGGCGCCAAGTCGGGGCCAGGGATGCTACACGAGTAAAAAGCCAAGGCCAACATGAGCGCACCCATGCCGAGAACGTTGAGCACATCGGCTCTCTGGGCCTCGTACGCTTTCCCATCGAAGCAGTCATGTAACACGTCGTCGTTCTGCATCGGTGAAAGCCGGGGCTCGCCACACTCGTCGAGTTCAGGAGTGCAATCGCGGCAACCTCTTTCAACCCGAGGACTCTCGACATTGCTTGGGTCGCCTCGCACCACACTGTCTTTGCTTGCATCACAGTTGGGTCGGTCGTAGCGCACACCCTCTCGACAGTTGCAGGTACCACCTCCACGCTCCCAACGAATAGATGGTGCCGAGGCGACTGCCTTCATGACCTCCGCCATGCCAAGGCGGAAGATGATCCGCTGTGGTCCAAAAATGGTAGGAGCGTCGGCCTCCTTCCATCCAAGCGACTGCAGCAGTCGCTTCTTCTCCTTCTGAACAGCCTCTTTGATGGCGGTTGGAGACTTGAAGGCGTCCTTGATGGGTCTGGTAGTCGAGCCGGTCCCGTCTTCGACCCGTCGACAAGGGCGATAGAGCCGGGCGACCTCACCCTTCGACACACCAGCGCCACCAGACGTACAAACGTGGAATAAGAACTGTCTCGTTGCAGGAGACCTAAATGCAGACACGTGCGTGTGGGATGAAGCAAACGTTGCAGGGTGATACAAGGGGTTGCTGGCGCACGGCAGTTCGTTGTAGTAGTCCCACACTTGCCCGCACAACGAGGCCCCAAGGTCGCCTGCTCCAATGTCCACTTCCCCCGGATGATTGCGAGCGGCAAGGAAGTACATATAACTTGGACAAGGCGTGATCCTCCACGTCGTCCGCGGGCTCGCTCGACTCGCCTTCTACCCCCATTCGCATGGATCCACAGGTAGCAGCACACGCGTCCTCTGCGACAGTTGAACCAGTGTCATCGCTTGGTAGTACCCCCTCCTCGTCCGTCTCGTCACCAGGTTCACTGCGATCCTCGTCCATGAATCCATCCGAGTCACTGCTCTCACCGTCACTTGTCCCGACCGAGCTTGCACAGTCGTCTCCAAGATCGTTAGGGTGAGGGCCTCCATCCTCATCGCCCATACCACCTCCAGCCACAGTACCAGCATCTTCACCACCGCCACCGACTGTATTGCCCCCGCCTGCTGCGCCTCCACCAGGATCGGCATCACCGCAGCCTTCTCCACGAGCATTACCGGGATCTTCGACGGGACGTCGCCCATCACGGGCATGGCGCCTCCGTGGGTGGCGACCCAATAAAATGGAGTACACAAACTGCTCCCCGCAGTCGAACACAGGACAATCGATCATCACATTTGTTCACCGCCGTTGTGTATCACATCGCATCTCCGTGCATTGACAATTGCAACGCACTGCAACTCAGCCGAACCACGTGGCTTCGCCAACGAAAATAGCGATGACCCCGGTGCACACCCACGCCAAGGTACACACGGACGACGGAAACACGCGCGCCCCGGGCATAGAGGACACACGCCGTTCCCGCCGCCGAGTCCGGGGTTGAGGATCAATCCTCCCGCTCGCAAGCAATATCCGAGATCGGTCGACGGAGTGCAGGACAATGGGGCAGTCCCACAACGAGCTCACCCCAGATTAGCGACCTGCTCTCGTCACACCCGCGCCCCGCACCTGTGGACACGCTTTGCAGTGAGCAGAATTGCTGTCTGTGGCGATCACGGTGCGCCGGCCCCACCGCAGATCGTGCACAAGGAGATACACAGAATCTCTCATGGCACAATCTCACCTCCTCTATTTACTTCATCACGGTTGTTGGCAGAAACACCCCACCGTACACGCAGGACTATGAAGCTTCCAAGTAGGGATAAGGAGCAGCATGTATCATTCAAGTGCCGTGGGAATGTCAATGTGTTCGTGAAGTCTGAAGAAATACGGCTTTTGTCCTGCAAAGTATGCACACGTCTTCTTCTGATTGGTCGATACGTAAACGGGCTCTAAGAGTCTCTTTCGACCGTGAATTCACCGCACTTAAAGGCATAGACGAGGTTAATAACTTGCAGTCCTTGATATTGTTGTTACATGTCGTTAAACACAAAAAAAGTTTTGTAAGTACGTGTCTCATTTTAGAGCTGTGACCGCAGAGAATCTGATCGGGACACCCGGTCGAGCAAGCACCACATTATATTCGCTCACCCGACCAATCACTGCAATCCGCCACCACGAACTGGCCCCGCATACACCTTTTTGTGGACACAATAGCTGCGGGCACCAACCCCCCCCCCCTGCCCTCCCCGGCGCCTCCCTGCCCCCCCCCCCCCCCCCCCCCCCCCCCCTGGCACACACCCCTTCGGAGCTCCCACTGGACCTTGCAATGCACCACACAGCCACCCTCCCCGACACCCACTGAGATAGCGTACAGCGAGTTCACCCCTGCAAGGCGCCGCAGGGTGGCCCCATACCTGGCCGGTGCAGCATAGGGCACAACAACAGGTCGCTGGCCCTCGAAGGAGTCACACGCCGATACAGGCCCAGACAGCGGGCCTTCGTCCTTGCGTGTACCGTGCCGGGTGCCGATCTCACAGCTCTAGCGCCTGTACCTGTCGTGAAGCGCACGTACTTGCTGTTCGAGAGCCTGCTACACACACTCACGTGATGGCATCCCCCCCCCCCCCCCCCCCTTCCACCCCCCCCTCCCCCACCTCACGCGCACCAGTCTGCCCCCTGCGACAACTACGCCGATACCGCCCCAACCGCAAGCCGCCCACACGCGCCCCCCCCACACGGACACAACTGACAACCATGCCTCACGCGCGGGCCCGGGGGCCGGGGCACTGCCGGCCACGAGGGGGGCGACCATGCAAGCAGCGCCCCAACCCCCGACCCTGGTGGGGGTGGCGGCGACAGCGGCCGACCCCGCAGCGGAGACCTCGGAGGCCGCGCCCGCCACACCGATGCGGTCTGAGGTGTCCCCGCCCACCGCGCCAGTGTGTGCGGCGGGTACCGCGGCGGCCGCGCCCACGGCGCCTCTCCTGGCAGCGGCAAGCACGGCGGCCGGGCCCGCCACCCCGACCCGGACGGCGGCGTCCCCGCCCACCGCGCCGGTCTGTGCGGCGGCTACCGCGGCGGCAGCGCCAGGGGCCGTGCTCGCCCCGGCGGCAACGACCACGGCGACACCAAGTGGGGCAGCGGCGACGACGTCGGCCTCGCCTTCCGCGCCGATCGAGTCGGAGGCCGTGCGGCTGGAGGCGGCGGCCACTTTGGCGGCGAGTCGCCTCTTCGGCGAGTCCTGCGGCGGCGGCGACGGCGCTGAATTGCCGGTGGTGACGCCCCCTGTGTCGACGCCCCTCCTGTCGACAGTCGCAACTACTGCGTGGCCGCCGGGTAATCCCTTCGAGGACACTGAGGGTAGTGACGCCGGGATGAGGCAGACGAGCCTCACCCCAGAAGGGGCAACAGACGCGTTGCGCGCGGCGCGCGTGGCGAGCGCGCTGACGCTGCCGCTGAACCAGGACGGTGGCGGTGGAACCGACGCTGGGGAAGTGACAGATGACGGCACAGGCGGCGTTTCTGGTGACGCCGGAGGCGCTGTTGGCAACGACGAGCAGGCCGACAAAGCGCCACTTGATGGTGTGGAAGCCGCAGATACGGCACCCGGCGATGGAGACGGTCCCGGCGTTGTGCCTGCTGATACCGTTGTGGGAGATTTAGTGGGGGACGGCGCCCCTGTACCAACGCCAACAGCCGCTGAGAAGCGGACCGTAAGCCCGCGACAACGGTTGAGGTCGGCTGCCACGGTGAAGGTATGGACATATTGTGTACTGCGTTGTGTTTGTTGGGTTCTGTTGTGTCTGACCGTGTCACATTGTACTGGATTGCCTTTCGCCACCTCTCATTGTATCTCTTGTGCAACTCGTGACGCGCCAGTTCCAGTCCTGGGTCCAGTTGTTGTATCACATGCCAACCGTCATTCACGCGCATGAGCGCCTCGTTGTTTTCACGGGCCTCCATGTCTAGAGCGTAGCATACCAATTAGACAGGTGGTCGAAAGCCACCGATGCGGCGGAAGGCCGCGGGCAAAAGGAAGCAACTGGTAGGCCTCGACAACTGCACCACTTCATGCTTTTTGCTTGTCTTGGACATGTCCTGCTGATATGGTGCGCGTGACCCTGCTCGTTGCAGGGAAATTATGTGCTGGCTTGCCAGCCAACTCTGCTCCCCGCCACTGTTTTACGTTGCTTCTGTTTCTTTGGAATGTCGTTCATCACCCTCCCTGTCTTTTGTCCCTTCTCAACAGAAGTCTGCGGTGAAAAAGCCAGTCGCGCCTGCGCGCCGGTCTGCGAAGGCGGTCGCACCTGCGATGGCGGTTGCAGCTTTCACCCCACGCCGTAGAGCCAAGCCGGTATCCGTGCGCAGTCCGCCAAAAGCGGTGGCGAAACAGAACCAACAGGTACGTTTACACTTTTGTTCTGCTTGCAATGGTGTGCTTGGCGATACTGCCCGGTCATGTGCAGGCCTACGCAATGCGCTGTGTTGCGTGCAATGTGTTGTATGTTTGTGTATATTCAGGGGACTGACCCTACTCTCTCTCCCGTCTCCCGTAAGCCTTTGGCTGTCCACCGTCCGCCGACTGCCCCTCTCAAACATTCCCCTCCCCCCCCCCCCCCCCCCCCCCCCCCCCCGCGTCCTGCCTGATCCCCTCGCCATGGTACTTTCTCAGGCAAGCACGGAGAGACAGGCACCAGCTGGCACGGATGAACAGACACCTGCCGAAGCGCCTCCTCGACCGGCAAAGGCGGTGTCGAAGACGAAGCAACAGGTACGTAGCGTCGGAGTCCACGTAGGGCAACGCCACGACCCGGTCCTTGTCGTGTGTTGTATTTGTGTGCTGCTGGTTGTACAGGCCTGTATTTCACGTCGTATGATACTGTATGTTCCGGATCCTTACCTGCAGCCTCTCAAGCACTATCTTGACGCCCTCCTCCCCCCCCATCGCCCCCGCCCCCCCCCCCCCCCCCCCCTCCTTCGATCTCCAATCCCCACCCCCCTCATCTTTCCTGATTCCCCCCCCCAGGGACGTGCGGAGGATGCCACGCCTGCGCCTGCCCCTCGTCCGAAAGCGCCCAAGAAGTCGGCTCTTGTCAAAGAGGCGGAGGGCACCGCGGGCCCTCAATTGAGGGCGGCGGCTGCCATCGCAAAGGCCCCCAAGCGGCCGGCCAAGGCGGTTGTCCCTGCTAAGAAGCTGCAATCGAAGCGGAAGAAGCCACCGCCGCCGAAGTCGCCGTCGATATCCGCCAGCGGGCGGTCCAGTAGCGACTCGGAGGACGCCGCAGCCGCAGAGGCGGCCGCGCAACAGAAGCGGAGCACCCGCCCGGCCAGCGCCACAGCCCCTGCAGTACGTCGCAAGACGCCTGTGCAGGGCAAGGTGGGCGGCGCGGCCAAGGCAGTCGTCGCCAAGGCGGTCGTTGTCGAGCGCCCGGCACAGCGCCGCACTCTGCCAGTCCCGGCTGCATCTGCGGGTGGTGCGGGGGCTGCCGCGGCCGCGTCGACGACGACACGCGCTCCTGCGCGCGTATTCAGAGCGCGGGTGCCTGCTGTAGTGCGTGGGATGAAGAAGGGGGGAGCTCTGGTCCAAGGACCACCCGGTGCAGTGGTTGGCGAGCGCCGCGCGCCTGCCGCAGCAGCGCTCTTACCTGCAAGCCTAGTTCCTGGGCACCCCATCGCCGACCCCGCCGACGGCGACGCGGACAAGGCCAACCGCCCCATGCACAAGAAGCCTCGCCTGTCGAAGAAGGGCAAGGGGCCGGCACGGCACCCGGACGAAAAAGAGGGGATCGTTTTTGCCGTCGCAGTTCGGGCGGAGATCAGCGCCCGCGTCAGCCACGGGATGGCGGCGCCCGAGGACGCTCACGACGTGTTCCTCTGTGCTGAAGATGCCGACGCCATGTACCTGGCGTCCATCATGGCGGCGGCCCCCGCCAGCCTGCAGCGGGCAAAGGAGTTGCGCCACACTGTGGCCGAGATGGTGCCCCGGAAGCACAACGGGAAGTCGAAGGAAGGTGGGTCGGGGAGCAAGAGGCGGGTAAATGACCTCCTCGGGCTCTGTGGGATGGCGCAGTCGGCCGCCTACGGCGCGCTCACGCGCTGGATCATCCATCGGTGGCAGTAACATGCCAAGTTCTACGACACAGCCGGGTTTACGCCACCGGACGAAGAGGACGAAGGAGAGGAAGAGGTGCGGGGCGAAGGCGAGGAAGCCCGTGCCAAGGCGCGTGCCCAGGATACCCGGGCGAAGGCGGCGCGGTGGTGGCTGCGTGGCAGGCGGTACCTGAAGACAAAGAAGGGTCGCCTGGCGCTGTATTAGATTGCAGCTGAGTTCATCCGCAACCTCGACGTTGAAAACGCGAAGACAACGGCGATCCATAAGGGACCCGTAGTGCTGCGGTTGCGGCTCTGTCAACTGACCATCATTCTCGCCAAGGTAAGTTATTGCATTCGTCTGCGCTGTTTCATAGGTTAGCGCATCTTCTTGCATCGCACTACATTGTGCTGTGCGGGTACAATATCTTTTGTACCGCACTCCATCGTACTGTATCTCTCTGCGATTCGTTGTGAGTCGCTGTCACGCAGTGCCAGTTCCCACCTCCGATCTGGGCCTGACACATGGTACTGTGTGGTTGGCTCGTGCTCTGTTGCTTCTTCTGTGTCGTGGATGTATACGGTTGGTGTGTGCTGTGCTGTCGCTTTTCCTGTCTTATGTGTGCAGGTGCGCGCCCAGCTACTGCTGTGGTCGCTGGGTAGGGACGGGAAGCAGAAGGTGTTTGGCGGCCTGAACCCGTCCCACCGTGCCATTTTCTGCGAGGAGCTGGCGGCTCTCTACGAGTCTGCGCGCTCGCCGGACTGTGTATGGGTACGGCTTTTTAAGACGGACGTGGACGAGGACGACTGCGCTTCATGTGGCAGTATGGGCTCCCGGGTAGGGGGGCAACACGTGCCATGCAAGGGGCGGCAGGCCACTAGCCTGACTCGTTCCTCTCCCTGCATTTGGGTCCACAATCCCTAAGTTTGGAATAGTTAGCTTAGTAGTAAATCCAACTTGGATTTGAGGGTTTTCTGCATTTATCGTCTTGAATTTTCGTGTGGCCCGGTGGGCAGGTGCTGGGGTGGGAGATTCTGAGTGGCGAGATTCTGAGGGGACCCTGAGGGGATAAGGGGAGGGACAGCGGGGCTTGGCCTTGCTTCCCCGTCCCGACCAAAAAACTGTTGGCCCACACACCATCTTCTTGTTTGTCAGTGGGGGGATTGCCCCACAACAGGGATAGAGTGTGTGCGATTTGCACTTCTTCCGGTTCCCCCGACACGGGAGGCAGCCCTTGCGCACCGCCCCAACTTGGGTGTCGCGTGTGCGAGTGGTTTTTTTCCACACTTGGTGGAGCAGCAGGGGACAGAGGTAAACTTTACCTCCGGGTGCACCCGGGTGTAGGGGGCCCTCTGTCTCAGAGGAACGGTGGACTTGGACCGTGTCATACGGATCGTTAGCCACCATGGCTAGTTCGGACCCCCCGTCGTCCGGGGAGTACACGGGTGACGCACGTACTTCAGTGCCTTCGAATACTGGTGAGACACAGGTAGGTGTACCTGGGGTCGCAAAGGGACTAGAGGTCCCTCAAGCCGGCAGGACTAGAAGTACGGTCGGGTAACAGGCCACCCAGACTCAGTCGGGAGTTCATTCGGGTGACACTTCTGATGTGCGTGGGCCGAAGTCTGGCCACCGCGTGGTACACTCAACGGGAACGTCCCAAGGTGAGAGGACTGTCCCCGCGGGTCCCACTCGGGTTGGAGCCAACTTTGGCTTGGAGCCGTCGCCAAGTAGGCTTTCGGAGGACGGCGGACCTCCGCTGGTCGGCGATGGGCTCGCGCCCATGCCCCCGGTTGAGACCCCTGAGGAACGTGGTTACCCCTCAGGTGGACTCCCGGAGGCGGACCGGGACTCAACTGGAGTCGTCAATCCACTCCTCGCGGAAACTATCCGTCGGGAGGCGACCAACGTGTTGCGGCAAACTTTGCCGGACGTGGTGGTCACGATGACAAATACTATTTTGAATCAGATTGTGGCGAGTTTGCCAGATGGTCTCAATGTCCAGACCGGATTGGGGCTTTCGAGCCCACAGACGCAGGGGGAATCCCTCCCTACGCCTGTCTCGGGTCGCCCCGAAACGGGGGCGACCCCTGCGACTCCCAACGAGGGAGACACACCATTCTCGGCGGGGCGTACGCCCCTCACGGGGGAGTTCCCCTCGGAAACGCCGGCGGCTACACTAAGCTCGCCGCAGCAGACGACAGGCACTGCGGGTCAACTCACTCCATTGCCTCAGCGGCTTTTCCCTCAACGTGAGGTGCCGCCCAAGATTCAGGTAGCCAACCCGATCTACCAGAGGATCTTTGATTGTGAGACCTACGCCCTCCACAACAAGTCGGTAGCGTATGGTCCTGACCAGGCCCGAGCCATGGGCCGTGCCAAGAAGAGTGCATTTCACTCTTTTGGGCACAAAGCGGAGTGGGATGGAACTCCCCCTCTCCCTGTCTTTGAGTTCCTACGTCGTTTCACAAAAGCCTGTGACGACAATGCCATAAGTGAAGGCATGGCCTTCTATATGCTACAGGAGTTTACGAAGGGAGACCTGCGGACAGAACTTATGTCCGTCATGCCCAGCTCCTCAAGTGGAGGCGCTGGTGAGGTGAGTCCTATTTGGAGCTCGTCAACTGGTTGTTGAGAGCCGTGGTGGATGAAGCAGCGTTGGCTTCTCAAGTCAAGGAGTTTACGCAAGCCCATCAGGAAGAGATTGAGGACGAGTTGTCCTTTGCGGAGCGGGTTCGTAAGCTCAACAATCTTTGTGGGTTTCTTCATCCACAAGCTGTGGTGAAGAGTCCATTTGTGGAGGGACTCCACTGGTCAGTCCGGATGGAGACCCGGGAGCATAATACTGCTCGGGCGACACTGGCCGAGTTGGCTAGGTTCGCCTACCGCAGAGGTGAGGCCTTCCGCAAGTTGCGGGAGGAACAACGCCAGGAGCGTCACGCTAAATTGGCCAAGGAACGCGAGGAGGCGCGCCAGGCCAGAGAGTTGAGAGAGGCACGCCGAATCCGCAAGAAGAGGGTGGTAGCTGCCGTGGGAACTTCCCAGGGTACCTCTTCGTCTTCCCCAGTCGGGAAGACCCCTCCGGGAACTGACAATCGGTGTTGGAACTGCAACTCCGATGGACACTGGGCATATGATTGCCCCAAGTTGAGTAAACGCATCCAACAACTTGTTAGGAATGCGAGTAAGAAGTCGGCTACGAACAAAGTACGTTCACGCCGCGAGGGTGGGTCTCGTCCGGTGGTGGCGGTCGCCACACCCTCGGCGGAGGGGGCGGACACGTCGTCCTCGGACTCGTCGTCTTCCCCTTCGCCCTCGGATTCAGACGCCAAGTCGGCGGGAAACGAATGACCGTTGGAGCTGGCCGACCTAAGCTCACAACGGCAGCCTCGGCCAAGTGGGTCAAGAGGACGAACCAACCCTGCCGGATACTCCGGCGACCTAAGGGAGTCCGCCCACCTCGGGTAGGACTCCCCAAGAACGTGAACCCACGTCGGGTCGCATCACCGGCCGACAGGAGGGGGATGCAGCGTCAGCGGCTGTGGGCGCGTCACTCATGACGAAGAGGAGGGATGTGGGATGGCTGCAGCGGCAAGCGCGTCGCCGGCAGGGAGCGAGGCGAGAGCAGAGCGGTAGCGGCGGCACGCTCGTCAACCGCAAGGAGGGGGAGGCGGGGGAAACGGTCGCGGCGACGGGTGTGTTACCGCCAGGGGGGGGGGGGGGGGGGGTGAATGGTAGTAGCGAGCAAAGCGCCACTTGCGGGCCGGGGAGGGTTGAGGGGGGGGGCGACGACCTGGCATGGGAAAGGAGGGGAGGGAGCGTCGACCCTGACAGCGCAGAGGTAGATGGAGGCTAGGAGGAAGGCAAAGCAGTGTCCAGGCAGAGAAGAAAGAGGTCACACGGGGGGGGTGGGAGAATGGAAAGTGGGGGACTTGTGGCAGCCTTGAGTGGGGGATGAGGGCGGCGTGAGAGGTCTGGAGGTGCCCATAGTTGTGAAGAGCGAAACAGCGACAGCGCACTGGAGGAGATGGGCATGACAGCCGGCAAGAGCGTGCGGTGGGGCGTTGTACGCCTCGGTATAAATAGGGTGGCGTCGGCGGCGCTGACAAAGCAGAGCAGTACAGTGCGTACGGGGTCATATGTGGGGGTCATCTAGGAAAGTAGCCCACTTTTATTTTAGACTATATGCCAAGATTGACGGACTGTTGCTGGTGTCCGACCAGTCCTGCTAATAAATGTGTATACAATTTGGTCAATGGTGCAGAGATGGAGTTGCCGCTGAGCGGTCGCCCTGCGGACAAGTCACAAGCCGGGGGTCAAACACGCTCCACGGGGGGACCGTGTCCAGCGCAGAGGTAAACGACAGGTTCATAGCACACCATCACGCACAGGGCTCACTCGTCCTCGGCCTCCTCGCTCAGTAACACCATGTCCACTGTGGCGCCAATAGCCTCTATGTCCTCCTCAGCTGTCAAGCACTGTCTCGCCGCCACCTCCCGCTCCGAGTCACCAACACCCTCGAACTCAAAAAGAGGGGAGCCCGGCCGCTCAATAGAGGCCGCAGGGGAGGTGGGACGGCGCGGCCGCAGGGATGGTGGGACGGCGTGGTGGTGGTGACGGCGGTGGGGTGTCGCGTCCGTGCGCGCCGTGTTTGACTAGAAGAGCAATTGTGTTTCTGGCCAGTCCTAATTTGTGGGTGTCCGCATTCAAATTCCGGTGGGATAGAGACTTCTCTTCATAAATGGAGAGTTTCCCTCGTGCGAGTGCGGCTGGGTTATATGTGGACCACATATAACCCAGCCGGACACAGTCCAATAACTACTGTACTGTACCCAGAGAAATCCCACACCGATCTTATTTGAGGATCGTACTCCGTCGAAGTCGAATCGGCCTCGGGAGACTGTGATCTCGTGCATTCAGAACATTACGAGAATATCAAAATCTTGGTTGCTGAAAGTCACATCTGCGGTCATAGGATATGCCACGACCGTGCCATTTTAACGAGAAAGATACGAGAATTCTCGATGAAAATGCTCGTTGCTGAAAGTCTCTACTCTCGACTTTCGGCTTGACCCCGACGCTGCCCGCCGACCGACGCTGCTCGCCACCCCGACGCTGCCCGCCACCCCGACGCTGCCCGCCACCCCGACGCTGCTCGCCACCCCGACGCTGCCCGTCACCCTGACGCTGCCCGCCGACCGATGCTGCCCGCCGACCGACGCTGCTCGCCACCCCGACGCTGCCCGCCACCCCGACGCTGCCCGCCACCCCGACGCTGCCCGCCACCCCGACGCTGCCCGCCACCCCGACGCTGCCCGCCACCCCGACGCTGCCCACCATCCATGGAAGGACAGGCTTCAATGGCGTTTGTCGCCGCTGCTGGTGGTACTTCGCGGCGGGTGCTATCATCACGGCTGGTGCTACTAGCAGCTCCATGGTCCTGCACGGGCCTTGGGCCTCCCTGTCGCGCTGCTTCACACCCGCGGGTCCCGATACAGGCACACCCTGTGACCTGCCGAGTGCCTCTTCCTGATGAGCGAAATGCGGACTCTTCGCGTTTGGGGCGGGATGAGAGGCCGGTTGGACTGGGGGAGGTCGAGGGGCCTACCCGTGCCTCGGAACTCAAAGATTACGAAGAGCTGCTGGTCTCGATGGAGGAGGAGCTGCGGCAGACAGTCGTCGATCGCGCCGCGGCACAAGCCGCGCTCGACAAGGCGTCCAACGACCTTTGCGACGCCAGCAGCAGTGTGAAGCAAGTGCTCAACGACCTCAAGGTCACGAGCCTGGCTAATGAGGAAAAGCTGGACTTGCAAGAGGACAAAATGTTTCACATGGAGCAGAAGGCCATTCTTCGGAAGGCTGTCACGGAGGAACGCAAGAAGGAGCAGGATCTTCGTGCCACTGAGGTGAAGCAGAAAGCCGCAGTGAAAGCCATGCTCGAGCATCTGTTGCAGGTAATGTTTTACCGAGCTGACCTCTCATCTGACTATCTGGGTCTTACTCTGGTATTATTCCTGGTCGCTCGTCTTAGCTCATGCACTGACGCTCTGGCTATCGTTTTTTGCGTCGGTGTTCTCTCTGGTCGGCGTTCTACCTGATGTTTTTCTGTGCAGATGCGTCTTCGTGTTGCAGGCGCGCGGCCGGGCCCATCACCTCTGTCAAAGCTGTCATCAGAGCAAATCATCTTGCGTCTGCGGCACTTCATCGAGCCTAGTCCAGCTTTTGAGTCGGGGCTCCTGCGCCGCATCTTTGGTCGCAACCTCACAGCCGAGCTGATTAACGGGCTGTTCAAGACGCGCACTGAGACTCGTGCTACCGGGTACATTGCGGGCTCACCCGGTCGCGGCAAGACGTTGTTGCTACTCTTGCTGCTGCTGTCTACTCTGCCCAAGTACGAGATCCTGTTGTCGGAGCTGAGCGACGAGGTACGGGCGTGGTGGAAGGGGCTTCCCGTCTACTCGCTGTCCTTAAATGGGCGCACCAAGGCCTCTGGTTCTGACCATGTGCTGGCTGCGATCAACCCGCTCCTCCCCGTGCTGGTGCGCATCATCTACACCGAGTCCTACACTGTCGGCAACCTCCTCTTTAGCGACTTCCAAAAGGACGTGTTGCAGCTCCTCAAACGAAAGGAGCTGTCCTTTGAGGAGGTGAAGACCTGCGCCACTGGCTTGGTGCGGGCCCGCCTGCAGCCCAGCATGTCATCGGCCCAGATGTCCGCTGTTATGCTCGTTGATGAGCTGGCACGGCTGTCGCTCGAAGGGCTTAGCAAGGAAGACGTCGAGTCCCTGAACAAGGACTTGCAGGAGCTGAATGATGCCGCCGCCACGCAGCGGCCAGGGGTGAAAGCAACCGTCTTCACTGTGCGGATGACCCCAAATGCAATAGAGCCGAAGATCGTCGAGGGGAAGCAGCCTGCGTGGGCGCCGATGGCGTCTGCGGAGCTGGTCAAGACGTCTGCTGAGCAGATCGAAGCGGTGACCGTGGATACAAAAGTGGCGGCGGCAACGCCTGTGCGTGCCGACCAAGTGGATGCTGATACCAGCAACAAGGCTGCGGACGTCATCGTCCTACCCGAAGACTCAGCATTGCGGACGGCGGAGGCTGTGCGCAAGGCGTGCTGCGACTGGTGCGAGGAACTGCTCATCCGCCCCGTGATGACGTCCTTCACGAACCGGTTCATGCAGCGGCAAGGTGGCTTCAAGACGGGCTCTGGGTCGACCGTCATCGAGGCTGTCACCATTCCCCTTCTACCTGCCCAGCCGCTTGAGGAAGAGCTGGTGCGGCGCTTCAACGATAGCGGTGTGCGTCTACAGGCTACGTCAGCCGTCGGTCAACGCACAGTCCTGCCGGTCGAGACTGTGGCCAAGCACATGGTGCTCGTCAGCCTGGGTCATCCCCGCGCGCTGCAGACGCTGTATGGCGCCGTCGACCGGGCCCGTGACGGTGACAACTTCCTGGACAAGCTACTGGCGGCTCTCAAGCCTGAAGCTCTGTCTGTGGCGGCGGAGAGCGTGCGCATCTTGGCGAGCTACCCGTTGGTGCTGGCAGCCGGGCTGCTGGGCTTTGACGTGCCCACCACGGGCTTTGCTGCTGATGACCTGTCTTTTGACACCGTTTTTGGTAAGGCGGCGCTCGTCCAGCGGTCGCCGGAGGGGCCCACCGTCATTCTCTCCTTCTTCTTCGCTGCGCTGGAGCAGCGACTCACGCTGGACATGCAAGATGTTGTTGCTGCCAAGGCGGTCATGCCCTCATCCACCCTCAAACTGTCTGACGGCCCCAGTGTTGACGGCGGTGGGGCTGTGTCGACCCCTATCCCTTTTGCTGACGTGGTGAACCCAACCAACGATTGCCGTGGAGCTGATGCCGGCTTGTTCGACGCGTGTCTGTACGTACGACGCTCCCTGCTGAATGGCAATGCGCCGATCGCCTGGGAGAGCGTGCTGCTGTGGTTTGCGGTGGCGACCAGCCGAGCCCGGGCGCTGCTGACCCGGTACGAGTCTTCGGTGCTGCGCGGCGACCCCCCTCCGTATAGGGCACAAACCGTCGCGATGCTCTATCCAGCGTGTGAGCGCCTGACTGGACCAGCGCCGTGGCTGCACACGGCCTATGTGGACGCCTCTATTGCCCGTGAAGGCGTCAAGTTCTTCTCAACTATCCCGCAGCTGCTGGAGGACGTCTCGCAGGACGAGCTACTGCGGTTCATCTGGCGGCCCAAGAGCTCTACGTTTCCGGGTATCGACGGCATCATGTTTTTTCGTTGCGTCGTGGGTGTTCAGGGTGGGCCGGAGGAAGGCACCTTGGTGGCCGTCGCGGAGCAGCACAAGTTTGGCGACAAGCTGGTACCAGGCACCGACCTGATGACGCCCTGTACCCGACTTGCCAAGCTGTTTGGTGAAGATCTGTGGAAGTTGTGGCAGGCGCGGACGGCGTTTGTTTTGATTGCGCGCTCCACGGCACCAGATGGGCTGAACGTGCGTTCGTGCAATCCTCCTTTGGCGGTCGACAGCACCATTGTCATCGACGGTGATGGCCTCGCCGGTGTATACGGCTCTGCCTTTTCAACGTTGGCGGTCTGTGCTGAATCACTCTTTGGCACCCAGATTTTGATGAGGTGATCTCACTGTCTCCAGCCGAGACGGGGCGGCGCGGACTGCGCTCGTTTGCAAGCAGCGCGGCAGCAGGTGCAAGGTGCAGTGGGGGGGGGTTGGTTGGGAGGGGTCGTTGCGTCCGCACGGGGCACGGCGTCGAGGCACCATTGTCTTGCGGCATGTGCCTGGCCTGGGCGCCACGCACGTGGTGTGGCCACTGCAGCGTCTGCCGGCCCGTGACGTTCACTTCAAGCGCTGCGGCCGCCCACGACGCGACCACCTGCAACGCCACCGTCTGGGCAGGGTGCGATCCGCCATGGGCGGTCTCGGCCACGTCGGCGCTCACGGTACGCCATACACGCCGGCCCGTTTCCGCCCGTGGTTATATGCCTCGTCGCCGTCCACGAGGTGCGCATCGACTGGATGGGGCTGCCCATCAAGGAGGGTCGGCGGAGCCCCCCCCAGCGCCACCAGTCGCGGCAGGGTGCCCCCATAGTCGCCGCCCAGCCGCTCCCGCAGCGGCGTTGCCGACAGCACCGCCCCCGCCTTGTCCACGCGCGACACGTACACGTCCCGCCCGTCGCCCGTGGCGGTGGCGCAGGTGGTCACCTCGCCGCCACCGCCGCCGCCGCCGCGGCCGCCGGGGGTGATCGACGACAGCCACACGTGGGCGGCACCCCAGGCGGCTGGCGGCGGGCACGCCCCCCCCCCGTGCTCGCGGGATGGTGCGGGTGACGGGCGCGGGGGGGGCCGCCCCGCAGACGGCCGCCCAGGAGATGCTGGTGGCCACCGCCGCCGGCGTGGCAACGGCGGCGACGACAGCGGCGGCGGCGGTGGTGGCGGCGGCGGTGGTGGCGGCGGCGGCGGCGGCAGCAGCGGCATCGACGGCGAGCGCCGCGGCCACCGGCGCAGCCGACGGCGTCCGCCCGACCGGCCGCCGCCGCCGCCGGCTGGGCGGCCGGCCAGGCTCGCTGGCGGGGGGGCGGGGACAGTCGCCGGGGGGCCCCGCGTGACGGCACGGCGCCATGACAGCGGCACCAGGAGTGCCGGCAGCGTCGTCGGCGGCGTCGTTGGGGGGGGGGGGCGAGGGGGTGGAAGGGGGGGGGGAGCTGTCGATGTCGCCGTCGCCGTCGCTTCCGCCGCCGTCTGGCGGCGCCCCCCCCCCCCCCCCCACCCTCCTCTAGCGCCAGCGGCACCCCCCCCCCACCCCCCTCCATCGCCAGCGACACGTCCACCTCCGCCGCATCCCCCGGCACTGTCGCCCACCGCTGCGTCCGGCAGTGCAGGGTAGTGGTGGTGGGGGCCGACGGGAAATACCCGGGCTGGTGGGGGAGAGGAGAAGACCCTCCCACCGAACGGTCGCTTTCGCCGACGTCGCTGCCACCGCCGCCACCACCGTCGCCACCGCCCAACGCGCGGTGGGCGGCCGCAGCGAAATACGGCGGGGGGAACGCAGCGGGCGGCGGCGGCGGCGGTGGCGGCGGCGGCGTGGCGGGTGCGAGCGCGTCGGGCGGCAGCCGCCGTCCCCGTCCCGGCGGTCGCCGTCGCCGCCGGCGCACCTGGGAGGACCCCCCGCAGGCAGTTGACGCGGCGGCGGCACCGGCGGTGGTCGACAGCCGCCGTGGCGGCCACGACCGTGGCTGCCGCCGCCGCCGCGGCTGCTGTGGCCGCCGCGGCAGCCAGCCTAGCGCCGCTCCGCCGCCACGGCGGGGAGGTTGTGGCCGCGACGCCGCCGCCGTCGGTGCCCGCGAGGGCGCCAGGCGGCAACCAGCAATGGCAAGAACAACGGCAGCGGCGGCGGCGGCGGCAGCGGCGGCGGCGGCAACGACAATGGCGGCGGCGGCGGCGGCGGCAGTGGCTTTTGGGCGGCGGCGGGGGTGGCGGTGGCCCACCGCGTCTGTAGACGGGGGCACCCCAGATCAGATGGGGGGACGGAGGGGGCCCCGCCTGGCGGCCCGCCGCCTCACAGACAGACGGGGTGGGCGGGGGGGAGGACGGGCCCGCCGGCGGCCGCCGCCCGCGACGCGCCCTCCTGTGAACGCGCGCCGCGCGCCGCGGCCAGCCGGCGTGGCGCGCGCCACGGATGTCCCGTCGGCCGCGCGCCCCGCGCGCCGGCAACGACGCGCGTCGCTGCTGCGGCCGCGCCGCGCGGCTGTACTCCCCGCGCGGCGCGGCGCCCAGCGCAAAAGCGTGCGTGGCCGGGGCGGCCGCTTGCGGCTGCTCCCGCCTCGAGCCCCCGGCACCGCCCACCCGCTGGCGGCAGCGGTGCCGTGCCACCCCAGACTCGGCCGGTACCTTCCTGGTCGGCTTGGCTGCCCCCCTTGCCGCCCAGTGGCCCCCGCCACCGTGGCAGCTCCACCCGATGCCGGCCGCCGCCGCCGCCGCCGCCGCCGTCCATATCGTCACGTTTCACCCCAAATCCCACCGCCCCCCCAACGCGGCGTGCGTCGGCTACCGGTGCATCGCAATCGGTGGTCGTTGGCCATGGCGTTGGGCCTGTTTTGGCGAACGCGCAGGCCAACAACGACCGGCCCTAGTGTCTATTCTACCATGGGCATCATTTGATGCCCTGGGCATCATTTGATGCCCATTTTCAACTTGTGTTTACGGTATGTTCCCGACCTCTGCGGCCAGTTTTGACTGCAGATTCGGACTCAGCGCGGCGTGTTTGTCCTTGGGGCAACTCATGTGCATCCAAGCCTGGGGCTGACTCGAGTGGCACGGGTTTTCCCGCGCGCGCCCGCGCTCCAGGTGCCTTGTTCAGCACTCTCTCGAGGAGGGCCCCAACCACAGCACGCTTGGCCTCTGTCTGTACGCGAGAGGCTTGGGAGCATCCTGGGCAAGCAAGGGAACCACCTTTTCTGCCGCCTACGCCACCCTGGTGAGTGTGGGTGGAGGCCAAATCAGCCCCTTGGCGTTGGCCGTGGTGTCCCGTGGGGCGATGGTGGTGGCAGACCTTGTACGCATCGAAGGGGCGCCGGCCTAGGCGGGCGCCGCCGCTGCCTGCCTGCGGGCCCGCCTCAGGTTGGATGCGGGGCTTCCGTCGAGTGCTGGGGGGGGGGGAGAAGGGGACGGGGGTGCAAAGGGCGGGTGGCAGTATTAGTGGCGTACGGAGGTTGGGTGGGGAGCGGGACGGACGGGCGATTATGACGGAAGAAGAGGTGGAGCTTGGGGTCTTGTGCGCGTGTGCGTACGTCCAGCAGTAGGCCTGGAGGGACGCGGGGAGTGCTGGGTTGTGGTGACGCGCGCCTTTTTCCGGAGTAGGCGTGCCTTTGGCGCGCCACGCCGCCGCTCGGCGGGCGGTGGGTGGGCACGGAACGAGGCCGCTCTGCATAGATTGTAAGCTATCGAGAGTCCGCCCGAAGTCGAGACGGCCGTGGCGTCGTCGTAGGACAAAAAAAAGTCCCGAACAGGTGTCAGGGCGTGGGGGTGGAGCGGTTGGTTGTGCTCTCACTGGGATCCGTGACGCTGTGAGGGCCTCTTTGTAGGCCCCCATCCACGAGACCAGAACACCCCCAGCAGAAAATAAACTCCCCAAGGACCTTCCGAGAGGTGCAAGGAAACTGGACCCTCAGCGAGCGCTTGGTGAAAGTGCCGCATACGCTTGCAAGAGGACAGAAAGGCAAAAAACGCTTCATCCGTAGGCACCGAGACAACGATTTATCTATGCAGGCGCGCTGGAATGGGCGATTTCGAGGTCGCGGATCTCGGGCATCATTTGATGCCCGGCTGGGCATCATTTGATGCCCAGGCCCGGTAGAATAGACACTAGCGATGGTCTCGAATACCCGAGAGCCCGTGCCTGTTTTGACGGATGAGCGAGTCAAAAGCAGATGGCAACCGTGTCGCGTGTGAGTCACGTCGTGACAGCTCGGAATCCCATGCTGTGATTGGACCGATCCGGATCCACTTGAGCCAAGGGAGTGAGAAGTTGAAGCAAATGCTATGTCAGCTCGTGCCCTGGACTGCTCCGACCTGGTCACCGCACCAGACGCCATCGGACCTGCGTCGAGCGGCTGTATACATGCACGACGGCGTGGGTTGCGTCTGCCCCCGCAGTTGCATCATGGCAGAATCAGCCCGGCACCCAAAGTGTCTTCACACCGCTTCGGCGTCTTCGACAGAACGCACGCCGCGTTCGAGGTGGTGGGCGCCCTCATCCCGGCGGCACACTCCTGGGGTCGCCCTCAAAAAGTCAGATGCTCGTTGCGTCGGACGCGGCGGGCGCGGTGCTCGAGACGTTATCGCATGCCTGTGACAATACCACTTTCCGATCCTGAGTGGTAATGTGACCTGCGCTGCCGTTGACCGCGGCGTAAGGGCGTGCGACCTCAAGACATCGACGTTTAAGGGACGGGGGGGACGCACAGCGGCAGCAGTCCGCGGAAGTGTCTCAGGGGCGCCGGGTCCCAGCGGTAGCGGCTCGTGCAACTGTGCACGGGGGGTGGGGGGATGGGGCAGTCAGAGCCTCTTGTGCTGTGCTGTGCGGTGCCCGGGTGGCTTGGCAGCGACGGCATCAGAAGTTGTCCTCGAGGTGGGTTGTAGTTGCGGTATACGCGTTTCATGCCGTTGTGAGGGCGGCGGGGGGTTGAGCCAACGACATCTGATCCTGTCCCGTGCACGGGAGGACCTTGCGGCAATGGTTGGCAAGTCCTCCCCGAACGTGACGCCAGGGATCGAGCTGCACGACGGCAGGGACATGATTAGCACTGCCCTCGGGTACGACGCGTGCTGCATTTGCCGCAAGCTTTTTGTCCGTCACGAGAGTAACGCGGCCGAGGGGGATGGGGGGGCAACGAGGATCCCCGTACGATCAGACTCCCCAAACAACGGGAGGTGTTGTCAATGAGGGGGGGGCGCGCGGCAACCGGAAGGAGGTGTGCCACGTGTTCAAGAGTGTGTGTGACTCCAGACGCTCAATCAAAATGGACATTAAAAGCGCCTCATCTTGGCACATCCCACGGATAAAGAACGTTCAAAAAGAACCTCATGGCAAGACGGTCTTCGAACGGATCACTCTCCCCCGCAGGCGCAGCGCCGACGCCCTTCCGCTCGCTAAGCTCCATGAAGTTAGGGACGACGTGGACTACGCGCCGCAAGTCTTTCACTGGAACTACGCGCAAGGCGCAGTCCGGCTGTCCCGGCCGCTGGAGCCATCGCAGGCGCGTGCACCCACGCGCAGCAAGAAGACAGCCCGGCACGGGGTCTACTGGCGCCATCTCGCACAATACAGCGACGTCGGCATCTGGAAGGCGCAGCAGTGCACGCACCTCCCCCACAAATACCGTCTGCGCGTCGGACCCCGACGAGTAGATGACACTGTCTAGCCAGGGAGCCTCGCGGAACGACCGGGACGCTCGGACGATCTGGCGAGCCCGCGCACCGCAGTCAAACTTGGCGGAGATTCGCACGTAGCCAAGCACCGGCAACACGTGGTCAGCCGGCAGGCCAAGCACGCTTGAGAGGTTGCCAAGCCCCGGACGCCGTGCGATGTCCTCGACCTTCACGTGGGGCAGGTGATGGACAGTCCGCGGCCGCTGAGGTTCGCCACTGTCTTCAGCGACAGTTCTTCGATCGTCACAGACTGCAGCCTCTCGACGCCAGGCAACAGGCGCACCTCTGTCCGCGTCCATTACGGCGGACGAAGTGCTTTCAGCATCCTCGTCAGTCGACTTCGGTTGACGCACAGGAACTTGACCAGCGGCCCGACTGGCCGCCTTATCTTCCTCGTCCAGGTTCTCAAGGATGGTGCGCGACCCCTGGGCCTGCCGCACAAGCTGGGCCGTGAAGGACCCTGGCTGTTTGCTCGTCCGCGCATAAAACACATTGTCCTCTTTGTGCTGCGACTCGTTGGAGGCCGTGTTCCCGTTACGCAGGTTGCCATGCATCTTGATGATGTCAAAAAAAATGGCAAAGCAGGCGGTGGAACTTCGTGCTGTTCATCTGTCCAAGAATCGGGGTGACGTAGTCAAGGATGAAGCGCGTCGCCTGGGCGGAGATGTCCGCCGCCACCTCCAGGGTGAGGCAGCGGCGGAGCAGACGCGCCGACTTGACCGGCAACGCGCATGTAGAGCGCCGCGTACTCAGCAAACAATGCTGTCACAGCCTCATGGAGTGGGGTGTCTCCGAGCTTGGCGCGGTAAGCGGCCCAGTCGTAGGTAAAGCCACGCTTGACGTGGTCGACGTCCTCATCATCGTCGGCATCGTACCCGTCGTCGTCCTCTTTGGACTGGGCACCCTCAGCTGCGTCGCCATGGTGCTGCAACACGGCCGCTTCCGGGGGTGCGTTACCACCGTGCCGCCCGAACAAGCCCGCGAAAATGAATGGCAGGATGCAGACGCCGTCCCGCTGCTGCTTGGCGGAGTAGCTGGACTGCTTCTCGTCCTCGCCCACAGCGTACCTGCTCGATGGGCCAACCGTGCGTCCAGCCAATAATAGCGCACAAAAAGTGCGACAAGGCGTGCACGTCAGCATACAGATGCCATCTTCAGCATGCTCGCACCACAAGGGACACAAGTACGCAGAACCAATAGATACTTCGACAATAACAGGCCAGTCCGCTTGATATCTCACACGACATACCCTGGATCGGCCTTGCATGCGCGGCAACGACGGACCATGAACTTGAGCCTCTCAAATGCCAGGCGCTTTGTCGCCTCCAGACTGCCGGCCAGCGGTCTAGCCCCAACGCACATGAACGGGAGCAACTTAATCACCCTGTGCACCATCGTGCGAGTCACTCCAAGATCCAACACCTGCAAGCGCGGACGCAAAGCTTGATGACCACAAAAAGGAGAGTCAATCCATGCGGTCATTCAGCCAGCAGCCTGGATAAATCGACAGCCAGAGCGGGACGCGCGCATCATGCGCACGAGCGAGAAGACAGATGGACGTACGTGTAGGATGTCAAAGCCAATCATGCGGTATAGCAAGTGGGGTGATGTGGACAGCCCAGGTATGCAGGCCAGTGCTGGGACGTAGCCGTTCGAGCTGTCGATGGCCTCGAGTGCAGTGCGCTGCTGCTTTCGCCGTGAGTGTCGCCTGCATTGTGCTGCTTCGTACTGCCGATGCAGACTTCCCAATACCTCGCGATCCTTGGCTGCCAGCGCCACGGACGATCCCGCCTTCCGCACATGCACGTCGCACAGGGAGCACGCCCGCTTACACGTGCCACCCTTCAGGCACAGTATGGCACGCTCTTCAGGTTGGTCGCTGAGCTACGACAACACACGAGGAAACGCCACGACAGAGCGCCCCGTGCTTGGGTTCTGCACAGTCACGCCCTCGTTGCCTGCGACAATGGTACTACGCAGGACCACATACAGCACGCGCTGAAGAATAGCAGCACGGCGTTGGCGGGCACGCTCCTTCCCTGCTGGCTCTTTCAGCGTCTTGACCACGGGGATGTAGGCGACAGTGATCCACTTGACCTCCCTGGTGACACTGTTGATGACTCGAATCCTGACGGCGTACAACTTGTGTGCTGAGAATAGAAATTCAAACGAGAGCGAGATCCACCCAAGGCCTTCGACCGCAGACAGAAGAGTCTGTCAGAGATCTCCCTTATCGCGGATGGCAGCCGTCTGCTACGGTCCGCGTGAAACTGCCAAAGTCAAGCTAGGGAGCATCTAAGACAACCCCTGAAGAAAGATGAAAAGCACTTACCACCTGACCACGACAATTGGAAGCTATCGCTGAACTTGTGGATGCCCAGCACGCAAGAACCGGACCCATGCGCGTCGATGACAGCCTTCTCCGCCATGCGGAATGCATCGCCATCAAGAGCTGACTCGCGAAGCATGCTTGGCGGAGCAGGCCCCGTCACTCCACTCCAGAGGCGGATGTTATTGTCTGAACGGACTACGTCAAGAATGGGGTGCAGGGCAGTGTGGCAAAAACCACTAGCACACACGGCACCCAAGTTGGGGCGGTGTGCTAGGGCTGCCTCCCGTGTCGGGGGAACCGGAAGAAGTGCAAGTCGCACACACTCTGTCCCTGTTGTGGGGCAAACCCCCCACGGACAAACAAGAGGATGGTGTGTGGTCCAACAGTTTCTTGGTCGGGACGGGGACGCAGGGCCAAGCCCCGCTGTCCCTCCCCTTATCCCCCCAGGGTCCACTCAGAATCTCGCCACTCAGAATCTCCCACCCCAGCACCTGCCCACCGGGCCACACGAAAATTCAAGACGATAAATGCAGAAAACCCTCAAATCCAAGTTGGATTTACTACTAAGCTAACTATCCCAAACTTAGGGAATCTGGACCCAAATGCAGGGGGAGGAACGGATCAGGCTAGTGGCCTGCCGCCCCTTGCATGGCACGTGTTGCCCCCCTACCTGGGGGTCAATACTGCCACACTCCCCTCTCCTCAGTTCCGACCGACCCGGTCGGCCCTCTGAGGGGGTGCGTAAACGCACGTCTCGGCGTTGGGGGCGCGACTTGCTGTCCCCCATCGAGTACGTAACGCGGATGTGGAGGCGGTCACGTTGACCGCCCCTCTCCTCAAGCTTGCCCACTCGGCAGCTTGCTCTCCTCGGTTCACACTTCACCATCACCACCACCTCCCCTTCACCTTCCACTGGGCCGCCCCACGCTGGGGAGGCCACCCGCATACCCACGATCCGAGTCCCCCTCAACTCGAGGCGGTTCTCGTGCCGCTGCAACCAGGGCGCCTCTCCCTAACTTGGGGAGAGCCATGGCGACCCCGGGAGTGGAGACGGACTCTCTAGATGAGCGTATGGAGGACACCTCCTACGGTGCGGCGCCCGCCGGAACTTCCGGCGGGGGCTCCGCGATTGCTCCGGGGGATGGGATTCCCGCGTCACCCGGCTTTGGGTTGACGGCGGGGTCTCCCCCGGAGGCGGGACAAGTTGTCCCGCGTGAGGCCTTGGGGCGGTGGTTTTACCCCGCTTGGCCTCTCTATGAGGAGGGGTTGACTGTTCTTCGCTGTGGCCGACTTGGCGCAGCGATGGGTCGGGTATGGGACCGCCTACGGGAGAAGTATCCCCGTAGGGTCGGGTTCCCTGCCGGCTTCAGGACGGACCAGTTTGCCTTCCTGGACGATGAGGAGGTTGAGGACGTTCAGCGTGCCAAGGCCATGGTGGACCGCGGGGGAACTATCCCGGGTCCCGGCGACTTGCCGAGCTTCACGTGGGACGCTGTGGCAACTCGCCCACCGTACCTCCACGAGGCCGATCCACACACTCATCACTTTGATGTGCGGATGGAGAAAGACTTCCGGCGAGGTCCCTACTTGGTGACCTCGGCTCAACTTGAGTTTCCTCAACAGTCTGCTGCCAGTAAGGAGCAGTACTATCCGAAGAAGCCCGAGTGGTGGCCTCAAGTTGAGGTTCCCTACGGGTTCCCGGCGTTGTTGCCACGGTTGCTTGACCACTTCGGCTCCGTCATGTTGACGGCTGCCCCTGATCACCTGGTGTGGGCCATGTTGGCCACCCAGTGGCTCCTCGAGGTCATGTCGACCTGGGTGTCTTGTGTTCAGCGGCGGGGGATGCTCTGGCATCTCCCCCTTCGGCTTATCCAAGGTTTGGAACAGCTCACCCCTCAGCTAGTTGCTGAGGGGTGCTCATCAGGACAACTCACTCTACTTGAGGAGATGCTCCGCCTCCACAAGTTTATCTTATGGGAGAGCATCGAGCACAAGTTGCGCCGCCCCACTCGTGGGCCCAAGGACGATGGCGCACTTCGCCAGTTGGTGTGGGTCGCTCGTGAACTTCACGACGGCCGTGTGGTCCTACAAGAGGAATTGGGCATCGGGGACTACACGTATGCCCCGGGGGTGGATCGCCACACTGCGCCACCCCCGGACAAGCCCATAGTTATGGCCGTGCCCTCATATGATGACCATATGACTCAACCCACTGCGGGGGCCCCAAGTCGGGGTCGCAGTTACACCCGGGTCCTGCCACCCCGGCGTGCCCCTCCGCTTCCTCCTGTCCCCTTCCAACCTCACGGGAACATCCCGATCAGCGTGGCCGTGGAGTCTTCCACCCCGGTGTCCCCCAACTTGGGGGCCACCCTCCTGACGGTATACCCCAAGTTGGTGTTGCCGCCCACCCCTCTAACCTCAGAGATGATGATCACCACGTTGGTGCGCACCATTTCCTGGTTGGCCGCGTCGACCGCAACCCTACAGAGTTCCGAGACTCCTCAACTTGAGGAGCGCGTTCGTACTGCAGTGGCGACCGCGAGTTGCGAGTCGGTGGCGGAGTTTATGACAGCCGAGTTGGCTCGCATTGTGGCTATTATGCCCCAGCCAGCCCCACTTGGGCGTGGCAAACGTCGCGCGAGCCGGGCATACTCGCCTCCTCGCCGTCGTCGCCGACACTCGCGGCGCTCTCCCTCCGTGTCGGAAGACGAGTTGTCCTACTCCGTCTCGGAGTCCTCTACCCCGTCGGAGACGGAGTCTGTCCAGCGTCTGCGTCGCAAACTTGCGCGCAAGACCAGGCAGAAGAGTGGCCACGGTCGGCGCCACTTGCGCGACCGTGAGGGGCGCGACGGTTCCGACTTGGAGCCGCCGCCCCCTCCAACGAGTGGAGACCGTTATCGGCGTGGGTCTCGCCGCTCGCCTCCACGTGAGGGCGAGGGCCGTGGAGTGGGAGAGTCTAGCATGCGTGCCTAGTTGGCAGCTGCCTTTGTTGTGAGAGTGTGAGGGTTAGGGCTGTAGTTAAAAGCTACTCTGCGTACCACTTCGACTTGAAGCACTCTCTTGGCACTGTTGCTCGGCCTTCCCTCACGTTGAGGGAGGGCTGTTAGGGTCTATCTCATTCCGGGCACAGTACGCCCGGACCTTCTCAGCGGGAAGGTCCTCCACATACTCCCACGTATCATCCTTGGCTTTGTAGCCAAACCAACGCACCCTCAACATGAGGCGGTCAGTGTCTTCATCCCATCCGTGGTCGATGAACTTATCGAACACGTACTCCTGCGGGCCCTGTTTGGCCGCAGGCAGTGAGGGGAGGCGCCACGCTTCTAAAGCACGCGCCCAAGCTGGGTCGCCTGCAGGCGGTGGTGCAACTTTGACCACGTCCTGTCCGTTCACTGTGCGGACCCCATCGTCACTTTCGATGGTGAAGCGCCGCCCATCAGTACGAAGGACCTGGTACGGTCCCTTCGTCTGGAATACCAGCTTACCCCCAGTTGGGGTGTGCGAATGTACCAGCACCCAGTCACCCTGCTCGGGGACATGTTTAGCATTGCGCACCTTTTTGTCAAAGGTACGCTTGTAGCGCTTTTGTGCTTTGTCCATCTCAGCCCTGACTTTAGGGATGAGGTTTTCAAGCCTAGCGGCGAACTCCGCCTTACTCTCAGTAGGAGTAGGCGTACTGCCACCATCTTCCCTAGTTGGGAGCGACGGCCGCACGGCAATAGACCGCACGCGACGGGGGGTCACAAAAGCGAGGGGTACTTCCCCGGTAGATGAGTGAACCTGTGAATTGTAGGCAGTAGTAAGGATAGAAATGTATTGGTCCCACGTCTTCACGTGCTCACTCACATAGTGGCGCAGCTGCCTAACAATAGTTTTGTTGAAGCGCTCCACCTGCCCATTAGTTTGTGGGTGGTAGGGGGTGGCATAGTTTGCCTTAACCCCCAACATATCCAGCACTCCCTGAAACAGTACAGACGCAAATTGCGGTCCATTGTCCTATAGTGTACTATCTGGGATGCTATACGCGGCAACCCAGTGATCTAGGAAGGCTGACACGACCGACATGGCCGTGATCTCTGCCAGTGGGATCGCTCGCGTAAGTTTCGTGAAGCGGTCACAGATGACCAGGAGGTACTGGTTGCCCTCCTCGGTCACTGGCAGTGGCCCAAGGATGTCCATCGCCAACGCAGCGAAGGGCTCCTTGGCCGGGAACAATAGCATAGCCGTAGTAGGCCGCCGTTCCATCAGACGATTCTGTGCACAACTTGTGCAGGCAGCCACCCAACTGTAGATGTTCACCACCATGGACGGCCAGTAGTACCTGGTCCTCAGGGTCTGGTACAGTTTACTAGACCCCAGGTGTCCACCCGTGGGAGCGTTGTGCTCCCTCTCAAGGATACTGTCCTTGAGGGATGCGGGGACGACAAGTTGTTCGGTCCCCTGGAATACCCCCCTCCTCATGAGGAGGCCATCGTCTCCCAGAAAGAAACGCGTCTCTACCACTGTATCCAGTATATCCCTCTGCGACTTGCCGAAGGGATCCTCGGCCTGGGCCTTCACCACCTCGTCCAGGGACAGGGGCAAGTACTTCTTGTTCCCTGGCGCCTCGGGGTTCAACGCCTGACCCGAGCGCGTGACTACTCCCACGATGGGGATGTCCTCATCGACTGGGTTAGTGTCCAGCCCCTCGGTAGGTACCCGACAGAGGCCGTCGGCCACGGCATGTTGCCTGCCAGGTCGGTACTCAATATCAAAGTTGAAGGGTGCCAGTCGCACCCTCCACCGGTTGAGACGAGTGTTCGTACAGTCCGTCTTGAAGATGAACTGCAACGCGCGGTCGTCACAGCGGATGAGGAACTTCTCACCCTCTAGGTAGTGACGAAGTGACGTCACCGCCCACACCACTGCGAGTCCTTCCAACTCGGTGACTCCGTAGTTCTTCTCGGCCGAGTTCAGCCCTTTACTGAAGTACCCCACCGGCAAGTACTCCTTGTCCGGCTGCTGCTGAAGCAACACACAACCAAGTTGGTCGTAGCTAGCGTCCACATCCAGGATGTAGTGGCCTCCCAACCTGGGAATAGCCAGGATAGGGGGCTTCAGCAGAAGGTCCCGAAGAGTCTCAAAGGATTCCTGCTCCACCCGACTTGGGGGAGGCAGGTTCTTAGGTAGCGTCGAGCTCACTAGCTCATTCAACGGCTTCGCCACCTTGGCGAAGCCCTTGGTGAAACGTCGGTACACGTTACACATCCCGAGGAAGCTCCTCATCTGGGTCTGGGTCCGGGGGTACTGAGCCTTACGAATGGCCCTCAAGTTCTTCTCGTTAACACTGAGACGCCCCGGATGGACAACATGTCCCAAGTACTCCACCTCTTGTGTAAAGAGGTGGCACTTACTCGCCTTCAGTGACACACCGGCGTCAGCAAGTAGCTTGAACACCTGGCCAAGATGGCCAATGTGTTCCTCCGGACTTCGGGAGAACACAATGATATCGTCTAGGTACACAAGACAGATCTGCCACCGTACTCCGGCCAGAATCATGTCCATAGCGCGCTGGAAAGTTGCCGGCGCGTTACACAGACCAAACGGTAGACGCTTGCACTGGTAGGTACCACAGTGACAGGTAAAGGTAGTTTTATGCCTGTCCTCCGGGGCAATGGGAATTTGCCAGTACCCCGCGTTACAGTCCAGGGTAGAGAACACGTTTGCCTCCCCCAGAGAGTCCAGACAGTCATCCATCCTAGGTAGGGGATAACTGTCCTTCACCGTGCTCTCGTTGAGCTTACGGTAGTCGATACAAAACCGGGGGGTCCCATCAACTTTGGGGACGATAACCACCGGACTCGCCCTCTCGGCGTTGCTGGCCTCGATCACATCGAGGGCCTCCATGCGAGCAACTTGCTCCTTAACGAGGGCCCTTGAACGA
This sequence comes from Pyropia yezoensis, assembly GCA_009829735.1. Taxonomy (NCBI): domain Eukaryota; phylum Rhodophyta; class Bangiophyceae; order Bangiales; family Bangiaceae; genus Pyropia; species Pyropia yezoensis. The sequence goes on from CM020619.1 coordinate 11,542,173, forward strand.
GGTCCTCCCCTATACGGTTGTTGGCGTATAGGGGGTGCACCGGGCTTCAACTCGATCCGGTGTTGGGTGGCTCTCATGAGTCCCAATTGACCATCCCACAACTTGTGATATTGGTCCAAGAGGCGATCAACTTGAACCCTCAACCTGGGGGGGACACCCTCCATGTTCACATGGGGTCGAGGAGAGGCGGCCGACTTGGCTTGATGCTTCTCCTTTCCGGACTTCGGGTCGCTACTTGCGCCCGCGTTGAGGGTGACCGCTACTACCGGTCCCTCGTGTTGGTCGATATAGCCGAACTTGGCTCCCGACTTGAAGTACTTGGGCGTCGGGCTCAGGTTCATCACCTGGATCCTCCACGGGACTCCGGCTTTGGAGTCCATCGTGCCAAGGGCAACATGCACTTGGTGCTTGCGAGCAAGACGGGGGTGAGGGTGCACCAACCCGTTCCCCGTATAATCAGTTACAACATCAACGTGCGCCACCGAGTTGGGGGGCAACGTGACTTTGCGGGCTAAACGCAGGGTAGCAGTAAACCCTTCCCTCACCGAACAAACAGGCTTCGACTGTGAGACTGTCACAGGAGCCACTGACTTTCCCTTACCAAGGATGGGGATAGTCTCCCCATTCATCAACTTGACCCAGTACTCAGGGCCACAAATCAAAGGCACTTGTGTAACAACATAAGGGGTACCCAGAAGCAGGGGTACCGATATATTCTCAACTACGCCATAGGTCACGTCGACCTCATGGGTCCCCAACCTAGTTGGTAGGGTCACGGCACCAACGATGGGAAGTACCCCACCATTGATGTCAATCATATGGTCAGCTTTGGACTTCCAGCGTTGGAGCTTCACCTCCTTTGGTAATAGCGACTTGCGTATCAAGGAGGCTCCTGACCCGGTATCAAGTACGATACGGGTACAGAATGCACGGCCGGGGGCAAGATGCACCCGTCCAGCCACCTGGAAGTTCTCACCCGTCAGCACCGCGATGACCCGACGTGGGTTTACGTTCTTGGGGAGTCCTACCCGAGGTGGGCGGACTCCCTTAGGCCGCCGCAGTATCCGGCACGATTGGTTCGTCCTCCTGGCCCACTTGGCCGAGGCTGCCGTTGTGAGCTTCGGACGACCAGCCCCAACGGTCATTCGTTTCCCGCCGACTTGGCGTCCGAATCTGAGGGCGGGGAGGAAGACGACGAGTCCGAGGACGACGTGTCCGCCTCCTCCGCCGAGGGTGTGGCGACCGCCACCACCGGTAGAGACCCACCCTCGCGGCGTTAACGTACTTCGTTCGTAGCCGACTTTTTACTCGCATTCCTAACAGGTTGTTGGATGCGTTTACTCAACTTGGGGCAATCATATGCCCAGTGACCATCGGAGTTGCAGTTCCAACACCGATGGTCCGTTCCGGGAGGGGTCTTCCCAACTGGGGAAGACAAAGGGATACCCTGGGAAGTTCCCACGGCAGCTACCACCCTCTCCTTGCGGATTCGGCGTGCCTCTCTCAACTCTCTGGCCTGGCGCGCCTCCTCCCGTTCCTTGGCCAACTTGGCCTGACGCTCCTGGCGTTGTTCCTCCCGCAACTTGCGGTAGGCCTCGCCTCTGCGATAGGCGAACCTGGCCAACTCGGCCAGGGTCGCCCGGGCAGTGTTATGCTCCCGGGTCTCCATCCGGACTGACCAATGGAGTCCCTCCACAAACCGACTCTTCACCACAGCTTGTGGATGAAGAAACCCACAAAGATTGTTGAGCTTACGGACTCGCTCCGCAAAGGACAACTCGTCCTCCGCCTCTTCCTGATGGGCTTGCGTAAACTCCTCGACTTGAGAAGCCAACGCTGCCTCATCAACCACGGCTCTCAACAACCAGTTGATGAGCTCCAAATAGGACGTCACCTCCCCAGCGCCTCCACTTGAGGAGCTGGGCATGACGGACATAAGTTCTGTCCGTAGGTCGCCCTTCGTAAACTCCTGTAGCATGTAAAAAGCCATACCTTCACTGATGGCATTGTCGTCACAGGCTTTTGTGAAACGACGTAGGAATTAAAGACAGGGAGGGGGGGAGTTCCGTCCCACTCCGCTTTGTGCCCAAAAGAATGAAGTGCATTCTTCTTGGCACGGCCCATGGCTCGGGCCTGGTCAGGACCATACGCCACCGACTTGTTGTGGAGGGCGTAGGTCTCACAGTCAAAGATCCTCTGGTAGACCGGGTTGGCTATCTGGATCTTGGGAATCACCTCACGTTGAGGGAACAGCCGCTGTGGCACTGGGGTAAGTTCACTCTGAGTGCCTGTAGTCCGGCGCGGCGCACTTGGTGTAGCCGCCGGCGTTTCCGGGGGGAACTCCCCCGTGAAGGGCGTACGCCCCACCGAGTATGGTGTGGCTCCCTCGTTGGGAGTCACAGGTGTCGCCCCCAGTTCGGGGCGACCAGAGATAGGCGTAAGCGGGGATTCCCCCTGCGCCTGCGGGCTCGAAAGCCCCAATCCGGTTTGGACATTAAGGCCATCTGGCAAACTCGCCACAATCTGATTCAGAATAGTATTCGTCATCGTGACCACCAGGTCCGGCAAAGTCTGCCGCAACACATTGGTCGCCTCCCGACGGACAGTTTCCGCGAGGAGTGGATTGACGACTCCAGTTGAGTCTCGGTCCGCCTCCGGGAGTCCACCTGAGGGGTAACCACGTTCCTCAGGGGTCTCAACCGGGGGCATGGGCGCGAGCCCATCGCCGACCAACGGAGGTCCACCGTCCTCCGAAAGCCTAGTTGGCGACGACTCCAAGCCAAAGTTGGCTCCAACCCGAGTGGAACCCGCGGGGACAGTCCTCACCCCTTGGGACGTTCCCGTTGAGTATACCACACGGTGGCCAGACTTCGGCCCACCCACATCAGAAGTGTCACCCGAGTGAACTCCCGACTGAGTCGGGGTGGCCTGTTGCCCGCCCGTACTTCCAGTCCTGCTGGCTTGAGGGACCTCTAGTTCCTCTGCGACCCCAAGTTAACCCACCTGTGTCTCACCAGTATTCAAAGGCACTGAAGTACGTGCGTCACCCGTGTACTCCTCGGACGACGGGGGGTCCGAACTAGCCATGTTGGCTGACGATCCGTATGACACGGTCCAAGACCACCGTTCCTCTGAGACAGAGGGCCCCCTACACCCGGGTGCACCCGGAGGTAAAGTTTACCTCTGTCCCCTGCTGCTCCACCAAATGTGGCAAAAACCACTAGCACACACGGCACCCAAGTTGGGGCGGTGTACAAGGGCTGCCTCCCGTGTCGGGGGAACCGGAAGAAGTGCAAGTCGCACACACTCTGTCCCTGTTGTGGGGCAAACCCCCCACGGACAAACAAGAGGATGGTGTGTGGTCCAACAGTTTCTTGGTCGGGACGGGGACGCAGGGCCAAGCCCCGCTGTCCCTCCCCTTATCCCCCCAGGGTCCACTCAGAATCTCGCCACTCAGAATCTCCCACCCCAGCACCTGCCCACCGGGCCACACGAAAATTCAAGACGATAAATGCAGAAAACCCTCAAATCCAAATTGGATTTACTACTAAGCTAACTATCCCAAACTTAGGGAATATGGACCCAAATGCAGGGGGAGGAACGGATCAGGCTAGTGGCCTGCCGCCCCTTGCATGGCACGTGTTGCCCCCCTACCTGGGGGTCAATACTGCCACAGGCAGGAGTGAAGAAGGCATCGTAGTCCTGCCCCCCCTCGCGGAGTCTGCATTTGCGCCACCCCTTGAGCCGCACAGCTGCGTCAACATCATCCCTCAGGGCCGCCTTGAACGAACCAACCGTGGGAAAGGCATCCCTCAGCTTCTGCACGTGACCCTGGTCCCCCACTTGGCCCGGTTGTGTGCCATCCCACACGTTCAGGAAGTCGAACAGCTTCTCTTGGTCGGCCAAGGAGAGGCCGCCATGGCCGACAGTCAAAATGAAGCGCTGCAGGGCCCTCAGACGGACCGTGTCAAACTTCCCCTCCTTGGCGCGCTTGCGCATGACGGCAAGCGGCGCGGACCGCTGCCAGTCGCCAAGCTCTTCAAACATAGGGCGCACCTTTGTCTGCAGCGTCACATACGAGAAGCTAGGCTCTTCCGGCTCGTTAGCTGCGCCGCCTGTGCCACTACGTCGCTTGCACGACTTGCCGCCACGTGGGGGTACAGAGGGAGCAAGAGCGTTGGGCACCCGGGCCAACTCCATCAGGCCATCGGGCTCGACTTGCACTGCTTGCTCAATAGCATCGGGGCCCAGGTGACCATGCAACGGAGCAAGATCGGGAGCAGTGTCACTCCGCGCTGCTGGGGGAAGCGGGGAGACATCGTCGCCACCTGCGGGTCCTCCGTCCCCTGGACCCGCGAAGGCTGGCCCTGTAGAGGCCGGTCCCGGAGGCTCAGAGCCAGTGGTGTTGGGGGCCGGGGCGTCAGGTTGTGCAGGCGTTCCATCCGCTACACCGCCCGACCCTGCAGCATGCTTGATGAGCGCCTTTCCCACGCGCCGGGCTACCAGCTTGCGTCGCCGACGTTCCTGCTCAGAGGCTGATGGACGCCCTTGATGCCGTCGTCGAGGATCGTTGGAGTGCGTGGCGTCGTAATGCCATTGCAGGCCTGTAGCAATATGGTTGTCCATATTGTGACCGTACTATTAGGGGGGCTACTTCTAATCCTTGGCTTTCAATTTGATAGTCCGGACTGGTCACGGTATCTATAAGTTACGTATGACCAGAGGGACTTGCAACTTGGGGTGGAGGGTAGTTACTAGTGTCTCCGAGGGTTTATAACGTGGGGGCCGGCGGCGAATCCACCGCCGGCCAAGGTAGAACAACAAACCCCTCCCATTTGGGCTCCCATCTTGGTCCCGTGGCTTGCGCTCCAAGGACAGCAACCTTGGCCTCCCGGTGACGTTGGTGCCGCTCCCCCTTGGTGAGTGTTCCCTGAGGGTGGACGTGCGACGGATTCCTATTGTGCTACATTGGTGGAGCAGCAGGGGACGGGTTTCCGTCACCCTTGTGGTGACGCCGTCTTCGGCCCTGGCACACGGATAGGGATCCGGTCCCTTTCTTGTACTCGTGGTGTTGCGACCTGATCGATTGTGTTGAGTTTTTACCTTTCACTGTGATCTACTGTTACTCTCCCCAATCTACCCCCTCGTTCTCTTATTCGTGGTGATTGTTACGTCGGTTGACTGATTGTGATTATGTCTACCCAAGAGACGGGGAACGTTCAAGATGACGGATCGGCGTCGACGCCGACTCCGGAGGTGACTACGGGAACCGGGATCGGGAACCCGATCGACAACATTGAGACGCCAAGGCTTTCCGGTGCCGGATCGACGTTTGGCACGGCTCGGACGGCAGGAGGCGGGGGCCCGCCTCAACTGTCGTCGACCGACCTCACTCCGCCGCCTCCTTCACCAGGGGATTCCCTGATGGCATCATTGGCCCGCATCGAGGCCCGGTTTTCCGGACTCGACGCTCGTCAAGAGCGGACGTAGGAGGCAATGGCAGTGTTGATGTCAACACGCCACACGACGGGACCCCGTCGTGTGCCTCCCACACCGGTACGGTTCGAACCGGCCGGACTACTTTCGGAGTCCACTAGGGTCAACCCCGGTGTTGCTACTCCTGGACAACCCTCGGACACATTGGGGTATGGATCCGACTCGTCGGCAGAGTTGGAACGGAGTCACACGGAGCGATACGCTCGGAGCACCCGAAGCGGACTCCGCGGACACGACCCGGCGGATACTTACGCCGGCGGAGAGTCGGTTATAGGGGGAGGGGGTACCCTCTCACAGTATCCCCACGACGAAGGAGGCCAGGCAGCTCGGGTTCCCGAGGTGCCGACGCCTGAAGTACCACCGTCAGTGGTGGAAGCTATGACCGCGCAGGTAACTGCGAGCCTACTGAAGCGGATGAAGTCCGATGAGTTTGCTCATCAACTGGCTAAGCGACTGGATATCCAGGACGCTGACACAGAGATCGTCAACGAGGTCTTCCGGTCGGTTCTTACTCCGGAACGTTATCGTTTGGAGGACCGCTCGACCTCCGTATCGGAATCGATGCGTAATACGTCGCATCGGGCGATCCGCTCTATGCAGACCCTTATGAAGGGAGTTCCTATGTTCGGAGGGCCGAACGGACGCCCGTTGGCAGTCATCGGCTTCTTGGCTAGCTTCAAGGCAGCCGCGGACAAGGCCCTCGTTAACGAGGGGCTGGCCCTGGAGATCCTCCCGTTCTTTGTTGATGAACGGGTGCGAGGCATCCTTCGCCAGGCATCCCCGATGCCGAGAATGAGGGTTGCGGCCACCCCCATGGATTACCGTGGGATCCTCAAGGAGCTGCTGAGCAGTTACCTCAGTGAGGACAAGTGCGAGGACCACTACCGGGCCCTGCGCACTGCCACCGCCCAGAGCTGGGAGGATGAGGAGATGTTTGGACGCCGGATCCAAGAGCTCGACTACGAGCTGGGGAAGCTCCTCGGAGAAGGGGAGCTACGGGCCATCCTGTTCGCAGGAGTACCCAACTACGTGCGGATATCCGCACGGGGCGCCAACACGGCACGGACCAACTTCAGTCGACTGATGCATATGTGCAAGTCCCTAGGGGACGCCTACCGGGTTCTACACCCGGAATGTGCCTTGGCCCCGAAGTCCAAGGGTGAGGGGGGCAAGCCCAGTCTTACCCCGGTACCGAGGCAAGAGAAGGTGGATCGTAAGGCCGCACCAGTACTGGTGGCAACCGAACATCCCCCTATTGGTGAGGATGAACCTCTCGTCGACCAACAGGGCCACCTGTTGCTACCGGCGACGCCGGTGATTGATGAGCATGGTACGGTAGCGTACATCGCCCCGGCTGGAACCCAGTTTCAGGTCAACGAAGGAGCGGGACGGCGCGTCCCGTATGTACGGACTACGGGGTACTCCCCGGTGACGGGTAACCCTCACCAACCCATGCCAACATGGGCGGTGCGCACAGAGGCACCTCCGCAGATTGCGGGCCGACCCAACCGGTTGGGGGAGTCCATGTTCCGGTTGACCCAAGGACCCAAGGCCTACCAGGGAGCAGGCACTCGGGCGTCCGAGGGAGGCAACCGCAGCTACGGGGCTACCCCGATGCGAACTCAAGGAGGGACCGGCACGTCCGGATGTATGTTGTGTGGGGATCCCCAGCACTGGGTGTCGTCCTGCCCACTCATCCCCGAGGAGTCTCGGCGGGCAGCGGCGCAACGCAAGGCATCCACCGGGGGGTATCCCGCCAGAGCACCCGGACCCGCACCGGGTAGGCAGCCAGCTCCAGGTGGAGTACTGGCCGTCGAGGAGGCACCTCCGCAGCCGGATGTCCCGGCGGACAGCACCTTACCAAGGGCGGGAAACGAGTAAGAGGAAGGATGACCGGGGGGCGCTGGGGTAACCCAAGCAAGCCACCCCGGAGTACCGCGGGGAAAGCCCCACGGAGAGCTCGGTTGAGCCGACGCCGCATCAACCCCCGGGTACACCTTCCGGCCCCGACGACACGGCGTCAGGGGATTGATGACCAACCTCCAAGGTTGGGAGGAGAGGACGGGAAGCCCCGTCACATGGAACCAGACAAGGGCCCTGTTCAGGATGCCCGAGTTACACCGGATATCGGTGTAGGCCACGTGCTGTTCACCTTCGAAAACTTCAAGGTATCAGCCACACTGGGGGTTGACCCCCAGTCGACACGATCGTACTACCCTGTACTGGATACCGGGGCTGGACCCAACCTTATCCGGAAGGATACCCTTCCGGACAAGTGGCTTCCGCGAGTCAGAGTGACTCGGGGACCCACCATCAAGGACGCGAACGGTCGCCTCATTCGTACTGCCGCAGCGATGTCGCTGCGGGTTACCATCGGGGAACTCACCACGGAAGTCGACTTCCTGGTGTGTGAGACCCTATCGGTGCCCTGCATACTGAGGTGCACCTTCATCAACGTTCACGTTGATGCAGTCCGGCCAGGCCGGAGGACCGTCAAGCTTTAAGAAGCTGACGGGACGAAGCGAGGACACACGGCTATCGTCAGGGACCTGACGCTACAAGGGAGCCACGTTAACGTGGCTGAGGTGTACGCAAGCGTCGAGCCGAAGTCACTTCGGTTAGCCAAGCGAACTCGCTTTGAGCTCTTGTCGGAGACAGTCCTCCCGGTTAACTGCGACCTCGCAGGCATCTGCAGAGTCCGGTCCAACCTGCGGACGTACAAGCGCCATGGGTTGACCAAGGCCAACGGTCTCATAGACCTCCCAGCCGGAGGGTCGTCCCTTCTAGTGATGGCGAACTATCGCCGTAAGGCAGTCACCCTCCCGAAGGGAACTATCCTCGGGATCGCCGAGCTCTACGAAGGAGATATCCTTACCCCTGACAAGGAAGGTCAAGTGGAACCACTTGAGGTGCTGGCGGTCGCCGAGACCACCGAGCGACAGCAACCCGATGACGGGAAGCCTAGTCGACCATCATTACCGGCGGATATTCCGCCGAAGGACCAAGAAGCATTGAAGGCACTGGCCGAGGCTGACCTCGACCACCTTCCCGCTTCGGTAGCCGAAGGGGTACGACGGATGTTACGAAAGCATGACGTCATGTGGACAGGCGGAGCCTTGGGGACCATTGGGGCAACCCAACATCGTATAGACCTGGTACCAGGCGCACGACACGCCCGGTCACAACCGCACCGAGCGGGACCTATGCAACGAGAGATCGTTGATGGAGAAGTGAAGAGGATGAGCGAAGCGAAGGTGATACGACCTTCGATGTCGGAGTGGGGTGCCCCAGTCGTTATCGTACCGAAGAAGGATCAAAATCCTCGGTTCTGCATCGATTATTGACGCCTCAACTTGGTTACCAAGAAGGACTCCTACCCTTTACCAAGGATGGATGAATGCATCGACTCCCTGGGGGAGGCTACGGTGTTTACCACCATCGACTGCAATGCCGGATACTGGCAGATCCCGGTGGTGGACGAGGATATCCCCAAGACGGCATTCGTCTGTCACAGTGGAGTGTACGAGTTCCTAAGGATGCCCTTCGGATTGTCCAACGCCCCCGCTACATTCCAGCGGGCTCTCGACATTATACTGTCGGGGGTGAAGTGGCGTAACTGCCTAGTGTACCTCGATGACGTCATCGTCTTCTCGCGTAACATGGATGACCATGTGCAACATGTTGACGAGGTACTCACCCTCTTGAGGAACGCCGGGGTAACCCTGCGTCTGAAGAAGTGCGCCTTCTTCCAACAGACGGTCGAGTATCTGGGCCACCAGATAACCCCTGGTAAACTAGGGGTACTCGAAGCCAATACCCGGGCACTCCGGGATGCCCGGTTCCCTAACACCCAGACACAGCTCAAGAGCTTCCTGGGAACGTGCAATGTATACCGACGGTTCGTCAAGGACTTCGCTCGGATAGCTAAACCGTTAACGGTTCTTACGAGCAGTACCTTGCCCAAGGTACTCCAACCCCCTTCGCCTAGCGAAGAGGAGGCATTCGAGTCGCTGAAGCGAGCCCTCCTATCCCCACCCGTCCTTGCGTTACCGCACAGACGGGGGACCTTCGTCATCGATGTCGATGCATGTGATACACAAGTGGGGTGCACCCTGTTGCAGGGAGAGACGTTGATCGGTACCGATAACGTTATCCCGGACCTAAGTCCGGTAGGGTACTTCAGCCGGACACTCAACCCGGCTGAGCGTAACTACAGTGCCACCGAGCGTGAGTGCCTCGGAGTCATATGGGCAGTGCAACTGCTTCGTCCATACCTGGAGGGCTCCAGGTTCATCGTGAGGTCCGACCACGAACCCCTACGATGGCTCCTCAACCTTGGTGACAAGAATTCCGATAGCCATGGGAGGCTAGCCCGATGAAGGCTAAAGATGGCCGAGCACGACTACCGTACCGTGTGTAAGGCTGGGTCAACCCACCATCTCGGAGACGCATTGTCTTGACTCGACACCCCGAGCGGGGATACCCGCCCGGTGGACGAGGACATCCCGGTGGTACCGGTCTGCATGGTGGGTAACGCTACCCAAGGTATGGTTGACCATACCATGGCACACCGAGCAGGCCCACTAACCCTCGCGGACTTCCGCGAGGCACAAGCCAATGACGACGACTGTAGACGCCATCGCGCTAACCTCCTGGCCGGTACGGCCGGCATCTTCTCCGAGAACGAAGACGGACTCATATACCGACGGGCACCCGCCGATGGACGACATCAAGTCGTGGTTCCCGTGTCCTTACGGCAAGCCGTCATTGAACGAGAACACGAGAACCCCACAGCCGGACACCCGGGGGGTTCACGTATGTTCGCAGCAATGCGAAGGTTCTTCTACTGGCCAGCGATGGCCGTCGACGTGGTCGACCACGTAAGGGGATGCCACCCCTGTGCACGTAACCGTATGAGTCTACATAGGCAGGCGTCTGCCATGGAACTGTTCCCACCTGATGGGCCCAACGTGCAGGTCGCTATCGACATACTCGGGCCACTTCCGGTAACGGAAGAAGGGAACAGGTACATCCTGGTCATGTCTGACCGCTTCACTAAGCTGTCACGAGCAGCAGCCATCCCGAATGATACGGCATACACGATTATGAACGCAGTGGTTGACCACTGGATCAGTGCATACGGAGTCATGAAGCAACTCCTCTCCGACAACGGAGCAAACCTTACGTCAGCATTCTGCACTAAGGTCCTGGGCATGTTCGGTATCGAACCACGTCGGGCATCCGACTACCATCCGCAAACCAACGGGCAGGTGGAGCGGTTCAACCGCACCATCGTTAAGATGCTACAGTGCTACGTGGCAAAGCACACGAACACTTGGGACAGGCTCCTGTCCGTACTTACCCTGGCATACAATGCCAGGCCACATTGGAGCACAAACATCGCCCCACTGGAGTGGGTCATGCCACTAGGCGTCGGTAACCTGACGCTGCCGCCAGGCAGGTGCACACGGTATGATACACCGAAAGGCCGACCGGCCGAACGTATACACCTAGCTTGGTTGTCCAAGCTATCATGGATGATACCGAAGCTCAAGGGTGCCCTTGACAGAACACAACTTCGATACAAGAAGAACTTTGACACCCGGCTACGGGTGCGTAACGCTACCCTGATGACAGGTGACTGGGTCTACATCAGACACCAGAAGTTCCGGGGGAACAAGCTCATGCAACCGGTCAAGGGACCGTACCAGATTCTCCACAGAGATGACCACTCTGTTATCTTACACTCCGATACGGAGATCCAACGCATCAGTGTGAATGATGTCACACCTGCTCCGAAGCCGGAACAGCCTCAGCCGGTACCGGCTGGGTTGCTACATGAAGCTCTTACAAACCCACCGGTCAGAGGACCCGGTGGGACCGGATGGGATTCCATACCAAGTAGAGAGCGTGGTCGGACACACCGACCCGTACCTACCAGGACCCTGGTACGTCAAGGTTATGTGGGTCGGATACGACTCACCCACCTGGGAACAGGCGGCAAATATACCCCGCCAACTCCTCATGCCTTACATGAGGCGACGACGCCTACTGTAACAACCCAACCGACACCGACTTCGGCTGTTGGGGGGTGAGGCTTATACCTACTAAGTAGGGTGTGACATGGTTACGGCAGACTAAGGTTTCTAAATCAAGTCAGACTTAGGTTTCTATGTCGACCCAAGCTTAGGCAACTAAGTAGAGTCAAGCTTAGGTAACTAAGTAAAACCTGAACCTTAATAAGTTAACTTAAAGGTAAAGGCTAACTCCGATAATATCGAAGTAACTAGGGGGCTTACACGGGAGAATGACCTCCCCAAACCAAGACACAAAGTGAGGGAGGATGACCTCCCCAAGCATGAACCAACCGGAAGAAGTTGGGCGGGAGGCAAGGCACCACTGAGCCAGATGGAGTACTCCCCAGGGCAGCATCCAGAGGCAAGCAATGCCCCAAAAAAGGATGAGTTTATACTCACTATTACCCGGCCACCATAAGGGCCACCGGGTCCCTCTCCCGTACAAACAATGACACTCCTCAGTGGGTAGACCCACTGCCCGAGGGAGGCCACTCACGCGTAATCGCGTATACCTCCGTGCTCCACCGGTCGGCAATCTCACGACGGTCAATCACCCGAGTTACCTCGGTGCATAGCTGGACGAGGGTGCTTCGGCCAGCCTCCACGTCCTCCAGAGCTTTCTGGAGGCGGTCAAGCACGCCACCGAAGCAACGCGCTGACCCAACCAGCGCAGCACCTGGGGGGAGATCCCCCCAGCTAACAGAGAGACCCTCCCGCATTGCGCGGGCAACAAGGGCGTCAGCGCCCTCATACCAGAGACGGGGACCCCCGTCATGCAGGACAGGGGCGGGAGGTGACACTGGCGCAGCCAGAGGAGCCACAGGAGCCGACACGGCCACCATCGGAGCCGGTGGCGCCTGATTAGAGGCCCGGTAGGACCCCACCGAAGGGGCTCCACCGTAACCCCAGCGGGGCTCCGCCCGACGACGGGACACCTCACGCTCCCCACCCGCAGAGCCCCACTCTCGGGGACGACGGCCAACCGCCGCCGGTATCGGGTTACCGAACCACGGGGCAAGGACCTGAAGAGGGTCATGGATAACCATGGGAATACCCAGGTCAGGAACGGCCTCGGTGGACGCCCACCCATGGCAATTGGGCTCACTCGGCTGAGCACGCCGGATACGCAACGAGTGACGAGGCAAGGGGGTAGCCCCAGCCTGCGGGTCCCGGTACGGGGGAAGGGCTAGTACCCCAGCCCAGTTCACGGCATCGTGAACAGCCAGCAGGGCCTCGAACTCCCGGGCCAACCCGGTCTTGGCGACTATCAGGTCTACGCCCAACTGCGCGATGTGCCGACGGACACCCGTCGGAAGATGAAACAGGCGCCCCTGCCGGCGGACGGACAGCAAGAAGGAGGAAGCCTGCCCGAGGGTAACCTCAAGGGTAAAGGTACCCTGCAACGGGTGGACCGGCCGGGAGGCGAACACACTCCCGAAGTATCGGAGACAGGGACCGGTGTCAATCCGGAAAGCAGGGGCGGGTTCCCACCCCTCCTGCCATAGAGGCGGGCGCACGGGAGTGTATACCGGTGCACGACCGTTGCCGGTCTGCAACGCACACGTTATATCGGTGCGAAACGCATCCGCCATGACACCGTGGTTACGTCGCCAGCTCGACGCCGACTTCAACCCCGCCATAGGCGGGTTGGGAGCCGTCAACGACAGATACGGGGATACCCCTGGGTAGTAATCAAAGTCGGGATACCGACCGGTATCGCCCACCGTCTCCCCAAACGCAACCGGCTCCGCCGCCGCCGCAATCCCCCGAGCACTAGCCGGGTATTCAACCTCCCGCGGCAACGCGGGGGCAATCAGGTCGCACACCCCGAAGGCGGGGTCGAGGTAGACCTCACCCCGTTCCACCCGGGTGCGCCAGAGCTGCGCATGCCGGTCGTCCGGCTAACTCAGGATCCAATGGTGTCCCACCCGCACCGCGTTCGGCTGGTTGACCAGCCGCACCAACTCCCGCTCCCAACTCGGGTCCACCTTGACGCGCCGGGAGGACTCTCCACGGGGATGCGGCGGGTGGAAGTCCACCCGCATCCGCCCATCGGACTCCATTGACTCTTGCACAGTGAGGCCTCGAACCCGAGCCACCAAGTCGGACATCGACATGGCGGGTTGACCCGCCGCCACGGCGACGCCGCCACCCAACGGGGCAACCCGGGCAGAACTAGGAAGAATCGGGGGAGCCGGGCGATGCCCCACCGGCACATGCGCCGTTGCCGGCGGTGCCCGAGGCCGAGGAGGAAGAAGAAGGGCGGGCGCCCGCCCGGAGTAACTCCCGGAGTCCACTGCCATCGGGGTAGATACCTCTTGACCATCACGCGTCCGCGGCACCGCGGGCAGAGCGACGCCGCCACCCGGACCCGACGTGGGTGCCACGGGGGCAGCACGGGTAGACCCGCTACCCGCAGCAGCGGACACACCAACCGGGCGGGCATCCGCGCCGTCTTGACCCGCCGTACCGGCCGGGGTGCCGCCACCACCATCCGCCACGCCGGCGACACCATCTTGAGGTAGAGCCACGCCGGCACCGGCGACAGAAGCCATCCGGGCCGCCGGAGGAGTAACGGTAGAAGCCACCGCTGCACGCGGTTGTCCGCCACACGACGGAGCCGTCGTGCCGCTACACACGGACGACAGCCCGCCCGGCGCGCCTTCCGGGGCCACACGAACGGTCACCCGGTCGTCCTCGTCCTCCGACGAGCTCGCTAAGAAGCACTCGGCGGCGGCGGCAGAGACGGGAACGTCGTCCACCATCACCTTCTCCTCCTCCTCAAGCAGGAGGTCGTCCTCGCCCCCGGGTACCTGGGGGTCCGACATGGTGCGACCGGGGTAGCAGGGGCGCCCCGTGCAGAAAAGCCGAGGCCGGCTCGACCCGGTACAAGCAACGCTCGCGCAGGACGAGCCAGGGAAGCGCGGGCACCCGGGCTTATGACCACAAACGGCCACGAGAAGCGCCGCAGGCGCGCGGGTCGACCCGCGCTCCACGAGGCTACGAACGGGCTCCACCCAGGCACCTGGGCGGGCCGGGGCCACACCCCCGTACGGGGCAACCAAGAGGGGTTCACCCCGAAACCGCCCCCGCGAGAAGCGGGAGCGGCCGCCCCCATTCACTCGGTAACACGAGAGGGGCGCCCCTACAACCAGGCACCTGGTGGCGTATCCACTTGCTCCACCCCTCGGAAAGGGGGGTCGTGAACAGATCCCGCATCGGGAATTTAACGGTCCGGAAAACGGATCGTGTGTGTACCACACAAAGGGGGGCACCCCCCTGAGACAACCTCGAAAAGGGGTGTCTGTCGCGCCTGGGCGCAAAGCCCCACCCGACTGGTAAACGGTCACGCGACCCACTTACATTCGGTAACCCGAATGCAACTCGACCCGGGGACGGGCCGAATCTAAGGGGGGGATATGTAGCAATATGGTTGTCCATATTGTGACCCTACTATGAGGGGGGGCTACTGCTAATCCTTGGCTTTCAATTTGATAGTCCGGACTGGTCACGGTATCTATAAGTTACGTATGACCAGAGGGACTTGCAACTTGGGGTAGAAGGTAGTTAGTAGTGTCTCCGAGGGTTTATAACGTGGGGGCCGGCGGCGAGTCCACCGCCGGCCAAGGTAGAACAACAAAACCCTCCCATTTGGGCTCCCATCTTGGTCCCGTGGCTTGCGCTCCAAGGACAGCAACCTTGGCCTCCCGGTGACGTTGGTGCCGATCCCCCTTGGTGAGTGTTCCCTGAGAGTGGACGTGCGACGGATTCCTATTGTGCTACAAGGCCACTGTACGTTCTGTGTGAGGACCCACCTAAAACCGGGGAGCCCTCATCGTACTCGTGGGGGTGTCAGCGGGCCCTGCGAGCCAATGGGGCGGCGGGGCACGGGGAAGAGGACGGTGGTCTCGACGGGGGTGGGTCTGGGGAAGAAGATGGGCGCGACGTCGGTGGGGATCGAGGGTACAAAAGGTAAACAGTGTCTTTGGTCTGTGTCTGTTGTTCCCCTCTCGTCTCCCTCGGTGGCGCCGACACTCACGCACTATATACTCGCGTCGGGGCACCCGAGGTGCCCCAAAGCATGCGTTTCCCCATCGCACCGCCGGTAGGCACAGAACGGTCCAAAAACAAAGCATGTCTCTCAGAACAAAGCATGGGCGGGCGTGCGCACTAAAGGAGTGCAGCCCCAGTTTGCCCGAAACGAAGAAGGTCCCGTGGATGGCGCCCAGCGCGCCCCACCAGCCGGCTCCACACGCCGGTCGGCCAGAAGGTCCGACTGGCTGTAAGGGCCAGCAAGGCCAAATTCAATCAATCCCTTGACCGGCCAGCCAGTCACCAACCAGCTGGCCGAATTCAATCAATCCAAATGCCGGCGAGCCAGTCATATCGCTCTCAGCCGCCAGCGAGGATGTGCGGTGTCCTCAGTGTCGGTGAATCATGTGACTGGTCCTTGATGCCAGCTTTCAAGGAGCGCAGAGAATAGAATTCAGGCAGCACAGACGGGGATGTCCGCCCGTGGTTGGTGGACGATGTCACTCGCTCCTCGTTGTCGAGTTTTGACGTCCATGACAGGGTTCCGACAGTGCGTCGACGGCGGCTTTCGTGCGGTCGGCCGACGTCCGCAAAATGTCAGGGATACAGCGTGGTGTCGCCCAGGGTAGTGGGGAATTGATGTGTCTTGGGGGGAGTTATCGGGGCCGGGCATGTAAGGAGAGGTCCCAGTCCATATCCCCTGGGTTCCGGGTGGGGATTTCATGGGCAAATCCTTACACCTCCCCCCCCTTAGGACGCGCGTCGAAGAAACGCGTCTAAAACTTCAGGGGCGTTCGCAAGGTCTTGCTTTGTCAGCCAAGAGTTCTCGCTGATGTCGCAGCCTTTCCATTTGACGAGGTACTGCAGTCGTCCACGGCGCTTTCGTGACCGTATAATGGAGTCCACTTCATACTCGACCGAGCCATCCGGAAATGCAACCGGGGGTGGAACGGGAGGAAGTCGACCATACGGATCAGCGCGGTACGGCTTCAGGAGGCTGGCATGGAAGGCGTTGTGAACTTTGCGATCGAGGACAGCTTGAGGAAGATCGAGACGGAACGTGACGTCATTGATGCTCTCCGTGACTTTGTAGGGTCCGGAGTATTTGGGCATCAGCTTACGAGCGCCTTGAAAAGCGTCGGGCAAGAGGTTCTTGGTGCTGAGGAGTACGTGGTCGCCCACAGCGATTGTGCATGGTCGGCGATGACGGTTTGCGTACGCCGCGCGCGTCTCATTGGCGCTCTTGATGGCGGCGATAGCCGTCTTTTGAGCATCGTGGAGGCTGGATGGCCAATCCGACACAGCAGAAAGATTTGAGTCCCTGCTGTCGAGGATGTCCATAGGCACGGTCCTAGGTTCAAACCCGTAGTTCAAGATAAATGGAGAGTACGTGGTTACGGCATTAGGTGACCGGTTGTACGCAACTTCCGCGCCAACGAGGAAAAGATCCCAGTCGCCTTGATGATGGTTGACGAAGTTTCTGAGGATTTCTTCAATTTTCTTGTTCATAATCTCAGTTTGGCCGTTCGTCTGCGGGTGGTAGGCCGATGAGGCTTTGATCTTGACCTTGAGGATCTTTCTCAGTGACCGCCAGAAGTTGGAGAAAAAGATGGGGTCGCGGTCACAGACGACTTCTTGAGGTAGGCCGTGGTTGCGATAGACGTGATCGTGGTAAAGCTGAGCTGTGACCGGCGCTGTACATTCCGGCTTCATTGGTGCCAGGCGAATCATCTTGGTGAGTCGGTCAACAACGACATAAATGCCGTTGTGGCCTCGTGGTGTCAGTGGCAGTGGGGTGATAAAGTCCATGGAGACACTTGCCCATCTTTAGCTTGGGGGTTCGAGTGGTTTGAGATGACCCAGAGGTGAATGAGTGCTAGCCTTGTTCCGCTGGCACGAATCACATGATTGTACGTATCTTTGGATGTCCTGCCGCATAGACTTCCAGTAGTAATTGGAAGCAACGGCCTTGGTGGTCTTCTTCACTCCCATGTGCCCTTGGCACGGGACGTCGTGGTAGTCGTGGAGGAGTCTTTGGCGTAGAGTACCAGCGGGGATGCACGTACGGTCACCTCGTTTCAACAACCTCATATGAAACCGGTAGGGAGATACCGGGTCCTGGGCTAGGTCAGCAAATTCGGGGTCCGCTTTGTACTCTTGTTCTAGGGTGGCAAGGTCTTGATCACTTTGGTTGATGGTCATGAGGTTGTTGATTTCAGTTTTCTTGAGGGTTTCGTCAATGGTCTTGGCCAGCACTCGACTAAGGAGATCTTCGTTGGGTTCGTGCTTGTCAGGGGCTTCTTGGGGTTGCCTGGAAAGGGCATCAGCTACGGCGTTGGAGATGCCTTTGATCGGGACAATCTTGAACTGGAATTGGTCCAGAAGTTCAAGCCACTTGACTTGGCGGTCGTTCAGCCTTTCTTGGGTTCGCAGGTATCTCAGGGACTCGTGGTCGGTATGGACCTCAAAGGGTCTTCCGTGGAGGTAGCAGCGCCAGTGCCGGATGGCTTGGACCACTGCGGGCAGCTCTCGTTCGCGGATGCTGTAGCGTTGTTCGTGGATATTCAAGATCAAGGAGAAGAATGCCACTGGACGCCGTCCCTTTCCGTCGTCTTGTTCGAGGACTGCGCCAATAGCATACCCGCTGGCATCAGTAGACACGTAGATGGGATATCGTTTGTCAAACGGCCGTCGTACCGGTGCACTTGTTGTCAGAGTCCGCAGCTGCTCGAAGGCTTTTTGGGCGTCCGGCGTCCACTCAAAGTCGACCTTCCCCGTCAACCTCGTAAGAGGAGTAGCAACTGCGGCCATTCCCTTGATAAATCGGCGATAGAAGTTGACCATACCGAGGAAGGACTGCACGTCCTTCTTGCTCTTGGGGGTTGCCCACGTCCGAATGGCTTGGACCTTCTGGTCCTCCATGGAAAAGCCTGCGTCAGATATGACGTGGCCGAGGTAATCGACAGTGGTTCGAGCGAATTGGCACTTACTTGCCTTGGCGTAAAGCTTGTGGTCTCGTAGCTTGGCCAGGGTTTTTCTCAGGTGCTTGAGATGATCCTCAAAGGTTTCGCTGTAGACCAAAATGTCGTCTAAGTAGACGCAGATGAAGTCGTACAGGTAGGGTCTGAACACATCGTTCATCAAGTTCATGAAGACTGCGGGGGCGTTCGTCAGTCCGAAGGGTAGCACAGTAAACTCGTAGAATCCATACTTGGTCCGGAACGCCGTCAATGGGATGGTGTCAGGGTCCAGCCGGATGTGATGGTAGCCAGAGCAGAGGTCAATCTTCGTGAAATACTTGGCCTTTCGTAGTTGATCAAAGATGTCATCGATACGTGGTAGAGGATACGCATTCTTGATGGTGGCCTTGTTCAATGCTCGGTAGTCGATGCACATCCGCCAGCCGCCGTCCTTCTTCGCCGCAAATAGAACGGAGGAGCCCCACGGTGAGGCACTTGGCTGGATGAATCCCTTCCGAATCAGGGTCGCAAGTTGCGTCTTGAGTCCATCGAGTTCCCACTCGGAGAGGCGGTAAATACCGCTGCGACGTGGTTCAGCGTCGTCGGTCAGCTTGATGCTAAACTTGTGACTACGCTCGGGAGGGAGTCCGTCCGGGAGCTCAGCCGGGAAGACGTCAGCGTACTCCTTGAGAATCTGTTGGACTTCATTTTTGTCCTCAGCTTCTCCCATAATGATGGAGTTGATGTCAAAGCTGCTTGAGGGGTCTTCAGACTGCAGGTAGATGGCGAATACAGGGGTCCTTTGGATGAGGTCACATGCGAGTCGTTGCCGGCTAATGAGGCCCTCCGGTTTCTTGAGGGAGGCGGTGATAGAAATATTCTTGTGGTTGAACTTAAAGGATATCTTGTTCTTCTTGTTGTTGATCTTGGCGCCCTTGTCATCGCGCCATTTCTTACCGAGGATAACGTCGTACGCACTGAGGTCGCATACGGCGAACCGTAGTCGTTCTTGGTAAAGGCCGATGTGAATCTCTAAGGGTTCAATGGTTTCAGCGAGTACATGGGAACGTCCATCGGGCATGTTTGCCGCGAAGTCCGTTTCAGTGGTCTTGACATTCAGGGTTTTCATGAGGCGCTGGAGACGACGTTGATGGGAGACCCGTCGTCGAACAGCACCTTTACAACATGGCCATTGACAGAAGCAGTAGAAAGCAGTAGCCCGAGACGCGGGCCTTCAAAGGGTGACGATTTGTTTTCCGGAACCAAAGGAGCATCTTTCACCGTTGTTGACGACGGTTGCTGCTTCAGTTCCGCTGGCCTTTTGGGCAGTCCTTTGCCAGGTGCCCCTTTTCGCGACAGCGGAGGCAGAGTCCCTCGCGCATACAGCGCTGGCGCTTCTCGGGCGTGAGCTTCTCGACCTTGATGCTGGAAATGTCCATGGGGACGACACCCGTCGCAGACGGCTTCCCAGAGGTGCTGCTGAGGTTGTTCGTGAAGCGCGAGGCTCCAGCCTTGGCAGCTTCTACGCGCAGGGCGTCTGTCATTAGAGGCTCGAGTTCAGTGTAGTTCTTGAGGCACAGTGCCTGCCAGATGTCCCGCTTCAGACCTCGCGTGTAGCGGTCAATCTTTTCCGCTTCAGTGATGTTTGGGATGTCCACGACGACGCTCAGGAAAGTCTTGTTAAACGTCCCGACGTCCTTAATCTGTCGCCATGCGTGCAGCTTGTCCCGTGCCGCCTGCGTCTTGTTCAGGGGACTGAAGCGCCGGATGAGTGCAGCACGGAAGGCGTCCCAGCTCGAAACGTCTGTAGTCTGACTATAGGTATGCCACCAGTTGAACGCTTCTCCATCGAGATAGGTGCAAGCGACACGACACGCTTCGGCGGGTTCACTCAGCCGGACGTAGGAGTCCATGTGGGAGCACCACGCTTCAATGGTCCCGGGTTTGCCAGAGAAAAGCCCGGGCTTGTTCGGCCGCGCGGGTTTTGCGTTCTCGCGGGCTGCTCTCGCCTTGGTCTCGGCGAGCTGCTGCTTCGTGTCTTCCAATTCCACCTTGTGTGCCTCAAGCTCGTCACGCATTTGCGTCACAAATGTCGTAAGCTGATTCCATGCCTCGACACTGGGGGTGCCGGATGTCGACCCAGAAGTGACCGGGGTCCCGCCAGCAATACTCGAGGGGTCCATCGTTTCCAGGAGTTAACTCCAGGAGTTACAATTTCACAGGACAGAGCGCCCTGGACTTACAAGAAATGCCCAGTCGAACTCCGGATAGATTTGTGTAAGAAATTTGGTCAAGCAACGTAGTGGCGCGCGACAATTGGTCAAGTGCCGAGGGATCGCGGT
This sequence comes from Pyropia yezoensis, assembly GCA_009829735.1. NCBI lineage: Eukaryota > Rhodophyta > Bangiophyceae > Bangiales > Bangiaceae > Pyropia > Pyropia yezoensis. The sequence continues at coordinate 11,563,080 of CM020619.1, forward strand.
GACGAGATCAACAGCGTGCAACACTTTTTCGTTAAATCCAATCACGAGCAAATCGCTCGAGGGCGCGCAATCGGATTTTTGGTCGGCTTCCGCGCTCGGGCCCGAGTCGGTCTCGTCGGATTCTCACGCGGGGGGGAGATCAGAGGGGGAAAATCGGGCTCTCGCGGTAGATCAATGGAGGTTGTCAATCGGTGCCCCGCGCCAGCTGGCGGTGGTGCGCCTTGCCACGCAAGTGGCTTTCAAATTGAACCACCGAATCAAATTCACGCCCACAGGGATCGCAGCGTGGGAGAGTGGAAGGGCGGTTGACAGTATTGCGATGCCGACGTGAGTTGCGATGGTCGCGCAACACCGATAGGCTGTTGCACGTCACACCGCAGGGCTTACACTGGTGTGTGCCCAGTGGGATGCGGCAGGCCTTGGCGATTCGGCGCTGTTCGCTCTGTTCCACCGCCCGCGCGGTGGTCGGCTTAATGTGCCCAATCAGCGGGGGGGGCGGTGCGATGAAACGGCGCGCCGGTTCCTGCGGGGGTAGCAGCAGGCGCCGGTTCGTCCGGGCCGCTGTGCCCGCCGAGGCAGGGCCCTTGCCCTTGCCCGAGAGGGGGGGCTTGGGGGCGGTCCGCCCCAGCAGGGATAGGTGCGGGGGGGCCGCCTGGGTGGAGGTGGAGAAGGCGCCCGCCGGGGGGCTGCGTGCCCCCGGGTGGTGGTGCCCTCCCACGGGGCCGCGTGCGGACGGACTGCCGCGTGCCGACAAGCCGCGCGCTGTACCAGCGCCGCGGATCGTCGGGGGTGCGCGGGTCGTCGGGGGTGCGCGGGTCTCAGGGTTTCCACGTGACGTGGCCACCGTGTTGCGGGCCGTCGTGCCGGAGGATGCCGACGCGGCCGCCACAGCCGAGGAAGAATATTCGGAACCTGATTTGGAACTCACTGGGATTCAACAATCGGTTGACCAAAAAGAAAAATTCCGTGACATCAAGCGCGATGGCAGTGTCAGGGAAATATTCTTTCGGTGTGATTCGTGGAACCCACTGCGTTCGTATTACAATGCCCGTGGCAAGCCGAACGCAGGGGGCAACACGACGTCACAATCGCAGGGAGGTCCAAATCACGCACGGAATCGCAGTCACCGCCAGGTAGAAAGTCGAACAATCGGAAGCTACCACATGTGAGGACCCACCTAAAACCGGGGAGCCCTCAACGTACTCGTGGGGGTGTCAGCGGGCCTTGCGAGCCAATGGGGCGGCGGGGCACGGGGAAGAGGACGGTGGTCTCGACGGGGGTGGGTCTGGGGAAGAAGATGGGCGCGACGTCGGTGGGGATCGAGGGTACAAAAGGTAAACAGTGTCTTTGGTCTGTGTCTGTTGTTCCCCTCTCGTCTCCCTCGGTGGCGCCGACACTCACGCACTATATACTCGCGTCGGGGCACCCGAGGTGCCCCAAAGCATGCGTTTCCCCATCGCACCGCCGGTAGGCACAGAACGGTCCAAAAACAAAGCATGTCTCTCAGAACAAAGCATGGGCGGGCGTGCGCACTAAAGGAGTGCAGCCCCAGTTTGCCCGAAACGAAGGGGGTCCCGTGGATGGCGCCCAGCGCGCCCCACCAGCCGGCTCCACACGCCGGTCGGCCAGAAGGTCCGACTGGCTGTAAGGGCCAGCAAGGCCAAATTCAATCAATCCCTTGACCGGCCAGCCAGTCACCAACCAGCTGGCCGAATTCAATCAATCCAAAAGCCGGCGAGCCAGTCATATCGCACTCAGCCGCCAGCGAGGATGTGCGGTGTCCTCAGTGTCGGTGAATCATGTGACTGGTCCTTGATGCCAGCTTTCAAGGAGCGCAGAGAATAGAATTCAGGCAGCACAGACGGGGATGTCCGCCCGTGGTTGGTGGACGATGTCACTCGCTCCTCGCTGTCGAGTTTCGACGTCCATGACAGGGTTCCGACAGTGCGTCGACGGCGGCTTTCGTGCGGTCGGCCGACGTCCGCAAAATGTCAGGGATACAGCGTGGTGTCGCCCAGGGTAGTGGGGAATTGATGTGTCTTGGGGGGAGTTATCGGGGCCGGACATGTAAGGAGAGGTCCCAGTCCATATCCCCTGGGTTCCGGGTGGCGATTTCATGGGCAAATCCTTACAATCTGGCAGAGAAGCCGCATATCAGACAGTCGAGCTCTTCCCTGGTCGGGGGAATGTCGAACATGGTGAATACAATCAAGGACGGGGAAGGGTAGCAACAGGGTGAACGGATGGGCTGTGATGGGCGACGTCAACAGCCCGTAGGGGATCAAGGGTAGCACACAAATAGACGGAGACCACAGGATCTCGAAGCACATGTCGGCAGCAGCACTCAAGCAGCGAACCTCACTAGGGACGATACTAGCGCACCATCACGAGCTGGTGGCGTCCATGCCACAAGGAATCCAGTCCTGGCGCGCCACACCGCAGGGCTTACACTGGTGTGTGCCCAGTGGGATGCGGCAGGCCTTGGCGATTCGGCGCTGTTCGCTCTGTTCCACCGCCCGCGCGGTGGTCGGCTTAATGTGCCCAATCAGCGGGGGGGGCGGTGCGATGAAACGGCGCGCCGGTTCCTGCGGGGGTAGCAGCAGGCGCCGGTTCGTCCGGGCCGCTGTGCCCGCCGAGGCAGGGCCCTTGCCCTTGCCCGAGAGGGGGGGCTTGGGGGCGGTCCGCCCCAGCAGGGATAGGTGCGGGGGGGCCGCCTGGGTGGAGGTGGAGAAGGCGCCCGCCGGGGGGCTGCGTGCCCCCGGGTGGTGGTGCCCTCCCACGGGGCCGCGTGCGGACGGACTGCCGCGTGCCGACAAGCCGCGCGCTGTACCAGCGCCGCGGATCGTCGGGGGTGCGCGGGTCGTCGGGGGTGCGCGGGTCTCAGGGTTTCCACGTGACGTGGCCACCGTGTTGCGGGCCGTCGTGCCGGAGGATGCCGACGCGGCCGCCACAGCCGAGGAAGAATATTCGGAACCTGATTTGGAACTCACTGGGATTCAACAATCGGTTGACCAAAAAGAAAAATTCCGTGACATCAAGCGCGATGGCAGTGTCAGGGAAATATTCTTTCGGTGTGATTCGTGGAACCCACTGCGTTCGTATTACAATGCCCGTGGCAAGCCGAACGCAGGGGGCAACACGACGTCACAATCGCAGGGAGGTCCAAATCACGCACGGAATCGCAGTCACCGCCAGGTAGAAAGTCGAACAATCGGAAGCTACCACATGTGAGGACCCACCTAAAACCGGGGAGCCCTCAACGTACTCGTGGGGGTGTCAGCGGGCCTTGCGAGCCAATGGGGCGGCGGGGCACGGGGAAGAGGACGGTGGTCTCGACGGGGGTGGGTCTGGGGAAGAAGATGGGCGCGACGTCGGTGGGGATCGAGGGTACAAAAGGTAAACAGTGTCTTTGGTCTGTGTCTGTTGTTCCCCTCTCGTCTCCCTCGGTGGCGCCGACACTCACGCACTATATACTCGCGTCGGGGCACCCGAGGTGCCCCAAAGCATGCGTTTCCCCATCGCACCGCCGGTAGGCACAGAACGGTCCAAAAACAAAGCATGTCTCTCAGAACAAAGCATGGGCGGGCGTGCGCACTAAAGGAGTGCAGCCCCAGTTTGCCCGAAACGAAGGGGGTCCCGTGGATGGCGCCCAGCGCGCCCCACCAGCCGGCTCCACACGCCGGTCGGCCAGAAGGTCCGACTGGCTGTAAGGGCCAGCAAGGCCAAATTCAATCAATCCCTTGACCGGCCAGCCAGTCACCAACCAGCTGGCCGAATTCAATCAATCCAAAAGCCGGCGAGCCAGTCATATCGCACTCAGCCGCCAGCGAGGATGTGCGGTGTCCTCAGTGTCGGTGAATCATGTGACTGGTCCTTGATGCCAGCTTTCAAGGAGCGCAGAGAATAGAATTCAGGCAGCACAGACGGGGATGTCCGCCCGTGGTTGGTGGACGATGTCACTCGCTCCTCGCTGTCGAGTTTCGACGTCCATGACAGGGTTCCGACAGTGCGTCGACGGCGGCTTTCGTGCGGTCGGCCGACGTCCGCAAAATGTCAGGGATACAGCGTGGTGTCGCCCAGGGTAGTGGGGAATTGATGTGTCTTGGGGGGAGTTATCGGGGCCGGACATGTAAGGAGAGGTCCCAGTCCATATCCCCTGGGTTCCGGGTGGCGATTTCATGGGCAAATCCTTACAATCTGGCAGAGAAGCCGCATATCAGACAGTCGAGCTCTTCCCTGGTCGGGGGAATGTCGAACATGGTGAATACAATCAAGGACGGGGAAGGGTAGCAACAGGGTGAACGGATGGGCTGTGATGGGCGACGTCAACAGCCCGTAGGGGATCAAGGGTAGCACACAAATAGACGGAGACCACAGGATCTCGAAGCACATGTCGGCAGCAGCACTCAAGCAGCGAACCTCACTAGGGACGATACTAGCGCACCATCACGAGCTGATGGCGTCCATGCCACAAGGAATCCAGTCCTGGCGCGCAATTATTGCAGCTTTACGCCAAGCGCGAGCCCACGGGCATGCGTGCAGGACGACGGGGTAGTCAAAACCCGCCAAGAACACGCGCGAGAGACAAGCGCCACGACAGCAGAGGCCTCAAAAGAAGAATGGCGGCCAAAACGGACACCAGCACTAACGGGAAACAGGCGCTCGGAGCGGAGCGCGCCAAAGCAACTAGGGACGCTCGAAACGACACGAGAGCGCGCGGGAAGCAAGCACCAGCCACGGAGTGTGCATGTTCGACAGAACGGTCGAGAAGAGAGGGAGCGGTAAGTGCTCGTACGGGAGAAAGGACAGTCAGTGCGCGCGCTCCACACGCAGCTTTTGACAGCAAGGCGCGTGCCAGGAGCCAAAGTCGCGCCGCGCGGTCAGCTCAGCGGCGCACCGCGCGAAGGCGACCTCACGCTCACGTGGGCGCGGGCACTCGGAATTTCATATCAATGCTCCCTCCATCCTTGCCTTCCCGGACCGAGAAGGCGGTTGCAACACAAGTCCCACGAAGCAAACCGTTGCCAGCGCACTCATAGCACCTCCAGTGCACACTCTGCCACTACGACACACCATCCCAGTCGACCTGAAGCGACAGGTCGACATGCACGGGTTCCACAAGCACGCGACAAATGGCGTTCTTCTGTAGGCTTCGGCGGCGAGGGCAGCCGCGAATCGTGCAGCCCGGTCGGGTCCATGCCGATGAAGCACATCGCCCGCATCCCGCGTGAATGACCAATGTCAATAGACTCCGTGGCCATAGCAGCCCGCTCGAGCGGGCTCACTCATTCGCGCCAATGGCCAGGCACAGGCGGACAGGCGCACACCGCTCGCTCTTTGAGGACAGGAAGCAGCGGGGTACGTCGAGCGAAGTCATCGCAGACATCGGCGGCGGGTACGGCAGCGATCGGAGAAAGGCGATCGGAGAAAGGCGACCGCGACGGGGTGCGTGACGGTCGCCAGATCCGCCGAGCGGTGGCCGCAAGCTCTTGCCGCGCTGTCCACCTGTGGTGGACAAGCGCAGGCTCAGATCGCGTGGTGCCGACGTGGCTGTTGAAAAAAACTCCAACACGGGCATTGTTATTTCACATGCGACAAGTACATGGCAAGTGCTCCCTATCGGCCACTCTACATCGAATCCAGTGCTCTTAAGCAGAAACCCCTCTCTGATGCAGTGAACAGCACACTTAGGGGTGCTCAGATATTCCAGAACTCGACTTAATGGCGAACTACCGGATCCTCGGCTGTATGATTCTGGAGCGGCCGAACTGAGCGCGCGATTTCCATCCCCTCTGGATCCACAGCGGTGGACGCGCTCGAGAAGGGCGCGCCCTCGCTCAGAAAGCCTGGGCATACTTTGCCGTGTCCCGTGCGTTCCGACCAACCACGTGCAGCTAGCTCCAGCCACGAGCGTCGGAGAGAATGGATCTCCACGCATGCCACGCCACCCGCTGGAGGAGGCCAGAGCGCCTGTCGGCGTCAAAGGCCCGCTGGGAGCCTTGAGGGCAATGCTGTGCGCTTTTTGGGCACTGTCGGCCGCGCAGCTGGTGTTTGGGCGCGTGCTGGCCCTGACGATCGCGTTTTGCCGCTGTGGTGCCTTCGCCAACGCCTGGCCGTTTGGGCGCAGCTGCTGTGGGCCGTGGCCCTCGCGCGCGCGTGCTATACATCGATCGACTGCAAGGTGAGCGAAGTCCTCGGGGGTGTCAGAGTGTTTGTGCCGACCGCGCGCGCATGCCTTCTGCTGTTTTTTGGCGCGCTCATGCTGTGTTGGGCGTTCCGGCGGGGTGTGACTTCGTAGGCACCCGCTGACTCTCACAGCTTGTCACGCAACGCTTGGCTAACTGTTTGTGGAGCCGAGCTGCTTCTTTGGCTCTGCTGCCCACTCTCCACATGTGCACGCGAGTGGTCATGGGGAGCACAGGGTCATACGCCCAACCGTTTCAGTGCCTGTTTCGACCTGCAGCGGGTCGCTCTTCCTCGGCCGCCCTCCTTCCCCCCCAAAGCGTATATAAGCCCACCCAGGTGCGGGACTGGCCGTCGATCTTCTCGCTCCTCACCCCCCTGCACACATCCCTGCACGCGCCTACCGCTTGACTGCACTTCTCCCTCCCCATCCGTGGCTTTGCTACGTTGTCCTTGCACTGTGGTCTGCCGGTCTGTCTTTTTTCCTGCCTACCTTCAAGATGGACTCGGGCGAGTACGGCCTCGCGGCGACGTCCGGTATGCCAGCGGCTTCCTCTCGCCCGCCGACGACGATGCCAATGTTCAACAACGGTGCTGGTGCTGGCGGAGCGGTTTGCCCGCTGCCCGCCTTGCTGTTGCGGCGCCTACAAGCGTGCCTCGCGGTGCGGCGCGTGTGGGTGCCGCAGGCAGCCCTCGCCAGCCGAGCAAGAAGGGAAAGGGTCCTAAGGAGTCGTCTGCGCGACCGCCGGCGCTTGTGGCTACCGCACAGCAGCCCATTCCCGCAATGACGCCGACTCTCAATGTGGACAAGCTTCACGACGGCACTCCTGTCCTGTCCGAGGCAGGCATTGCTCTGGCGCGCGCAGTTTCCGTCGGCCTTCGTCCGATGCGACTGGACGTTTACAGCACGGCCGCCAATGTTGAGGAACTGACGGACAATCTGAACGGAATTAGCCATCAGCTGCAGACGCAGGGCAAGATGCTGGAGCTCATGGCCAAAAGCATCCACTCGCTCAAGACCGTGACGAGCTCTGGCCTCACCGAGATCAAGCAGAAGGTTGGCCTCGACAAGGGCGACAAAGACGCTATCAAGGCTGACCTGCAGGCAGCCAAGGCCAACCAGGCAGAGCTGGTGCGGATCCGCACCCGCCTTCGCGCGTACTCGAAAGAGGAGACGGCGACGACGCTGTTGACGCGCCGCGTTTACCTGAGCGCGGATCACTACGTGGACTTGATGCACATGGCCATCGAGGACGAGCTGGTGATCAGCGAGGAGGACGCGCAGATCTACTCCATGAGCCGGAAGATTTACCCTGCTCGCAAGTGCCATACCGCTCCAGTGCGCGTGCGGTCACTGCTGATGCGCTCCCGCTCCCACACTTTGCAGGCCTACAAGGAGGTCACTATCCCGGTCTACTTCGAGCACATTGGCGTGTTTGGGCCTGCTTGTAGCACAATAGGTATCCGTCGCACGTCCACTCTCAGGGAGCACTCACCAAGGGGGATCTGCACCAAAGTGACCGGGAGGCCAAGGTTGCTGTCCTTGGAGCGCAAGCCACGGGACCAAGATGGGAGCCCAAATGGGAGGGGTTTGTTGTTCTACCTTGGCCGGCGGTGGATTCGCCGCCGGCCCCCACGTTATAAACCCTCGGGGACGCTACTAACTACCCTCCACCCCAAGATGCAAGTCCCTCTGGTCATACGTAACTTATAGATACCGTGACTAGTCCGGACTATCAAATTGAAAGCCAAGGATTAGAAGTAGCCCCCCTAATAGTAGGGTCACAATACGGACAACCATATTGCTACACTGCTCCGCGCACCAAGGCGGGAAAGCGCAAGCGGCAGTCGGCTGCTGACTGGCAGACTGTAGCGGACCTGATGGACAAGCCCACTGCTGATAATTGGCTGCTAAATAACAGCTACATTGAGTCGGACGAGGGAACCCGGCTATGGTGGAGACGGTGGAGCAGTTCATGTTGAAAGTGGGCGCCAGCAAGCGGGTGGTCGCGTCCAAGAACGTCGGGGGTGGGGAGTACGTCGACTGCACCGTTGGGCACGTCTCTATCGTGTGCGCCATCATCCTAGGCGAGCTTGAGAAGGCGGCTGGGATCAAGCCGCCGCGCAGGAACGGCCTGGCCAGCGGTGTTTACGCCGAGTTTGCGGTCGAGGTCCCGCGCCAAGACGATTTTCTGCCCATGCACGACCTCCCCGCCGGCGGCCTCCGCTTGGTCGATGGCGGTGACGAAGACCGCGGCAAGCTCGACAAGGACGATTATGTAGAGACGGATGAGCTCCTGCAGGAGGAAGCAATCGACATGGCGGCCGTGGAGGCAGGGGTGGTCGAGGCCATGGAGGAGTAGAGCGTCCAAGGGTTGGGTGTCTTGCGCCACGCGGGGGCCGTTCGCGGCCTTTGCAGTCACTGTACGGTGAGGGTCGCATGTGCTACGTGCTTCATGCTCGTCGGATCCTGCTGTTGTAGGCGCGCTTGCGTGTGGTAGTTTTCTTCTTTCTCGTATTAGCTCCGCTCACATACGTGTGCTGTGTCATCTTGGAGAGACGAATGTGATTGCAGGCGCACCATGCGCGTCTCGATGGACACCTGGCCACTGTCGGTGCTATCCTAGCTTCAGTGTAACATTGTACTACCGCGGCGCACAACACCCTGCGTGACACATGCCACAGCAGCGGTGAGCCCCAGGCAGAGCACGCTCGTCCCCTCTCCCCTCCCCCTTCCCCAACGGTCAGGTGCCCGTAGAAGCAGAAGAAGCCGCGGGGGCTGGCGGCGTTCCTCACGTCACGCCCACAGACCAAACGACCGCGGCAATATCCCACGGGTGGGTCCACAGGTCGCGACCGTTCTGCCGCGCTCGGCAATTTGCAGTTGTGGCAGTATTGACCCCCAGGTACGGGGGCAACACGTGCCATGCAAGGGGCGGCAGGCCACTAGCCTGATCCGTTCCTCCCCTGCATTTGGGTCCATATTCCCTAAGTTTGGGATAGTTAGCTTAGTAGTAAATCGAACTTGGATTTGAGGGTTTTCTGCATTTATCGTCTTGAATTTTCGTGTGGCCCGGTGGGCAGGTGCTGGGGTGGGGAGATTCTGAGTGGCGAGATTCTGAGTGGACCCTGGGGGGATAAGGAGAGGGACAGCGGGGCTTGGCCCTGCGTCCCCGTCCCGACCAAGAAACTGTTGGACCACACACCATCCTCTTGTTTGTCAGTGGGGAGATTGCCCCACAACAGGGATAGAGTGTGTGCGACTTGCACTTGTTCCGGTTCCCCCGACACGGGAGGCAGCCCTTGTACACCGCCCCAATTTGGGGTGTCGCGTGTGCGAGAGGTTTTTGCCACACTTGGTGGAGCAGCAGGGGACAGAGGTAAACTTTACCTCCGGGTGCACCCGGGTGTAGGGGGCCCTCTGTCTCAGAGGAACGGTGGACTTGGACCGTGGCATACGGATCGTCTGCCAACATGACTAGTTCGGACCCCCCGTCGTCCGGGGAGTACACGGGTGACGCACGTACTTCAGTGCCTTTGAATACTGGTGAGACACAGGTGGGTTAACTTGGGGTCGCAGAGGGACTAGAGGTCCCTCAAGCCAGCAGGACAGGAAGTGCGGGCGGGCAACAGGCCACCCCGACTCAGTCGGGAGTTCACTCGGGTGACACTTCTGATGTGGGTGGGCCGAAGTCTGGCCACCGTGTGGTACACTCAACGGGAACGTCCCAAGGGGTGACGACTGTCCCCGTGGGTTCCACTCGGGTTGGAGCCAACTTTGGCTTGAAGCCGTCCCCAACTAGGCTTTCGGAGGACGGCGGACCTCCGTTGGTCGGCGATGGGCTCGCGCCCATGCCCCGGTTGAGACCCCTGAGGAACGTGGTTACCCCTCAGGTGGACTCCCGGAGGCGGACCGAGACTCAACTGGAGTCGTCAATCCACTCCTCGCGGAAACTATCCGTCGGGAGGCGACCGATGTGTTGCAGCAGACTTTGCCGGACCTGGTGGTCACGATGACGAATACTATTCTGAATCAGATTGTGGCGAGTTTGCCAGATGGCCTTAATGTCCAGACCGGATCGGGGCTTTCGAGCCCGCAGGCGCAGGGGGAGTCCCTCCTCAGGCCTGTTTCGGGCCGCCCCGAACAGGGGGCGACCCCTGTGACTCCCGACGAGGGAGCCACACCATACTCGGTGGGGCGTACGCCCTTCATGGGGGAGCTTCCCCCGGAAACGCGGCGGCTACACCAAGCTCGTCGCGCCAGACTACAGGCACTGAGGGTCAACTTACCCCAGTGCCACAGCGGTTGTTCCCTCAACGTGAGGTGCCGCCCAAGATTCAGGTAGCCAACCCGGTCTACCAGAGGATCTTTGACTGTGAGACCTTCGCCCTCCACAACAAGTCGGTGGCGTATGGCCCTGTCCAGGCCCGAGCCACGGGCCGTGCCAAGAAGAATGCACTTCATTCTTTTGGGCACAAAGCGGAGTGGGATGGAACTCCCCCTCTCCTGTCTTTAATTCCTACGTCGTTTCACAAAAGCCTGTGACGACAATGCCATAAATGAAGGCATGGCTTCCGATATGCTACAGGAATTTACGAAGGGCGACCTGCGGACAGAACTGATGTCCGTCATGCCCAGCTCCTCAAATGGAGGCGCTGGGGAGGTGACGTCCTATTTGGAGCTCGTCAACTGGTTGTTGAGAGCTATGGTTGATGAAGCAGCGTTGGCTTCTCAAGTCGAGGAGATTACGCAAGCCCATCAGGAAGAGGCGGAGGACGAGTTGTCCTTTGCGGAGCGAGTTCGTAAGCTCAACAATCTTTGTGGGTTTCTTCATCCACAAGCTGTGGTGAAGAGTCGGTTTGTGGAGGGACTCCATTGGTCAGTCCGGATGGAGACCCGGGAGCATAACACTGCCCGGGCGACCCTGGCCGAGTTGGCCAGGTTCGCCTATCGCAGAGGCGAGGCCTACCGCAAGTTGCGGGAGGAACAACGCCAGGAGCGTCAGGCCAAGTTGGCCAAGGAACGGGAGGAGGCGCGCCAGGCCAGAGAGTTGAGAGAGGCACGCCGAATCCGCAAGGAGAGGGTGGTAGCTGCCGTGGGAACTTCCCAGGGTATCCCTTCGTCTTCCCCAGTCGAGAAGACCCCTCCGGGAACTGACAATCGGTGTTGGAACTGCAACTCCGATGGACACTGGGCATATGATTGCCCCAAGTTGAGTAAACGCATCCAACAACTTGTTAGGAATGCGAGTAAGAAGTCGGCTACGAACGAAGTACGTTCACGCCGTGAGGGTGGGTCTCTACCGGTGGTGGCGGTCGCCACACCCTCGGCGGAGGGGGCGGAAACGTCGTCCTCGGACTCGTCGTCTTCCCCTTTGTCATCAGATTCGGACGTCAAGTCGGCGGGAAACGAATGACCGTTGGAGCTGGTCGTCCGAAGCTCACAACAGCAGCCTCGGCCAAGTGGGTCAAGAGGACGAACCAACCGTGCCGGATACTGCGGCGGCCTAAGGGAGTCCGCCCACCTCGGGTAGGACTCCCCAAGAACGTAAACCCACGTCGGGTCATCACGGTGCTGACGGGTGAGAACTTCCAGGTGGCTGGACGGGTGCAACTTGCCCCCGGCCGCGCCTGTTGTGCCCGTATCGTACTTGATACCGGGTCAGGAGCCTCCTTGATACGCAAGTTGCTATTACCAAAAGAGATGAAGCTCCAACGCTGGAGGTCTAAAGCTGACCATCTGATCGACATCAATGGTGGGGTACTTCCCATCGTTGGTGCCGTGTCCCTACAACTAGGTTGGGGACCCATGAGGTCGACGTGACCTATCGAGTAGTTGAGAATATATCGGTACCCCTGCTTCTGGGTACCCCTTATGTTGTTACACAAGTGCCTTTGATTTGTGGCCCTGAGTATTGGGTCAAGTTGATGAATGGGAAAACCATTCCCATCCTTGGTTAGGGAAAGTCTGTGGCTCCTGTGACAGTCTCACAGTCGAAGCCTGTTTGCTCTGTGAGGGAAGGGCTTACTGCTACTCTGCGTTTAGCCCGTAAAGTCACGTTGCCCCCCAATTCGGTGGCGCACGTTGATGTTGTAACTGATTATACGGGGAACGGGTTGGTGCACCCCCACCCCCGTCTTGCTCGCAAGCACCAAGTGCATGTTGCCCTTGGCACGATGGACTCCAAAGCCGGAGTCCCGTGGAGGATCCAGGTTATGAACCTGAGCTCGTCGCCCAAGTACTTCAAGTCGGGAGCCAAGTTCGGCTATATCGACCAACACGAGGGACCGGTAGTAGCGGTCAACCTCAACGCGGGCGCAAGTAGCGACCCGAAGTCCGGAAAGGAGAAGCATCAAGCCAAGTCGGCCGCCTCTCCTCGGCCCCATGTGAACATGGAGGGTGTCCCACCCAGGTTGAGGGTTCAAGTTGAACGCCTCTTGGACCAATATCTCAAGTTGTGGGATGGCCAATACGGACCATGAGAGCCACCCAACACCGGATCGAGTTGAAGCCCGGTGCACCCCCTATACGCCAACTACCGTATAGGGGAGGACCTCGTTCAAGGGGCCCTCGTTAAGGAGCAAGTTTCTCGCATGGAGGCCCTCGATGTGATCGAGGCCAGTAACGCCGAGTGGCGAGTCCGGTGGTTATCGTCCCCAAAGTTGATGGGACCCCCCGGTTCTGTATCGACTACCGTAAGCTCGACGAGAGCACGGTGAAGGACAGTTATCCCCTACCTAGGATGGACGACTGTCTGGACTCCCTGGGGGAGGCGAACGTGTTCTCTACCCTGACTGTAACGCGGGGTACTGGCAAATTCCCATTGCCCCGGAGGACAGGCATAAAACTACCTTTACCTGTCACTGTGGTACCTACCAGTGCAAGCGTCTACCGATTGGCCTGTGTAACGCGCCGGCAACTTTCCAGCGCGCTATGGACATGATTCTGGCCGGAGTACGGTGGCAGATCTGTCTCGTGTACCAAGACGATATCATTTGTTCTCCCGAAGTCCGGAGGAACACATTGGCCATCTTGGCCAGGTGTTCAAGCTACTTGCTGACGCCGGTGTGTCACTGAAGACGAGTAAGTGCCACCTCTCCACTCAAGAGGTGGAATACTTGAGACATGTTGTCCGTCCGGGGCGTCTGAGTGTCAACGTGCCACAGCGGTTGTTCCCTCAACGTGAGGTGCCGCCCAAGATTCAGGT
>CM020619.1:11585776-11658330 GCA_009829735.1 Pyropia yezoensis
GTCTGGGTCCGGGGGTACTGAGCCTTACGGATGGCCCTCAAGTTTTTCTCTGGGGTAAGTTGACCCTCAGTGCCTGTAGTCTGGCGCGACGAGCTTGGTGTAGCCGCCGGCGTTTCCGGGGGAAGCTCCCCCATGAAGGGCGTACGCCCCACCGAGTATGGTGTGGCTCCCTCGTCGGGAGTCACAGGGGTCGCCCCCTGTTCGGGGCGGCCCGAAACAGGCCTGAGGAGGACTCCCCCTGCGCCTGCGGGCTCGAAAGCCCCGATCCGGTCTGGACATTAAGGCCATCTGGCAAACTCGCCACAATCTGATTCAGAATAGTATTCGTCATCGTGACCACCAGGTCCGGCAAAGTCTGCTGCAACACATCGGTCGCCTCCCGACGGATAGTTTCCGCGAGGAGTGGATTGACGACTCCAGTTGAGTCTCGGTCCGCCTCCGGGAGTCCACCTGAGGGGTAACCACGTTCCTCAGGGGTCTCAACCGGGGGCATGGGCGCGAGCCCATCGCCGACCAACGGAGGTCCCGCCGTCCTCCGAAAGCCTAGTTGGGGACGGCTTCAAGCCAAAGTTGGCTCCAACCCGAGTGGAACCCACGGGGACAGTCGTCACCCCTTGGGACGTTCCCGTTGAGTGTACCACACGGTGGCCAGACTTCGGCCCACCCACATCAGAAGTGTCACCCGAGTGAACTCCCGACTGAGTCGGGGTGGCCTGTTGCCCGCCCGCACTTCCTGTCCTGCTGGCTTGAGGGACCTCTAGTCCCTCTGCGACCCCAAGTTAACCCACCTGTGTCTCACCAGTATTCAAAGGCACTGAAGTACGTGCGTCACCCGTGTACTCCCCGGACGACGGGGGGTCCGAACTAGTCATGTTGGCAGACGATCCGTATGCCACGGTCCAAGTCCACCGTTCCTCTGAGACAGAGGGCCCCCTACACCCGGGTGCACCCGGAGGTAAAGTTTACCTCTGTCCCCTGCTGCTCCACCAAGTGTGGCAAAAACCTCTCGCACACGCGACACCCAAATTGGGGCGGTGTACAAGGGCTGCCTCCCGTGTCGGGGAACCGGAACAAGTGCAAGTCGCACACACTCTATCCCTGTTGTGGGGCAATCTCCCCACTGACAAACAAGAGGATGGTGTGTGGTCCAACAGTTTCTTGGTCGGGACGGGGACGCAGGGCCAAGCCCCGCTGTCCCTCTCCTTATCCCCCCAGGGTCCACTCAGAATCTCGCCACTCAGAATCTCCCACCCCAGCACCTGCCCACCGGGCCACACGAAAATTCAAGACGATAAATGCAGAAAACCCTCAAATCCAAGTTCGATTTACTACTAAGCTAACTATCCCAAACTTAGGGAATATGGACCCAAATGCAGGGGGAGGAACGGATCAGGCTAGTGGCCTGCCGCCCCTTGCATGGCACGTGTTGCCCCCGTACCTGGGGGTCAATACTGCCACAACTGCAAATTGCCGAGCGCGGCAGAACGGTCGCGACCTGTGGACCCACCCGTGGGATATTGCCGCGGTCGTTTGGTCTGTGGGCGTGGCGTGAGGAACGCCGCCAGCCCCCGCGGCTTCTTCTGCTTCTACGGGCACCTGACCGTTGGGGAAGGGGGAGGGGAGAGGGGACGAGCGTGCTCTGCCTGGGGCTCACCGCTGCTGTGGCATGTGTCACGCAGGGTGTTGTGCGCCGCGGTAGTACAATGTTACACTGAAGCTAGGATAGCACCGACAGTGGCCAGGTGTCCATCGAGACGCGCATGGTGCGCCTGCAATCACATTCGTCTCTCCAAGATGACACAGCACACGTATGTGAGCGGAGCTAATACGAGAAAGAAGAAAACTACCACACGCAAGCGCGCCTACAAACAGCAGGATCAGACGAGCATGAAGCACGTAGCACATGCGACCCTCACCGTACAGTGACTGCCAAAGGCCGCGAACGGCCCCCGCGTGGCGCAAGACACCCAACCCTTGGACGCTCTACTCCTCCATGGCCTCGACCACCCCTGCCTCCACGGCCGCCATGTCGATTGCTTCCTCCTGCAGGAGCTCATCCGTCTCTACATAATCGTCCTTGTCGAGCTTGCCGCGGTCTTCGTCACCGCCATCGACCAAGCGGAGGCCGCCGGCGGGGAGGTCGTGCATGGGCAGAAAATCGTCTTGGCGCGGGACCTCGACCGCAAACTCGGCGTAAACACCGCTGGCCAGGCCGTTCCTGCGCGGCGGCTTGATCCCAGCCGCCTTCTCAAGCTCGCCTAGGATGATGGCGCACACGATAGAGACGTGCCCAACGGTGCAGTCGACGTACTCCCCACCCCCGACGTTCTTGGACGCGACCACCCGCTTGCTGGCGCCCACTTTCAACATGAACTGCTCCACCGTCTCCACCATAGCCGGGTTCCCCTCGTCCGACTCAATGTAGCTGTTATTTAGCAGCCAATTATCAGCAGTGGGCTTGTCCATCAGGTCCGCTACAGTCTGCCAGTCAGCAGCCGACTGCCGCTTGCGCTTTCCCGCCTTGGTGCGCGGAGCAGTGTAGCAATATGGTTGTCCGTATTGTGACCCTACTATTAGGGGGGCTACTTCTAATCCTTGGCTTTCAATTTGATAGTCCGGACTAGTCACGGTATCTATAAGTTACGTATGACCAGAGGGACTTGCATCTTGGGGTGGAGGGTAGTTAGTAGCGTCCCCGAGGGTTTATAACGTGGGGGCCGGCGGCGAATCCACCGCCGGCCAAGGTAGAACAACAAACCCCTCCCATTTGGGCTCCCATCTTGGTCCCGTGGCTTGCGCTCCAAGGACAGCAACCTTGGCCTCCCGGTCACTTTGGTGCAGATCCCCCTTGGTGAGTGCTCCCTGAGAGTGGACGTGCGACGGATACCCTATTGTGCTACAAGCAGGCCCAAACACGCCAATGTGCTCGAAGTAGACCGGGATAGTGACCTCCTTGTAGGCCTGCAAAGTGTGGGAGCGGGAGCGCATCAGCAGTGACCGCACGCGCACTGGAGCGGTATGGCACTTGCGAGCAGGGTAAATCTTCCGGCTCATGGAGTAGATCTGCGCGTCCTCCTCGCTGATCACCAGCTCGTCCTCGATGGCCATGTGCATCAAGTCCACGTAGTGATCCGCGCTCAGGTAAACGCGGCGCGTCAACAGCGTCGTCGCCGTCTCCTCTTTCGAGTACGCGCGAAGGCGGGTGCGGATCCGCACCAGCTCTGCCTGGTTGGCCTTGGCTGCCTGCAGGTCAGCCTTGATAGCGTCTTTGTCGCCCTTGTCGAGGCCAACCTTCTGCTTGATCTCGGTGAGGCCAGAGCTCGTCACGGTCTTGAGCGAGTGGATGCTTTTGGCCATGAGCTCCAGCATCTTGCCCTGCGTCTGCAGCTGATGGCTAATTCCGTTCAGATTGTCCGTCAGTTCCTCAACATTGGCGGCCGTGCTGTAAACGTCCAGTCGCATCGGACGAAGGCCGACGGAAACTGCGCGCGCCAGAGCAATGCCTGCCTCGGACAGGACAGGAGTGCCGTCGTGAAGCTTGTCCACATTGAGAGTCGGCGTCATTGCGGGAATGGGCTGCTGTGCGGTAGCCACAAGCGCCGGCGGTCGCGCAGACGACTCCTTAGGACCCTTTCCCTTCTTGCTCGGCTGGCGAGGGCTGCCTGCGGCACCCACACGCGCCGCACCGCGAGGCACGCTTGTAGGCGCCGCAACAGCAAGGCGGGCAGCGGGCAAACCGCTCCGCCAGCACCAGCACCGTTGTTGAACATTGGCATCGTCGTCGGCGGGCGAGAGGAAGCCGCTGGCATACCGGACGTCGCCGCGAGGCCGTACTCGCCCGAGTCCATCTTGAAGGTAGGCAGGAAAAAAGACAGACCGGCAGACCACAGTGCAAGGACAACGTAGCAAAGCCACGGATGGGGAGGGAGAAGTGCAGTCAAGCGGTAGGCGCGTGCAGGGATGTGTGCAGGGGGGGTGAGGAGCGAGAAGATCGACGGCCAGTCCCGCACCTGGGTGGGCTTATATACGCTTTGGGGGGGAAGGAGGGCGGCCGAGGAAGAGCGACCCGCTGCAGGTCGAAACAGGCACTGAAACGGTTGGGCGTATGACCCTGTGCTCCCCATGACCACTCGCGTGCACATGTGGAGAGTGGGCAGCAGAGCCAAAGAAGCAGCTCGGCTCCACAAACAGTTAGCCAAGCGTTGCGTGACAAGCTGTGAGAGTCAGCGGGTGCCTACGAAGTCACACCCCGCCGGAACGCCCAACACAGCATGAGCGCGCCAAAAAACAGCAGAAGGCATGCGCGCGCGGTCGGCACAAACACTCTGACACCCCCGAGGACTTCGCTCACCTTGCAGTCGATCGATGTATAGCACGCGCGCGCGAGGGCCACGGCCCACAGCAGCTGCGCCCAAACGGCCAGGCGTTGGCGAAGGCACCACAGCGGCAAAACGCGATCGTCAGGGCCAGCACGCGCCCAAACACCAGCTGCGCGGCCGACAGTGCCCAAAAAGCGCACAGCATTGCCCTCAAGGCTCCCAGCGGGCCTTTGACGCCGACAGGCGCTCTGGCCTCCTCCAGCGGGTGGCGTGGCATGCGTGGAGATCCATTCTCTCCGACGCTCGTGGCTGGAGCTAGCTGCACGTGGTTGGTCGGAACGCACGGGACACGGCAAAGTATGCCCAGGCTTTCTGAGCGAGGGCGCGCCCTTCTCGAGCGCGTCCACCGCTGTGGATCCAGAGGGGATGGAAATCGCGCGCTCAGTTCGGCCGCTCCAGAATCATACAGCCGAGGATCCGGTAGTTCGCCATTAAGTCGAGTTCTGGAATATCTGAGCACCCCTAAGTGTGCTGCTCACTGCATCAGAGAGGGGTTTCTGCTTAAGAGCACTGGATTCGATGTAGAGTGGCCGATAGGGAGCACTTGCCATGTACTTGTCGCATGTGAAATAACAATGCCCGTGTTGGAGTTTTTTTCAACAGCCACGTCGGCACCACGCGATCTGAGCCTGCGCTTGTCCACCACAGGTGGACAGCGCGGCAAGAGCTTGCGGCCACCGCTCGGCGGATCTGGCGACCGTCACGCACCCCGTCGCGGTCGCCTTTCTCCGATCGCCTTTCTCCGATCGCTGCCGTACCCGCCGCCGATGTCTGCGATGACTTCGCTCGACGTACCCCGCTGCTTCCTGTCCTCAAAGAGCGAGCGGTGTGCGCCTGTCCGCCTGTGCCTGGCCATTGGCGCGAATGAGTGAGCCCGCTCGAGCGGGCTGCTATGGCCACGGAGTCTATTGACATTGGTCATTCACGCGGGATGCGGGCGATGTGCTTCATCGGCATGGACCCGACCGGGCTGCACGATTCGCGGCTGCCCTCGCCGCCGAAGCCTACAGAAGAACGCCATTTGTCGCGTGCTTGTGGAACCCGTGCATGTCGACCTGTCGCTTCAGGTCGACTGGGATGGTGTGTCGTAGTGGCAGAGTGTGCACTGGAGGTGCTATGAGTGCGCTGGCAACGGTTTGCTTCGTGGGACTTGTGTTGCAACCGCCTTCTCGGTCCGGGAAGGCAAGGATGGAGGGAGCATTGATATGAAATTCCGAGTGCCCGCGCCCACGTGAGCGTGAGGTCGCCTTCGCGCGGTGCGCCGCTGAGCTGACCGCGCGGCGCGACTTTGGCTCCTGGCACGCGCCTTGCTGTCAAAAGCTGCGTGTGGAGCGCGCGCACTGACTGTCCTTTCTCCCGTACGAGCACTTACCGCTCCCTCTCTTCTCGACCGTTCTGTCGAACATGCACACTCCGTGGCTGGTGCTTGCTTCCCGCGCGCTCTCGTGTCGTTTCGAGCGTCCCTAGTTGCTTTGGCGCGCTCCGCTCCGAGCGCCTGTTTCCCGTTAGTGCTGGTGTCCGTTTTGGCCGCCATTCTTCTTTTGAGGCCTCTGCTGTCGTGGCGCTTGTCTCTCGCGCGTGTTCTTGGCGGGTTTTGACTACCCCGTCGTCCTGCACGCATGCCCGTGGGCTCGCGCTTGGCGTAAAGCTGCAATAATTGCGCGCCAGGACTGGATTCCTTGTGGCATGGACGCCACCAGCTCGTGATGGTGCGCTAGTATCGTCCCTAGTGAGGTTCGCTGCTTGAGTGCTGCTGCCGACATGTGCTTCGAGATCCTGTGGTCTCCGTCTATTTGTGTGCTACCCTTGATCCCCTACGGGCTGTTGACGTCGCCCATCACAGCCCATCCGTTCACCCTGTTGCTACCCTTCCCCGTCCTTGATTGTATTCACCATGTTCGACATTCCCCCGACCAGGGAAGAGCTCGACTGTCTGATATGCGGCTTCTCTGCCAGATTGTAAGGATTTGCCCATGAAATCGCCACCCGGAACCCAGGGGATATGGACTGGGACCTCTCCTTACATGTCCGGCCCCGATAACTCCCCCCAAGACACATCAATTCCCCACTACCCTGGGCGACACCACGCTGTATCCCTGACATTTTGCGGACGTCGGCCGACCGCACGAAAGCCGCCGTCGACGCACTGTCGGAACCCTGTCATGGACGTCGAAACTCGACAGCGAGGAGCGAGTGACATCGTCCACCAACCACGGGCGGACATCCCCGTCTGTGCTGCCTGAATTCTATTCTCTGCGCTCCTTGAAAGCTGGCATCAAGGACCAGTCACATGATTCACCGACACTGAGGACACCGCACATCCTCGCTGGCGGCTGAGTGCGATATGACTGGCTCGCCGGCTTTTGGATTGATTGAATTCGGCCAGCTGGTTGGTGACTGGCTGGCCGGTCAAGGGATTGATTGAATTTGGCCTTGCTGGCCCTTACAGCCAGTCGGACCTTCTGGCCGACCGGCGTGTGGAGCCGGCTGGTGGGGCGCGCTGGGCGCCATCCACGGGACCCCCTTCGTTTCGGGCAAACTGGGGCTGCACTCCTTTAGTGCGCACGCCCGCCCATGCTTTGTTCTGAGAGACATGCTTTGTTTTTGGACCGTTCTGTGCCTACCGGCGGTGCGATGGGGAAACGCATGCTTTGGGGCACCTCGGGTGCCCCGACGCGAGTATATAGTGCGTGAGTGTCGGCGCCACCGAGGGAGACGAGAGGGGAACAACAGACACAGACCAAAGACACTGTTTACCTTTTGTACCCTCGATCCCCACCGACGTCGCGCCCATCTTCTTCCCCAGACCCACCCCCGTCGAGACCACCGTCCTCTTCCCCGTGCCCCGCCGCCCCATTGGCTCGCAAGGCCCGCTGACACCCCCACGAGTACGTTGAGGGCTCCCCGGTTTTAGGTGGGTCCTCACATGTGGTAGCTTCCGATTGTTCGACTTTCTACCTGGCGGTGACTGCGATTCCGTGCGTGATTTGGACCTCCCTGCGATTGTGACGTCGTGTTGCCCCCTGCGTTCGGCTTGCCACGGGCATTGTAATACGAACGCAGTGGGTTCCACGAATCACACCGAAAGAATATTTCCCTGACACTGCCATCGCGCTTGATGTCACGGAATTTTTCTTTTTGGTCAACCGATTGTTGAATCCCAGTGAGTTCCAAATCAGGTTCCGAATATTCTTCCTCGGCTGTGGCGGCCGCGTCGGCATCCTCCGGCACGACGGCCCGCAACACGGTGGCCACGTCACGTGGAAACCCTGAGACCCGCGCACCCCCGACGACCCGCGCACCCCCGACGATCCGCGGCGCTGGTACAGCGCGCGGCTTGTCGGCACGCGGCAGTCCGTCCGCACGCGGCCCCGTGGGAGGGCACCACCACCCGGGGGCACGCAGCCCCCCGGCGGGCGCCTTCTCCACCTCCACCCAGGCGGCCCCCCCGCACCTATCCCTGCTGGGGCGGACCGCCCCCAAGCCCCCCCTCTCGGGCAAGGGCAAGGGCCCTGCCTCGGCGGGCACAGCGGCCCGGACGAACCGGCGCCTGCTGCTACCCCCGCAGGAACCGGCGCGCCGTTTCATCGCACCGCCCCCCCCGCTGATTGGGCACATTAAGCCGACCACCGCGCGGGCGGTGGAACAGAGCGAACAGCGCCGAATCGCCAAGGCCTGCCGCATCCCACTGGGCACACACCAGTGTAAGCCCTGCGGTGTGGCGCGCCAGGACTGGATTCCTTGTGGCATGGACGCCACCAGCTCGTGATGGTGCGCTAGTATCGTCCCTAGTGAGGTTCGCTGCTTGAGTGCTGCTGCCGACATGTGCTTCGAGATCCTGTGGTCTCCGTCTATTTGTGTGCTACCCTTGATCCCCTACGGGCTGTTGACGTCGCCCATCACAGCCCATCCGTTCACCCTGTTGCTACCCTTCCCCGTCCTTGATTGTATTCACCATGTTCGACATTCCCCCGACCAGGGAAGAGCTCGACTGTCTGATATGCGGCTTCTCTGCCAGATTGTAAGGATTTGCCCATGAAATCGCCACCCGGAACCCAGGGGATATGGACTGGGACCTCTCCTTACATGTCCGGCCCCGATAACTCCCCCCAAGACACATCAATTCCCCACTACCCTGGGCGACACCACGCTGTATCCCTGACATTTTGCGGACGTCGGCCGACCGCACGAAAGCCGCCGTCGACGCACTGTCGGAACCCTGTCATGGACGTCGAAACTCGACAGCGAGGAGCGAGTGACATCGTCCACCAACCACGGGCGGACATCCCCGTCTGTGCTGCCTGAATTCTATTCTCTGCGCTCCTTGAAAGCTGGCATCAAGGACCAGTCACATGATTCACCGACACTGAGGACACCGCACATCCTCGCTGGCGGCTGAGTGCGATATGACTGGCTCGCCGGCTTTTGGATTGATTGAATTCGGCCAGCTGGTTGGTGACTGGCTGGCCGGTCAAGGGATTGATTGAATTTGGCCTTGCTGGCCCTTACAGCCAGTCGGACCTTCTGGCCGACCGGCGTGTGGAGCCGGCTGGTGGGGCGCGCTGGGCGCCATCCACGGGACCCCCTTCGTTTCGGGCAAACTGGGGCTGCACTCCTTTAGTGCGCACGCCCGCCCATGCTTTGTTCTGAGAGACATGCTTTGTTTTTGGACCGTTCTGTGCCTACCGGCGGTGCGATGGGGAAACGCATGCTTTGGGGCACCTCGGGTGCCCCGACGCGAGTATATAGTGCGTGAGTGTCGGCGCCACCGAGGGAGACGAGAGGGGAACAACAGACACAGACCAAAGACACTGTTTACCTTTTGTACCCTCGATCCCCACCGACGTCGCGCCCATCTTCTTCCCCAGACCCACCCCCGTCGAGACCACCGTCCTCTTCCCCGTGCCCCGCCGCCCCATTGGCTCGCAAGGCCCGCTGACACCCCCACGAGTACGTTGAGGGCTCCCCGGTTTTAGGTGGGTCCTCACATGTGGTAGCTTCCGATTGTTCGACTTTCTACCTGGCGGTGACTGCGATTCCGTGCGTGATTTGGACCTCCCTGCGATTGTGACGTCGTGTTGCCCCCTGCGTTCGGCTTGCCACGGGCATTGTAATACGAACGCAGTGGGTTCCACGAATCACACCGAAAGAATATTTCCCTGACACTGCCATCGCGCTTGATGTCACGGAATTTTTCTTTTTGGTCAACCGATTGTTGAATCCCAGTGAGTTCCAAATCAGGTTCCGAATATTCTTCCTCGGCTGTGGCGGCCGCGTCGGCATCCTCCGGCACGACGGCCCGCAACACGGTGGCCACGTCACGTGGAAACCCTGAGACCCGCGCACCCCCGACGACCCGCGCACCCCCGACGATCCGCGGCGCTGGTACAGCGCGCGGCTTGTCGGCACGCGGCAGTCCGTCCGCACGCGGCCCCGTGGGAGGGCACCACCACCCGGGGGCACGCAGCCCCCCGGCGGGCGCCTTCTCCACCTCCACCCAGGCGGCCCCCCCGCACCTATCCCTGCCGGGGCGGACCGCCCCCAAGCCCCCCCTCTCGGGCAAGGGCAAGGGCCCTCCTTCGGCGGGCACAGCGGCCCGGACGAACCGGCGCCTGCTGCTACCCCCGCAGGAACCGGCGCGCCGTTTCATCGCACCGCCCCCCCCGCTGATTGGGCACATTAAGCCGACCACCGCGCGGGCGGTGGAACAGCGCGAACAGCGCCGAATCGCCAAGGCCCGCCGCATCCCACTGGGCCCACACCAGTGTAAGCCCTGCGGTGTGACGTGCAACAGCCTATCGGTGTTGCGCGACCATCGCAACTCACGTCGGCATCGCAATACTGTCAACCGCCCTTCCACTCTCCCACGTTGCGATCCCTGTGGGCGTGAATTTGATTCGGTGGTTCAATTTGAAAGCCACTTGCGTGGCAAGGCGCACCACCGCCAGCTGGCGCGGGGCACCGATTGACAACCTCCATTGATCTACCGCGAGAGCCCGACTTTCCCCCTCTGATCTCCCCCCCGCGTGAGAATCCGACGAAACCGACTCGGGCCCGAGCGCGGAAGCCGACCAAAAATCCGATTGCGCGCCCTCGAGCGATTTGCTCGTGATTGGATTTAACGAAAAAGTGTTGCACGCTGTTGATCTCGTCACCGCGATCCCTTGGCACTTGACCAATTGTCGCGCGCCACTACGTTGCTTGACCAAATTTCTTACACAAATCTATCCGGAGTTCGACTGGGCATTTCTTGTAAGTCCAGGGCGCTCTGTCCTGTGAAATTGTAACTCCTGGAGTTAACTCCTGGAAACGATGGACCCCTCGAGTATTGCTGGCGGGACCCCGGTCACTTCTGGGTCGACATCCGGCACCCCCAGTGTCGAGGCATGGAATCAGCTTACGACATTTGTGACGCAAATGCGTGACGAGCTCGAGGCACACAAGGTGGAATTGGAAGACACGAAGCAGCAGCTCGCCGAGACCAAGGCGAAAGCAGCCCGCGAGAACGCAAAACCCGCGCGGCCGAACAAGCCCGGGCTTTTCTCTGGCAAACCCGGGACCATTGAAGCGTGGTGCTCCCACATGGACTCCTACGTCCGGCTGAGTGAACCCGCCGAAGCGTGTCGTGTCGCTTGCACCTATCTCGATGGAGAAGCGTTCAACTGGTGGCATACCTATAGTCAGACTACAGACGTTTCGAGCTGGGACGCCTTCCGTGCTGCACTCATCCGGCGCTTCAGTCCCCTGAACAAGACGCAGGCGGCACGGGACAAGCTGCACGCATGGCGACAGATTAAGGACGTCGGGACGTTTAACAAGACTTTCCTGAGCGTCGTCGTGGACATCCCAAACATCACTGAAGCGGAAAAGATTGACCGCTACACGCGAGGTCTGAAGCGGGACATCTGGCAGGCACTGTGCCTCAAGAACTACACTGAACTCGAGCCTCCAATGACAGACGCCCTGCGCGTAGAAGCTGCCAAGGCTGGAGCCTCGCGCTTCACGAACAACCTCAGCAGCACCTCTGGGAAGCCGTCTGCGACGGGTGTCGTCCCCATGGACATTTCCAGCATCAAGGTCGAGAAGCTCACGCCCGAGAAGCGCCAGCGCTGTATGCGCGAGGGACTCTGCCTACGCTGTCGCGAAAAGGGGCACCTGGCAAAGGACTGCCCAAAAGGCCAGCGGAACTGAAGCAGCAACCGTCGTCAACAACGGTGAAAGATGCTCCTTTGGTTCCGGAAAACAAATCGTCACCCTTTGAAGGCCCGCGTCTCGGGCTACTGCTTTCTACTGCTTCTGTCAATGGCCATGTTGTGAAGGTGCTGTTCGACGACGGGTCTCCCATCAACGTCGTCTCCAGGCGCCTCATGAAAACCCTGAATGTCAAGACCACTGAAACGGACTTCGCGGAAAACGTGCCCGATGGACGTTCCCACGTACTCGCTGAAACCATCGAACCCTTAGAGATTCACATCGGCCTTTACCAAGAACGACTACGGTTCGCCGTATGCGACCTCAGTGCGTACGACGTTATCCTCGGTAAGAAATGGCGCGATGACAAGGGCGCCAAGATCAACAACAAGAAGAACAAGATATCCTTTAAGTTCAACCACAAGAATATTTCTATCACCGCCTCCCTCAAGAAACCGGAGGGCCTCATTAGCCGGCAACGACTCGCATGTGACCTCATCCAAAGGACCCCTGTATTCGCCATCTACCTGCAGTCTGAAGACCCCTCAAGCAGCTTTGACATCAACTCCATCATTATGGGAGAAGCTGAGGACAAAAATGAAGTCCAACAGATTCTCAAGGAGTACGCTGACGTCTTCCCGGCTGAGCTCCCGGACGGACTCCCTCCCGAGCGTAGTCACAAGTTTAGCATCAAGCTGACCGACGACGCTGAACCACGTCGCAGCGGTATTTACCGCCTCTCCGAGTGGGAACTCGATGGACTCAAGACGCAACTTGCGACCCTGATTCGGAAGGGATTCATCCAGCCAAGTGCCTCACCATGGGGCTCCTCCGTTCTATTTGCGGCGAAGAAGGACGGCGGCTGGCGGATGTGCATCGACTACCGAGCATTGAACAAGGCCACCATCAAGAATGCGTATCCTCTACCACGTATCGATGACATCTTTGATCAACTACGAAAGGCCAAGTATTTCACGAAGATTGACCTCCGCTCTGGCTACCATCAGATCCGGCTGGACCCTGACACCATCCCATTGACGGCGTTCCGGACCAAGTATGGATTCTACGAGTTTACTGTGCTACCCTTCGGACTGACGAACGCCCCCGCAGTCTTCATGAACTTGATGAACGATGTGTTCAGACCCTACCTGTACGACTTCATCTGCGTCTACTTAGACGACATTTTGGTCTACAGCGAAACCTTTGAGGATCATCTCAAGCACCTGAGAAAAACCCTGGCCAAGCTACGAGACCACAAGCTTTACGCCAAGGCAAGTAAGTGCCAATTCGCTCGAACCACTGTCGATTACCTCGGCCACGTCATATCTGACGCAGGCTTTTCCATGGAGGACCAGAAGGTCCAAGCCATTCGGACGTGGGCAACCCCCAAGAGCAAGAAGGACGTGCAGTCCTTCCTCGGTATGGTCAACTTCTATCGCCGATTTATCAAGGGAATGGCCGCAGTTGCTACCCCTCTTACGAGGTTGACGGGGAAGGTCGACTTTGAGTGGACGCCGGACGCCCAAAAAGCCTTCGAGCAGCTGCGGACTCTGACAACAAGTGCACCGGTACGAAGGCCGTTTGACAAACGATATCCCATCTACGTGTCTACTGATGCCAGCGGGTATGCTATTGGCGCAGTCCTCGAACAAGACGACGGAAAGGGACGGCGTCCAGTGGCATTCTTCTCCCTGACCTTGAATATCCACGAACAACGCTACAGCATCCGCGAACGTGAGCTGCTCGCAGTGGTCCAAGCCATCCGGCACTGGCGCTGCTACCTCCACGGAAGACCCTTTGAGGTCCATACCGACCACGAGTCCCTGAGATACCTGCGAACCCAAGAAAGGCTGAACGACCGCCAAGTCAAGTGGCTTGAACTTCTGGACCAATTCCAGTTCAAGATTGTCCCGATCAAAGGCATCTCTAACGCCGTAGCTGATGCTCTTTCCAGGCAACCCCAAGATGCCCCTGACAAGCACGAACCCAACCAAGATCTCCTTAGTCGAGTGCTGACCAAGACCATTGACGAAACCCTCAAGAAAACTGAAATCAACAACCTCATGACCATCAACCAAAGTGATCGAGACCTTGCCACCCTAGAACAAGAGTACAAAGCGGACCCCGAATTGGCCGACCTAGCCAAGGACCCGGTATCTCCCTACCGGCTTCATATGAGGTTGTTGAAACGAGGTGACCCGAAGAAGCAGAATGGCGTGGAGACGCCAGGCAGTCGCCGACCAGCTTCTCCACGTACGTTGCCCCGGTGATGCCGCCGTCGGCACTGACCTGCAGGTGCCGCTGGAGGAAGTGAGGGCCAGGTCGGTGCTGCCACAGAGCTCACAATCCATGGCGGAGGGGGGGGGAGAGGGGGCGGCGACGGGGAGGGGGGGCAGGAACGGGACGAGTCAAGGGTACCAGGCGGAGCCGAACGATTGAAAGGATACATGGGGTAGGAACACGACGAAGGGCACAAGGTGGAGCCGAAAGAGTGGGGAAGAAGCTTCTCCTTCGAAGGAGCGCGTACAAGCTGAGCGCGGCGATGACTGGGCCAAAAGCTGCCGAAGCCGGTCGTCCACCAGCGCAGCAACAAACCAAGTGTTGAATTTTCGCGCGCACACGATCCTCTGTTCCCTGTCCCATGCCACTACACTCGCTGGGACGAGGACGGGGCCGCCCACAATGCAGCAGCGCCACCCAGCGTGAGCCCTTCCAACGCGCGCGCGGGCAGGAAGGGGCGTCCGCCATTGCCCAACCACCATTGTCGTCCCCTGTGGCCCGCCGCAGGCTCTGGGCTGCCGCGCACGGCGACCACCGTGCAAAGGCTGCTCCTGGCCCGGGTGCCTGTGCGCCCGGCTGGTTGACGCGCGCTCAGCGTGCCTTCCCGCCACCCGCGGCCACCCGCGTCCTCCACCATCGAGCTCATCACATTCCGTGGCCGCCCAGATGCTCGGCAGGCACCACGTCTGGAACTCCCACGGCACCCCTGCGACTAGAACACAACTGCGCCAAACACGTAGTTCGACGCTGGCCGCCCCATAGCTCCGCCGTGGGATATTCGCAGCCCGCAGAGTCTGGGTGTAGTGAAAGGGTGCACTACGTCTGCGCCGCAGACATGATGCACCCCGTAACCACCCCCGCGGCGGCCGCCGCCACAATGCAGCCCTTCACCACCCCCGCCGCCGCCGCCGTACCCCCCGCCTCCCCAGCCTCCGTCACTGCCGCAAAAACCATGGCGTTCCGCCGCCCACAACGAGCGACCCCCGCCCTTCTTCATATGGCTGCCCTACTCAGATGCGCGACCGTAGGCCCACCGACTGCTGCATGACGGCTGTCCCCGAGCGCGAGCACCGACAGCTGACGCCACGCGCGGGCACATACTTGCGGAGCGGCCGCCCACCGTGGCAGGTGACCTGCCCGAAACGCAGGCAGCCGAGATCCGCGCAGGCTGGGGCCGCCGCGCGCATCAGCATGACGCTCACCGCCACCCCACACACCACCGCGAATGGTGTGAACGTGCCAAAGCCCATCAGCATAGTGCCTGGCGGCGGCAGCCCAAATGATTCCACACCCCCACCTCGACGCAGTTGCACAATCGGAGGATGTCACGTGGGAGGGGGGCGCGCGACTACCAACCAACGCAATCACACCAACCATCGCATCCCCCATCGTCTGCGTCGTCCCGCCCGCCACTCTCCCCTTCGCCCAACACCGGCAACCGCCACAAAAGACGAGTGCGACATGGAGACGCGTCACTGAGTTCACCCGCGCGCACTACTTCATACGAAGGGCGCCACACGTCACGCCCCTTGAATCGTCACGCCAAGCGCAAGCCTGTGGCACCCAATGGCCGCCTCCACGTTGGTCACCTTGCCTCCGGCAACGCGGTTGCAGTACATTGCACCAAGGTTGTTCTGCGTAACGGCCCAGTCCAGCGGCGCCGCCTCCCGCGTCCTCACCTCCAGCGCCAGCCGGTAGCACGCCATGGCCGCCTCCATGTTGCCCGCCTTGTCGCCTGTGATGCGGTCGCCGTACGCATTGCCCAGGTTGTTCTGCGCCATCGCCCAGTCCAGCGGTGCAGCCTCCCGCGTCCAGACCTCAAGCGCCAGCCGGTAGCACGCCATGGCTGCCTCAATGTTGGCCGCCTTGTCTCCGGCAACGCGGTTGCGGAATGTTGCGCCAAGGTTGTTCTGCGTCGTGGCCCAGTCCAGCGGCGCCGCCTCCCGCGTCCTCACCTCCAGCGCCAGCCGGTAGCACGCCATG
The DNA here is from genome assembly GCA_009829735.1 of Pyropia yezoensis. Taxonomy (NCBI): domain Eukaryota; phylum Rhodophyta; class Bangiophyceae; order Bangiales; family Bangiaceae; genus Pyropia; species Pyropia yezoensis. The sequence continues at coordinate 11,601,610 of CM020619.1, forward strand.
GCCGCCTCCATGTTGCCCGCCTTGTCGCCTGTAATGCGGTCGCCGTACGCATTGCCCAGGTTGTTCTGCGTCATGGCCCAGTCCAGCGGCGCCACCTCCCGCGTCCAGACCTCAAGCGCCAGCCGGTAGCACGCTATGGCCGCCTTAATGTTGGCCGCCTTGTCTCCGGCAACGCGGTTTCGGTACGTTGCGCCAAAGTTTTTTTGCGTCCTGGCCCAGTCTAGCGGCGCCGCCTCCCGCGTCCTCACCTCCAGCGCCAGCCGGTAGCACGCCATGGCCGCCTCCATGTTGCCCGCCTTGTCGCCTGTAATGCGGTCGCCGTACGCATTGCCCAGGTTGTTCTGCGTCATGGCCCAGTCCAGCGGCGCCGCCTCCCGCGTCCTCACCTCCAACGCCAGCCGGTAGCACGCCATGGCTGCCTCAATGTTGGCCGCCTTGTCGCCTGTAACGCTGTTTCTATACGCAAGTCCAAGGTTGTTCTGCGTCGTGGCCCACTTCAGCGGCAACCCCTCCCGCGTCCTGACCTCCAGCGCCAGCCGGTAGCACGCCATGGCCGCCTCCATGTTGACCGACTTGTCGCCTGTAACGCGGTCGGCGTACGCACATCCCAGGTTGTTCTGCGTCATGGCCCAGTCCAGCGGTGCCGCCTCCCGCGTCCAGACCTCCAGCGCCAGCCGGTAGCACGCCATGGCCGCTTCCATGTTGGCCGCCCTATCGCCGGCGACGCGGGCACTGTACACACGCCCAAGGGCGTCGTGCACCCTGGCTTTCGCCGCTGGCATCCGCTGCACCTCGTGCTCTGCGTTGTTAACCACGCAGAGCAGCGCGGCCAGCACAACCCCCAAGTCTGCCTGGTACGCGAGCGGCGAGGACGTCCGTAGACGTACTGCACCCCAGTGAGGCCTCGCCAAAGACACCAACACGCCGACGTCTCCGCTCTCCCTGGCGTGCCGGGCCACGTGGTCGAACAAGTAGCCATCGTCTGTGGCGTTCGCCATGTCAAAGAAGCGCATCCCATCCATCACAAACCCGCCACTGCCCACCGCCTCCATGTAGCTGCCGAGCATTCGGCCGTGTGTGGCACCACAGTCGACCCCCAGCAATCTCCGTGCGTACGTGGACACCACGGGGTGCAAAATGACGGCCACTGTCTCCCCAGGCTCAGCACAAACCACCGAGCGCAGGAGCCCAGCGCAGACCAGGGTGTCCACCAGCCCAGCCACGGCGCGGTGCGCGACCGTCTCGAAGTCATCGCCCCCACCACGGTCAGCCAGCAGCACGTTCGCATCAGCGCTGACGACCAGCAGCTGCCGCCACAGCCGTGACAGCACGCCCACGCCCACGTCAACGCTCGATGGCATGATGCCGAGAGCCGCAAACGCTGACCGGCTTACCGCATCGGGAAGCAGCGCCAGGCTCGTAGCCAGCGTGGCGCGCACCGACGACCGGAGGTCCAGGCAGCTGTTTGGTGTCCCAAAGTCAGGCGCCATCCATCGCTCCTCAAGTGTATCCACGACCAGCCGCCACGCCCTCCTGCGACCAATCATGGCACCCACAATGCTGAGCGACAGCGCATGCCGCTCCGTCTTTATCAACACGCGCCGTACCCACGCTGCGTCCTCGGTGGGGGAAAACGGGGGAACACCCACCACCACCCGCCGGCCCATCGCCTTTGCCAACAGCATGCGGGCGTCCAGGTCGGGGAGCTCATCAATGGTCACCAGCTGAGAGTCCACCGCGTCCACGACAGACTCAGAGCGGGTGGTAAACAGGACGGGAGTGCCCGGCGGCACAACCCGCAGCAGCTGCTGCAGCAAGTCAATCTTGGTGTACACCATGTCGTCAATGATGACCAGCCACTGCGCTGCAACTGCCGGCAGCACCGACTCCACATAACCCGCCGCCATGCCAACCACAGTAGTGGGCGTACCTTCAGGCCTATTGGAGACAGACAGCAGCCGCTCAGCGAGGTCCCGCCCGCAAAAGCGAAACACCAGCGCCACCACCGCGTCCACAAGGGTCTGCGGGGAGGACACGTCTCCGAGCTGCACCCACACCCTGCCCCGCGCGAACAGGCTACAAACCTCTTCACTGGTTGCCACGCCTGCGCACGCCGTGGATTTGCCGCTGCCACCAATCCCGCAGACGCCCAGACGAGGGGCCTCGTCGCCCTCGCCCACGACATAGTCCCGCAGCGCGGCGAGCAGGGTGTGCTCCACGCGACCCGGCGTGGCCACTCCCGCCACATAGCCCCGGTCGGGGACGCGGACGTCAAAACGAGCGTCCAGCTCCAAGTGAGGCGCGGATGTCTGGCCTGCACGGACATCGCATCTCACGTTGGACAAATTCTTGCGGAGCAGGTTCAGCCCATCCGTCACTTCTTGCTTGAATGCACTCTCCTCCGTCATGACAAGCAACTCTGCGTGTAGCTCGTCCAACTTCGCCTCCCACCCGCGCACCTCGCCGTCCAGCAGTGCGCTCTTGACACGGCTGGAAAAAAAAGACACCTCCACACCCCCCAGCACAGCCTCGAGGCGCCCAAGTAGGCCCCACAGCCGCTCCAAGTGTGCCTCCGTGAAGTCCGCTTGAGGGCGCTGCATCACCTCCACGGTGCGGCTCAGCACGCAGTTAAGCATGTCCTTGCACCTGTCCGTCACGCCCGCCCGGATGGCGCCGTGCTCGCCGGCAAGCATCAAGAAGGCCCCCGTCTGCGCAGCAAGCAGCGCATGACGGATGGCAGCCCCCACCACGGGCACCCCACTGACTTGGTCAGCTGCGTCGGCGACCTTCATTGTGGTGCATGCGACCGCCTTGGCAAGCTCCGACGGCGAAGCAATCCAAGTGGATACGACAAGGACGCCCCGTCGCCCGCAACCTCCCAGCGTCGTCGCCTCAGCAGTGGCCGTGGCGCCGCAAGACGAGAGCAGGCGCGGCACCATCGCGGTCAGAAGCGCGTCCTGGGCCAACCCCGGCGTGTCGTCACTGCCCACTGCCGACGATAACAGCGAAGGCCACGGATGGAGTAACGTCTCCGCCGCCACTGCCCACTCTGCAGCCACCGCGGACGATGGTGCCTCCAACAGCAGCGTCAGGTCCTCAATGACCGGCGTGGTGCTGTGCTTCTTCCCCCGCACCAGCAGGAGGCGACTGGTGTGGGCCACCCCAGCGGCGGCCGCCTCGGCCGGCAGCGCCAGTCGCAGCTCCGCCGCCTCCCGCCCCAGCAGCACACACTGCGGATGTCGGGCCCGGAACGCTTCAACCGACACGGGTGCGACGCCTTTGCTCGAGTTCTCCACAAAATACAGTGCGCGCCCGAGGCAAGCGTGCACGATCTTGCCACGCCGAAACGCCAACGTCCGCGGTGCGCGCCACACCAAACGGAAAGAGGCTATCGGAAACTCCTCCCCACCCACGTGAGTAGTGCGCGCACTGCCCGCGCTCACGGCCGCCGCGACCGCTACCGCTCCGCGCTGCTCGGCCGAGCCGCCGCCACAAGTTTGTCCCTCTCCAGGATCATGGGCAGAGGCGCCCCCGCCGTCATCCGCCGCCTCTCGCAACGGCGACCCCATCGGTGAGCAGCCGCTCCCGCCCTTGGTGACAGCTGCCCTCTCGGTCGCGGTTGGGGGCTTGGCGGGATGCCCAGCCTGCCCTCCCCCACCCACGACCAAGCCCGCCCCGCGGCTGCCCGTGCAGGCGGCTGGCACACTAGCGCCACCCAAGTTGACAGCTGCCTTCAGTTGCGCGTCCGCAACGGGGCCCCCCCCAGAGCCCGCCACCGCGCTCGCGACTGCCTGCCGCTCGCCAGTGCCACCCGCGTCCGCCCATGGATGTTGGACGCCTGCCGTCACCGCCGCCGGCAGCTCTTGGCCGCCGGCTGCCGCCGCCGACGTCACCCTCGGCCCATTCCGCGGCCGCCGGAGATTGCCGCCTCTGCCGCCTCCGTGGCAACCGCCCGCGAAGCAGGCGGCCCACCAGGGGGCCATTGCGGTGTACGGTACGGTGCGGCCGTCGACGGGTAGGCCGGCACGCACCCCCCCCCCCGCTGCCCACCCGCCCCCCCCAGTGGCCGCGCAGACGCGGGCCCCGGACGGGTGGGCGGGGGGCGAGCCGCGGCGGCGGCAGCGAGAGGGGACCACGCGGCAGAACGTTCCTGGGGTCCTCCCGTGGTGCCCCGGGCGCGACCGTCGTGTCGCCGCCACGGCGGTGGCGCACCGCCGAAAGACAAAGCGGGCGGGGAGATGGAGGGGGAGAGCGGGGGGTGAGAGGAGGGAACCAGGGCAAGAGGAGCGGCTGCCGCGACGTGTCTGCACCAGACGCGACAGCCACTCTGTCGCGCCGGCGCGCCCGAGGCGGGACAGCAGCCGCCTCGTCCCCACGGCGGCAGGGTCACGGCGGCCCAACTCCAGGGGGCGGACGGGAAGGCCGGGGGGAACAGAGAGCAGAGCAGTGCGGCGGCCACAATGCGCCCCAGGCTGCTCACCCTGACGGCGCACGCTCGCGGTGGCGCGTCACACGCCTGACGTCGCCCGCTGGCCGTCAATCTGCCGCATTGCTGGCATGGGGGCCCCGCGGAAGGCCCCGCGAGGGCGTCTCCTTCATCCTGCGCAGCAGCGCACGAAGGGCTGGCGAGGGTGGGAGCCGACGGGGTTGGGGGGTGTGTGTTGTTACCACCGCCAACGCATAGCGGAGAGCGCGTGGCCGAGCGCCCGGGAGCTGTCGCATTGCGGGCCGCGCCACGTTGGGGGGGCTATGTGTCCCTTACCCACAGAGTCCGGGAGGGAGGCGGTGGGGGGAGGTGTGGGGCTGTCACCACCTTTAGCGCAATGTAGAGAGCTCTACGGCGAGCGGGCGGGCCAGTCGCGTCGTGGTGATCGTGTGTCACCAATCAGCCGAACCACTAATCCAATGTGCGCAGGAACGGCTGCGAACGCGGCGGTCTACGCCGACGGCAGGTCCTTGTCGGCCGCCGCGGCAGGGGCGGCGGCAGCGGCGCCACGGCCGCCACCCTCGCGCTCCCCTCCCTCCCTTCGGCGCGGGCGTTGCCAACGCCCCCGCGACAGCTCTGTAGAGCCCCGCGAGCGGCATGTCTGTCGCCCGCGCGGGCGGGCCGCCCCGCCTTCCCCCCCTCCATCCCCGCCACCCTGGCTCCACGTGACCGCTGCCGCCGCTGCCGCCCCCGCCACTGCCATTTAGGAGCGGCTCAGAAAGGACGGCGAGCAGCTCCCGCACTTTCCACGTGCGGCGGCCGTCGCTCCGGCCGCGGCCGGCGACCGCAGTCATCTCGTCGTGGTGGAAGGCGTCGACTTTCATCGCGGCGGAAGCGTCAAAGTTTAGGGGCAAGTGCCCCCCCGGCCGCTGCCGCTGTTGCCGCCAGCCGGATGTGGCGGTCGCGCGGGCGAGGCGCCCAGCGCTCCGTCGGGGGAGGTGGTGACTTTTAGATGGAACGCATGGGGCCTGTTGCCCGTCCCCCTCCTATAGCAGCCCCCGGTGTAGGGACACCGTAGATGGTGGTAAAGTCGCTCGAGTTGCTTGCCTACCCCCTCCCGGCACGGAGCCGCCCCCCTCATACTTCTTCCCCCCCGGTCCTCACGTTACCCAGCTCCCCCGCACGCCCCGCACCCCCGCGTGCCCACACCCGCCGCACGCCCCCCTAGGGGCCGCGTGTCGCCGGTCTCCCCGCCCCCACGCCGTCTCAGCTCACGCTCACACCCGCCCCACACATTCACCCCCTCTGCACGCGTCCAACGCGCGCCCACGGGCGCTTCCCCGACCGAGCGTCATGCCCCCCGTTCCCCAGCCACCAATGGCCCCTCCTCGGTAGTCCCGCCCACCAGAGCTCCACCGCTCCCAGCCACCGTGTCAGCACGTCGGGCGCATGACCCAAAGAGGAATTCCTCACAAATCTTCAAGTGATCCAGTGGCGCAATTCCCCATTCATCAGTCACTCCGGGGGAGCCGCCGCCGCCGCCGGCTGTCCAGAGTAGGCGGCAGCCAGCTCGGCGGTGACCACGTCCACGGTCGCCAAAGTGCCGAGGATGGCGCCGTAGGGGTGGCCGTGGGGCCAGTGGGGCACTATGGGGTGGGGGGAGGGGGAGGCCGCCGTCGGCCGCGGTGACGATAGGGGGGTGGAGGTGGAGCCGGGGGGGGGAGGGTGGGTGCGGCGGCGGTGGTGGGGGTGGGGCCGGCGGTGGCGGTGGAGGCAACGGTGATAATGGGGGAACGCCCGCACCCACTTCTCGGCGGGAGGCTGGAGGGCGCCAGTGGCGGACGGGGAGCTTCGCCACGTGCCACAGCGGAGGAGTTTGTGAACCTCGGCCTCTCGGTGCGTGCGCCGCGGCGGGAATGGACGACCGGGGGGGATGAGGGGAAAGAGCCGAATGTAACCTCGACTGAGGTGCTGCTCATGGGTTGGGGGAGGGGAGGCGAGATGGGCTCGAAAGGGAAGAAAGTCCCCGGACTGTGGCACGCTGTCGCTCCCCGCCCACGCACGCGGGCGCCCAGGAAAGGCGCCAGGGGAAACTCACATCGTGAACTGCGTCGGCGGCGTCGCCGCTGGAGGGCGGCGCGCCCGCGCCTCACGCAAACCCACTACCCCCGCACTTGCTGCCGCAGGCGTGCTGGCCAGCCGCCGCCGCCCACAAGCGCAACTACGGTCAGCCGGCCAGCAGGCCCGCCGCTCGGCCGCGAGGCGTCGGCACGCACAGTCCGCCCCCGCCGCCCCCCCTGGTGAGTGGCGCCGGCGCTAACCCAACCAGGACCGCCCCAGCAGCACGGTTGCCGTGAGCGCTACACCCTGCCCCTCCTCCCCCACCACGCCCGTCTCACGAAAACCGTCGCGCTCAGAGCACAGCCAGCCACGTCCATCCCAAGGCCCCAAGTATTCATTCTAGGATTTCACATAAGGCACGTGGCGGCATGTGAGTGGAGCGCCCATTTTCATATCTCCTTGCCCAATCGATTCGGATGGACTTGCGTAGAACGGCTGTTCCTGAGGGTGCGTGATTGAGTCTGGACACAAACAACGACGTCCATATATTTTCCAATTTCACAAGTGTTCTGTCGTTGTTGGACCGTGGCCTCTCGGTCTGGTGAGATGATGGACAGAACTGTTGCAATCGACCGGCAAATGTGGAGCGACCGTCACTGGTTGTGGGGCAATTTTACACAACATGGAAGCGACCGATAGCGGTCGTGGCAGGTCAATTTTCTTGAAATGGGGGGCCGTCGCGTGCCACGTCGCGGTTCTACGATTCCATCTCGCTCTGGGAGGGTGCACAATGCAATGTTCATTGTTGCATCGTCCAATCGTGTATCGCCATTGATGCTGAGTGCCGACACTGTGGCCGTTGGAGGTACAGCGCGCCCTCTGCGCGGGACCCGCTGAGGCTCACACTAAATGAAGGGGTGCGGCTGTCCGCGCCACTCACGGCCAGTTGAGAGGGGCCCGTTCTTACCTTCTGGGTTTTCATCCCCAGCGTGTGCGCTGGACGGATCCGATAGAGCCATTCTCGCGTACGATTGGCAGAGACCCTGTCTGGCAGTTTCTATGTGGTCACACATGGGCAGAAGCACACTTTCTGTGGTGGTTATCTGGACGTAAGTCCACACCAACGGGGTACCTAATCCTCCTTCAGAAGATGGTGGGGAACCCGGGGCATAAACCCTGGTGTCAGAACCGCCGGAACGTGAAGCTTCACTCGAAGGTGGAAGCGTCCGGGACGGGGAACACGACGGTAACCCAAGGTTGATTTTTTTCCAGGGGGACGCAACCGGCACAGCCCCACGTGCAGATATCCCTCTTTGGCCCGCCGATCCAGGGCCCGCTGTGGGACCCCGGAATACGGGCCAACACTCCCTACACTCAAGTACTCAATCAACACCCTCAGATCCCACCAGCACATCTCTCCACGCAATATACTCTCATTGGGGGATCTCATAAAATCTCAGCCAGATTGGGGCGGAAGTAGCCCGCCCAAGATAACTTCCCTCCTCTGGCCAGAAGGCCAATTCCCAATCGGGCGGATGTAAGCACTTCGCCCGGTATTATCGCCACCGTCCCCCACCCGAGGGGGATCCAGCGAGTATGACGTGGCGTGCTCCTCCCTCTGGGGGGGGAGCAACCACCGCCTGCTCCTGATTGGTCAGGGGCAGGGGTCGTCAGGATCCGCCTCCCCCTGAAGGGGGATGCCCCTACTCCGAGGGGTGCTGTGAACCCCAACACTCCCCACGCCTCAAGGCCACGCGTGCCGTGTGGCATCTGCCAACACTGACACGAAAAGGGGGCCGTGTGATGCACCCCTCAAAGGGGGTGCCGCGACGGTACGCCCGTCGCACCTCTTTCTCCGCCCTGGGCAACCCCCCTTCGGCGGGGGTGCCTCTAGCCAGAGTGCACGGGGGGTGCTCACAAGCACCCCCTGCTCCCCGACCTTAACTCCAGGGCGGTGCACCCAGGTGGCTCCACACGGGGGCGACGCGGGTTGTCTTACGCACGCCCCCCGCCCTTCATCGCACCCTCTCTAACGAGGGTGTCATCGTGGGGCTTGAGGAAGAGAGAGCGTCCCCGCTCCCCCTCCTCACCTGTCGTCCCTTCGGCGCCAACCTACGGTGGAGCCGCTGGTCTCCTAGTGGTAGCCCACCGTTTTCCGGTAGGGCTCCTGGGACCATCGCGGTACTTACCCCCCCCCCCTTTTTAAAGGGAGGGTCTTCGCGGTGGGGACGCCGACCTTCTGGGCGACCACCATCGTCGTCTCGGCGTCGCCGCCGCTGTGGGCGCGCGCCTTCCTTCCTGCCGCGCCGCCGTTTGTTGGCGGGCGCCTTCTTCGCGTCGCGCCGCCGTTTGTTGGCGGGCGCCTGCGCCGCGCTGCGCCGCCGTTGTTGGCGGGCGCTTCCTTCCCGTCGCGCCGCCGTTGTTGGCGGGCGCTTTCTTCCGAGTTGAGGGTCGCCCCTCTGGGTGGCCGCTATGTCTTCCTCGGAAGACCACCCTACCGTGGGGGTGGAACGGGCCGAAATATGACCATGAGTCAACCCCTGATGGGGACGACACCTACCGGGGCGTACCCCTCATCGTTATCGATGAGAACCGGTACGATTCTACCAAGGGTCCCCGTGCGGGGAGTATTTCCCCCTGGCGGTACCAAGCCGTGGGGGCACTCCCCATGGTCAGCGTATGGCGCGATTTGCGCATGCAGTACGGCACGGTTTATACCGTGTCGGAGGCACTGCCTTCGGACTTGCCCTTTTACCGCGGTCGGTCCGACATAGACCTCCTTCAGGGGGTCGAGGGGATCCTAGTGGGTCCCCCTCCCACAGGGGAGGGGCCTTGCCTCGACCTCCGGATCTTCCCGGGGCCCCTTTCCATCCTTGTGGCAGTATTGACCCCCAAGTAGGGGGGCAACACGTGCCATGCAAGGGGCGGCAGGCCACTAGCCTTACCCGTTCCTCTCCCTGCATTTGGGTCCATATTCCCTAAGTTTGGGATAGTTAGCTTAGTAGTAAATCCAACTTGGATTTGAGGGTTTTATGCATTTATCGTCTTGAATTTTCGTGTGGCCCGGTGGGCAGGTGCTGGGGTGGGAGATTCTGAGTGGCGAGATTCTCAGGGGACCCTGGGGGGATTAGGGGAGGGACAGCGGGGCTTGGCCTTGCGTCCCCGTCCCGACCAATAAACTGTTGGACCACACACTATCCTCTTGTTTGTTCGTGGGGGGTTTGCCCCACAACAGGGACAGAGTGTGTGCGACTTGCACTTCTTCCGGTTCCCCCGAAACAGGAGGCAACCCTCGTACACTGCCCCAACTTGGGTGCCGTGTGTGCAAGTGGTATTTGCCACACTTGGTGGAGCAGCAGGGGACAGAGGTAAACTTTACCTTCGGGTGCACCCGGGCGTAGGGGGCCCTCTGTCTCAGAGGAACGGTGGACTTGGACCGTGTCACACGGATCGTCAGCCAATATGGCTAGTTCGGACCCCCCGTCGTCCGGGGAGTACACGGGTGACGCACGTACTTCAGTGCCTTTGAATACTGGTGAGACACAGGTGGGTTTACCTGGGGTCGCAGAGGGACTGGAGGTCCCTCAAGCCAGCAGGACTGGAAGTGCGGGCTGGCAACAGGCCACCCCGACTCAGTCGGGAGTTCACCCGGGTGACACTTCTGATGTGGGTGGGCCGAAGTCTGGCCACCGTGTGGTATACTCAACGGGAACGTCCCAAGGGGTGAGGACTGTCCCCGCGGGTTCCACTCGGGTTGGAGCCAACTTTGGCATGGAGCCGTCGCCAACTAGGCTTTCGGAGGACGGCGGACCTCCGTTGGTCGGCGATGGGCTCGCGCCCATGCCCCCGGTTGAGACCCCTGAGGGTCGTGGTTACCCCTCAGGTGGACTCCCGGAGGCGGACCGAGACTCAACTGGAGTCGTCAATCCACTCCTCGCGGAAACTGTCCGTCGGGAGGCGACCAATGTGTTGCGGCAGACTTTGCCGGACCTGGTGGTCACGATGACGAATACTATTCTGAATCAGACTGTGGCGAGTTTGCCAGATGGCCTTAATGTCCAGACCGGATTGGGGCTTTCGAGCCCGCAGGCGCAGGGGGAACCCCCGCTTACGCCTATCTCTGGTCGCCCCGAACTGGGGGCGACACCTGTGACTCCCAACGAGGGAGCCACACCATACTCGGTGGGGCGTACGCCCTTCATGGGGGAGTTTCCCCCGGAAACGCCGGTGGCTACACCCAGCGCGCCGCGCCAGACTATGGGCACTGAGGATCAACTTACCCCAGTGCCACAGCGGTTGTTCCCTCAACGTGAGGTGCCGCCCAAGATCCAGGTAGCCAACCCGGTCTACCAGAGGATCTTTGATTGTGAGACCTACGCCCTCCACAACAAGTCGGTGGCGTATGGTCCTGACCAGGCCCGAGCCATGGGCCGTGCCACGAAGAATGCACTTTACTCTTTTGGGCACAGAGCGGAGTGGGATGGAACTCCCCCCCTCCGTGTCTTTGAGTTCCTACGTCGTTTCACAAAAGCCTGTGACGACAATGCCATAAGTGAAGGCATGGCTTTTTACATGCTACAGGAGTTTACGAAGGGAGACCTGCGGACAGAACTTATGTCCGTCATGCCCAGCTCCTCAAGTGGAGGCGCTGGGGAGGTGACGTCCTATTTGGAGCTCGTCAACTGGTTGTTGAGGGCCATGGTTGATGAAGCGGCGTTGGCTTCTCAAGTCGAGGAGTTTACGCAAGCCCATCAGGAAGAGGTGGAGGACGAGTTGTCCTTTGCGGAGCGAGTCCGTAAGCTCAACAATCTTTGTGGGTTCCTTCATCCACAAGCTGTGGTGAAAAGTCGGTTTGTGGAGGGACTCCATTCGTCAGTCCGGATGGAGACCCGGGAGCATAACACTGCCCGGGCGACCCTGGCCGAGTTGGCTAGGTTCGCCATCCGCAGAGGCGAGGCCTACCGCAAGTTGCGGGAGGAACAACGCCAGGAGCGTCAAGCCGAGTTGGCCAAGGAACGGGAGGAGGCGCGCCAGGCCAGAGAGTTGAGAGAGGCACGCCGAATCCGCAAGGAGAGGGTGGTAGCTGCCGTGGGAACTTCCCAGAATATCTCTTCGTCTTCCCCAGTTGGGAAGACTCCTCCGGGAACTGATAATCGGTGTTGGAACTGCAACTCCGATGGACACTGGGCATATGATTGCCCCAAGTTGAGTAAACGCATCCAACAACTTGTTAGGAATGCGAGTAAGAAGTCGGCTACGAACGAAGTACGTTCACGCCGTGAGGGTGGGTCTCTACCGGTGGTGGCGTTCACCACGCCCTCGGCGGAGCGGGCGGACACGTCGTCCTCGGACTCGTCGTCCTTCCCTTCGTCTCCAGACTCGGACGCCAAGTCGGCGGGAAACGAATGACCGTTGGAGCTGGCCGTCCGAAGCTCACAACGGCAACCTCGGCCAAGTGGGTCAAGAGGACGAACCAACCGTGTCGGATACTGCGGCGACCTAAGGGAGTCCGCCCACCTCGGGTAGGACTCCCCAAGAACGTAAACCCAAGTCGGGTCATCGCAGTGCTGACGGGTGAGAACTTCCAGGTGGCTGGACGGGTGCAACTTGCCCCCGGCCGTGCCTGCTGTGCCCGTATCGTACTGGACACCGGGTCAGGAGCCTCCGTGATACGCAAGTCGCTATTACCAAAGGAGGTGAAGCTCCAACGCTGGAGGTCTAAAGCTGACCGTCTGATCGATATCAATGGTGGGGTACTTCCCATCGTTGGTGCCGTGACCCTACCAACTAGGTTGGGGACCCATGAGGTCGATGTGACCTATGGAGTAGTTGAGAATATGTCGGTACCCCTGCTTCTGGGTACCCCTTATGTTGTTACACAAGTGCCTTTGATTTGTGGCCCGCCACACGAGACGAGGCCCGTGCCGTGGCGGGCCTCGGTCAGCGGCGGCAGCGCCGCCCAGGCGCCGGTGGCGGCGTCGAGCGCCGAGACGGTGCTCCACGCGGCGCCGTGGCCTTCGCCGCCAGAGAGGACGACGCGGGCGCCGAGGGGGGCGGTGCCCGCGCCGGCGCGGGGGGTGGGCAGGTCCTGGGCGGTGCCGGCGGGGAGCCACGTGAGGGTGGCCAGGTCCATTACCTGGGGGGGGGGGGGGGGGGGGGGGGGGGGGGGGGGGAGGAGTTCAGACCGGTTCCAGGGGGGAGAGGATGCGTGCACGCCAGGTGGGGGAAGTCCACCCAGTGGGTCCGAGAGGCCAAGGATAACGGGAGGTGGACGGACAGTACGGCGGAACTCACTCTCCGCGAGACAGCCTGCACCCGCCACGGCCCTGTGGCGGCCGCTGCCGGCGTCTCCCACGTCACTGCCGAGGCACGGACGCGCGAGGGACCCCCTCCATCCGCGACCTCCCCCCCCCCCCCCCCCCCCCCCCCTCCACCCCCCCCTACCGACGCTTCTGCCCAGCCTCCGCGCCCCGCTCACGTACGTCCACCGCCGCGATGGTGGCGTTAAAAAACGCCGCCACCCCCGAGTCCCGCCCCCCCGCCGCGACGAGCCGCCCGCCCACGACGGCCACCCCGAAGTGGTCCCGCGGGTGCGGCATATCCGGCAGCGCCGTCCACGTCCCCACCGCCGGGTCGTACGCATCCACCCATCCCACCGCCGTCGCGTGCGCCCCGTGGCCGCCGACGTTGCCGCCGACCAGGAACAAGCGGCCGCCCACCCACGCGGCCCCTCCCGCGCCACGCGGGCGCGGGATGACCACCCCCGGCCGGACGCCCCACCCCCCCCCCGCCGACGCACAGTAGGTGTGGATGGCCGGCACGGCTACCTCCCGCGGGTAGCCGCCCGTCCACGCGCCCGCCACCCACACGCACCCGTCGGGGCCGAGGGTGGCCTGGAAGTGGTGCAGCTCCGTCGCGGGCGGCGAGCCCGTCGACCAGGCCGCCGTGGCGGTGTCGTAGACGGCCGTCGCGTGGCGGCCACGGCCGCCGACGAGGCAGAGGCGGCCGCCGCCGCAGGCGGCAAACGCCGTCTCTTCCCGGCCGGGGGGGGGGGCGGGCACGGGCACTACCGACCAGCCGGGCGCGGCGGCGGCGGCGGCGGCGGCGGCAGCAGTGCCGGGGCGGGCCGACAGGGTGGCCGCGGCGGCCACCGTCGCCGCCGTCGCCGCCGCCGCCGCCGCCGCGGCCGCCACCAGGCGCAGGGCGAGCACCGGCGGCGGGTGGCGCCGGGCGGACATGGTGAGGGGAAGCGCCGCTGCTCCGGGGAGCGGGATGGTGAGAGGGGGAGGGATCGCCGGGTGGGAGCAGACACCCGCCGTACGCGTCTATAGGCCGTCGCCGATATCTGATCGGCCTGCCGCTCACCGGTACGGTGGCGAGCGGGTGACAGCGGCGGGGAGCTGCCGCGCAGCCCCACGGATTCCGCCGGCTGGCCACGGGCGGGGGGGCTTCGGCAGTGGGGCGGCAGCGGGCGGCGCGGCCGTCCGACCGTCTGCGACGCGGCGGGCGCCGAGCGGGGCGTCGCGGAAGGTGACCCCCGGCAACGGACCGAAGCAACGGCCCCGCCCGAGACACAACGGGCAGCCCCGGTGGCAGCAGCTGGTGCCCCTGCAGGGGAGCGGAGCGGGCAGTGAACTCCATTTTTTGCGAGGGGCGGCACGACGTCAGCGAGCCGAATGGCGGCCGGTGGGGGGCGGCCGCGCGGGGGACCGGGCTCACCACCCCCCCCCGACGCGTCGGCACGGGACAACGTAGGCTTGCCGCCTGGCCTCTGCACGCACGGGTGATCCGACGCGGCCTACAAACTGGCAGCGGCCGGTGGATGCGGGAACACTGAGACAGCACGCGCGCTACGTAGTAGATTCGTACGTGCGCGCAGCCCACCATCCCGAGGCTGGAGGCCTCCCGCGTTCGATGATGGATGGGTGGCGGCCGTTGCGGAGCGCGGTGCCCGCCAGGCCGGCACCGATTGGCCGCGTGTGGTTGTCCGAGCGACGAGCCACGCCTGTGGGTTTTGGCGTGTATCTACGGTACAGTCATTATTCGATTATTTGAAGGGGGGCTACGGGTGAAATCGCAATATTATTTACAGTGGATTCGGGACGAACGCTTGGACTGAAGAACACAGCAGGGCTTCGCTGTGGGCGTCGACCGATCCAATTGCGCTCGCCAACAGAACCACATCAACGAGTGAGGCGAGCAGTCATGGGAGACAGTCTCTCCACGCGCGCGAAGAGACGAAGCCCTTGACGTGCGCACGAACAGTCCCGACAAACAGAACACGACGGCATCGACAAAAAAAACACGACGGCATCTACTCATCGTACGCCCAAGAAAAGAAACACAACTGCATCAACCCGCACTCCTCCTCCTCGTCTCCTAGCACCATGTCAACCGTCGTCTCATCAACGGCCTCGTCAGCATCTTCCGCAGCGAATCACTTCTCAGCAGAGCCAGAGCGCTCACTCTGAGACACGCCCACAAAGGTGTCTTTCAAGTGGCAACTAGCCATGAAGGCCACCTCCTCGGACAATTGGGTGTGGCTGCTGTGTGCTACGGGCACAACCCCTTGCAGCTGTCGCCCGACTTCAGAGACTGACCGGGTAGGGTTGCAGCGGGGTCGGGCGGCGCGAAGCGCCGTCCGTAGATTCGCCAGGGAGTGAGCAACCGCGTGTGCGGTGGGTCAAGCGCGGGTCGGTGATAGCGTCGGTGAGGAGGAACAGATGCGACGTGGCTCAGCCGTCGTCAGTACAGCAATTGTAAAGCAACTCTCTGGAAAACCGTAATCGCCCTCGCGCAAGGAAGCTTGATTATGTGACCCTGTCATATAAGCCACCGCTGAGTCCATTTCCGTTGTCAGATTTGGCGTGCTCAGCCGGGAACAACGAAAAAAACGCCACCGAAAATGAGCATCATTTGATGCTCTGAGCATCATTCGATGCTGACAGTAGAATAGACACTAGAGGTGCTTCGCTAATTACGCCCCAATCATGCACCCCAAAACGACGGCGACTTGGCTATCGTGCTTTTCTATAAAATGCCCGGACACCGTGCTGCGGCGTTTCTCATGTCGGAGGTGGACCCCTAAACTCGATTGCAACACGTGTACAGTTCGGCCAATGAAAAGCCAGGGCGTCCTCGGCCCAGAGAGTGACACGCGTCTGTCTCTCATGGTCGCTCACAATCCCAGCGGGCAATGCG
Source organism: Pyropia yezoensis (assembly GCA_009829735.1). Lineage (NCBI taxonomy): Eukaryota > Rhodophyta > Bangiophyceae > Bangiales > Bangiaceae > Pyropia > Pyropia yezoensis. The sequence continues at coordinate 11,617,298 of CM020619.1, forward strand.
ATTGTGTGAAAGCGACCAAGGTGTCGGCAGTCATCTGCTGCCCACTGCCCGAGCACAGAAGCCGCAATCCGTGGTTTGCGGCACGGCTCGAAGAACTTTGACCGCCTCACACAAATTCTCTTACTCTTCTGACTTCAGTCGTCTTCACGGGTCGCATCCACCAATAGCATGGCTTGATCACAAGGCGCAGCAGGTAACTCCGCACTTGAATGTGCAATTTAGCAATCTCAGTACTCGGTGCGCACTGTCATTGAGGGGCGTCGACGTACACGGCCTTGGTGACCTTAGCGGAAGCAGTAGCATTGCTCGAGGCAGCGCCTACCATATACATCGAAGTGCATGCCTGCAGCGCTTCCTGCCCGAGTTATCCCACCTGGCAATGCACCCGCTCAACAAGTGTGCAACACGGCGTCAGGCTCCCAGCCCGAATAAACAAAACAACCCCGCCACAGTGTGCGTCTCATCTCACACACTGAGCAGCATGTCTGCGTCTCATCTCACACACTGAGCAGCATGTCTGCGTCCTGTAGGCTGCACTGATAGCTCTTCACTCTCCAGCTGCACAGGCGCTTGGATTTGCCAACAGTGTGGGCGTCCGACCGTGGCGCGAAGCGACAGCAACCAGCTCAGCGTGCTTCCCTCGACGGCATGCGCATATAAGGGGACTGTCCGCTGGACAGGGAGAACAGAGTCGCTCGGTCAGTCACAGCCTTTCGCGAGCACACATCATCTTCGATCGTACCTCCTTTCCTTCTTCCCTCACCGTCACCCCATCGACTTCCACCCTTCCCCCCCCGCTCGGCCTCATGAGCTGGGAACCTCTGGAGGAGAGACCGGCTCATACCCGTGTGCCCCGCTATTTGACAGCGGCACTAGCTGGCCTGCCGGGCATGGCGCAGGCTCGAGGCCTTTGCGACTTGGCGCGCCGGCCTGTTGACTTCTGGCCTGCTGCGGCCGCTGACATACTCGCCTATGGAGTTGATCATCGGGCGCTTCTCGCTGTGGACGCGGCCGCCAGCGACACGTATGTGCGTCGTTCCTCCATTGCTGGGGCCGGACGAGGCCTCTTTGCGGCACGTGACTTTCTGGAAGGGGAGCTGATCTTGCCCTTCTACGGCCAAGTAGTCTACCACGACTTGGATGCCGCTGCGTACGAAGCAGACCGCACGGAGGAGGACAAGCGGTACGGTGACAACGCGCTACCTAGCAGACTTTGTGCAACCGCCCAGTACTGGGGCAAGCGATCGCTGCAGGTGCGGACGGGTGCTCGCTTCTGGGACGCGGGACCTGGGCTACCCGCTGCAGCTGACATTCTTGTCTCTGTCGTTCCTCCTCTGCTTTGTGCCGCGGGATGGGCCAACTCCCCGCCGACCGGGCATCTTCCGAACGCTGAGTTTCACCAGCGTGCGGAACCCGTCGAGTCGCATGCTCAGCTCGTGCAGTCTAACAATCTCCTGCTCAGGGTGACCAGATTCATCCAGGAGAATGAAGAAATCGAGGTTTGCTACGGAGAGGAATACGACCACTGGGTTTGAAAAAAGCACTCTGACTTGTCACTTGACCATGCGGGGCAGAACAGTGTTGAGGGCGGAATAATGGAACCGGTAGGGGGCTGCTGACATCTGGAGGGCAACCTGTAGCCGCCCTGCCCGTTGCCAACGCCGGGGTTGCTACCGGAGAGGCGCCAGGGTGGTGGTCATGCACGTGGGGGAGAGTGCGCTCGTCGACCTCGTGAGTGGCGCCATAGTGAAGCTCTCAGGGCCAGCCATTGTATCAGAAGGAGGCGGAGGATGGACAGAGCGTGGTGGGAAGGGAGGGCCTCCACGACGCCGCTGGGGTATCGGCAGGCTAAACCGCCGCCGGGATGATGGCATCTGGCGAAGCCGCCGCCGCGGTCGAGGCACGTGTCGTTGCACGGGGGGTGGGTGCCAGGTGCATGTAGGGAATGTTGCCGTCGTCACTGACCGCAGCGCTGAGCTGTCGTGAAAACGGCGAACTCCGTTCGACGCCGGGCTTGGCACGCAAGCGACAACCATGTGAGTGGGCGGCGCTGTCCCGTCGACGGGGGTGCGCCCCCCGCTGGCGCGCTCTGCGGCGGCTGGCTGCGGCCGCCGTGGCGCGTGGAGCCATGGTAGCACCAAAGATGGGCCTCGCGTCGTTGGTTTTTGAGATTAGCGACCCACCCGGCGACTCCCGTGCCGGTGCCCCTGCATGCCGCGCTCCCTTTTCTGTTGATCTACACCCCGCTTGGCTCGTCGCCTTAGGGACCTTCTTAGGCAGGCGCGCTGCCGGACGGCGTCGCAGCGGGTGTGGGAGGGCCTTGGTGGACGATGCCGACAGGTGCAGGGCGTGGGCCTGGGCGTAGATTGCGAACGCAGCGCGCGATTCTGCGCCCGGGTAAGGCTCCGCGCGTCAGCTTGGTCGAGAAGGGACGGGGGGGGGGGGGGGGGGGGGGGGGGGGGGGGGGGGGGGGGGGCGGGAGCCGGTTCGGCGGCCGATGCAGACGGTGCAGGCTGTTGGGAAGCGCGCGGGGCCGGCCGCTAGATGCCTGCATCGCGGGCGTCGAGACCGTCAGAGAAGTCACCGTCCAGCAGGAGGGCGGCGCGCGCCGCGCGCGAAGGCTGTTGGGCGGGTGGGGCGCCTGGGCGCGGCGGGCAGGGCCCGTGTAGCAGAAGGCTATGCAAAAGAAGAAGCCAAAGCCAAGCCTGCGGCCGCGCCGGGTCCATCCAGACCCACTCGAGAACCTCGGCCCCCAGCAGGCGCCATGCGCGTACCAGAGCGGCGGGCTCGTGCATCAGGGTCTGCTCCCCAGAAGCAACGAGGGAGGGCCACGAGGCCTGGCCTGGAACGACTCAGGCAAGGAAGGCCTCTCCGGCAGTCATGCACTCGGCGCAGGCAGCAAGGTAGCGCTTGGTGTTCTCAGTGGGGAAGGAAGCAGTCGCCGCGTCGATCGGCGCGGCTGCCCCGGCAAGGCGCCGTGCCGGTGTCGGCAAGGGACTTGCCGCTCGCGCGTGGCGGCGCAGCTGGTTATGGCGGTATTTGTCCGCGTGGGCCACCAGGGAGGTCAGGCCACGGCGACCGCGCACAGTGTGGTCCACCAGACCACAGCGGGGGCACGGCGTGAGCTGCAGGTCGGCCGCCACCGCGGCCGGCAACTCCGACAGGAGGTGCTTCGCCAGCAGGCGGGCCACCGCGCCGGAGTGTTTTTCGAAACGGCGTGTCAGGGGAGTTGGACGCGCGAGAGAAGGGTCCTATCCTCTTCGGCACAGCTTTAAGAGCGCCCAACCTAAGCCGCCTGTCGAGGTGGCGCACCTGTTCCACTCTGGTAAAAGACAAACGCCGCTTTGCCTCCACTCCCCACGCCCCACTCCAAGCCCGCACGCCCCACACTTTACGTACCCCCCCCTACCTCCAAGTCCCAACTCCCAAGCCCCCATCCCACAATCAGGGCAAGCACGTGGATGGGTGACAATATTTCGTTGTTCTGAGCTCTTCGAAGTAGCATCTCCAACGTGAGATGCCGCTCCCGCTACGCCTCGGTCACGAGCTTCCCGCGGGGTAGGTTAGGAGCTTCCCGCGGGGTAGCCCACGCCGCGACACCAGCCACGAACGGGCCTCCAGAGCCACCTCTGCCTACAGCACGGTACACTTGCAAGGGCACCACGGCCAGAAGCCCCCGAAGCGTCCGCTGCTGCGGCAGGATTACTGCCGCCGACATAACCACCACCGCGACCCCTCCGTCCCAATAGCACTGACGTTTGTGTGTAGGTCTTTTCACTTTCTTCTTTCTTTCTTTGCTAAGATGGTGGAGGGGGAGAGGTGGGGGGAAGGTGCAATTTTGCATGTGGCGTGTCTCGTCGGTCTCGGTTCGGGCACTAGAGCTTCCGCGGGCAGACAGAGGAGGGCCGCGTGCGAGTGGGAGGAGGGTTGGGGTTCAACGCGTGAGGGGCGCGTAGGGAAGTTCGCGACGGCTTCTGACCCCGCTCGCTTCCTCTTCAATGTGGGGCAGGGGAATTGGAGATGGGGCTCTGCGTTGGTGAGCCCCGCTGGTGGCTGTGTGAGTCCGGCCTGCCTGCCTCTCACGCGCCACCATGCCACCGTGGCCGGCCGAGTGCGCGCTCGCACCACAACACCCTCCCCGGAACACATCATCGACGTTCGAGCCGTAGGGGAGAGGAGGTACGGGGGTTGAAGAAGGTCTTGGGAGCGGGAGCTGTGCTGGTGGGGGCAGCGGGGGGGAGGAAAGGAGTGGCTGGCTCAAAGGCGGAGGGGCTAGATGAAGGAAGAGTAGGGGGGGGGGGTCTGCCGTAGGCCAGCGTGTCCTGCGGGCCAACACCTTACGCTAGGTCTGCAGCAATGGCGAGGGGGAGGAGGGCTTCTACACAGACTGCCTGCAGCGGGTGGGGGGGAGGGGGCAGAAGGTGGCCAGTGGCTGGCGATGCCCTCGGCTGTTGTTTCAAGAGGCTGTAGGCGGGCCTCTGGCCATGGCGGACTGCTGCGGGGACCTTCCCCTCGACGGCGCGTGGTGTGCGAAGGCACGAACGGCGCAGGTTGCAGCAGGTCGGGCTCTCAGACCGTGCAAGTATCTCATCGGCCAAATTCCAATGAAGCATCGACAATTGACTTCAGTGAAAGAATCTGATTGGCACGGGCGGCAGCGAGTTCGTGGCACGGGGGATGCCCTCCACGACGAGGCTACCACCCGTGCGTCGTCCTCTCCACCTCTGGGCTCTGACACGCTCGCGTGTCCTCACCCCCCCGACGCCAACCCCGCGCCTGAGCCGCCTGTGCGAGTCCACCTATCCACCACAACCCCCCCCCCCCCCCCCCCCCCGGCCTACGCCGGCGCGGGCCAGTCATCATGACTTGTGGGATATGTGGATTCGCTGGGCCGCCCTCCCACGACGCGCGTCGGTGTCCGCTGTCGGAGCGGCTTTGCCGGCACTCGTTGCCGATCGACCACGAGTTCTTCCTGGCATCACCTTGCATGACGCATAATTGCGTATGCAAGAAGGTCTGCACCACCTGTTACGCAGTTGGACACCAGACGCAGACGCAGTCCTTCGTCTCTGACCGCTGGCGGATGGGCGATGGAGGGGCGATCACTCGCAAGACTCCTCGTCGCGGTGTCGAAGTACAAGATTTTGCGTGCCCCAAGATGACGGTCGGACTCATGAATATCCTCATCCAAGGCGCCAAAACATCCGCAACGAACAGTGCGGTCCGGCGGTCAGAGATGGACGCCGCCGCCGTCCGACTTCGTCAGAATTCGCTCCAATCTGGGCTGGGCGATCTCAAGGACGTCGTCGTCGTCCTCGAGGCGCAGGGCAGCCCGGCGGCCCTGTTGGAAGGGGCCAATCGACCTGCGTTTGATGCTCTGACCGCCGGGATCGATGACGGTGCCGTCACCGCGAATCTTCGGGCGGCGGCGGCGATGGAGGACCAGACGGGGCTGGAACCCGTTGAGACCTCCGTTGGGGGTGCCATGTCGGCGGCGCTGTCAACTGACGAGGGTGAGCCGTCGCCGCGTCCCAGTCGGATCCAGGACTACGCGGCGGCCATAGCCCGGCAGCGGACGCGAGCGAGAATGCCCTCTCGAGCGGCATCTCGGAAGGAAGGCCTTGCAGCCACCCGTACGCCTCGGCCCGCTTCTGCCTCGCCTGGGCCCCAGCCGTTGCGGCGGTCGCGAGCCGTCTTGCGGTCTCTCGGACACAACGTGGATGGGCCCGTCGAGCCCGTCGAGGAGCCTACGCCTAGTGCATGGCCCGCGGGTACGCGTGAGGCATTCTCCTCTCCGCTTCCCCGTTTTTTTAGCGCGTCGTTTTCACGCCTGTCGCCCGTTCTGGTTGCCCACCGCGTGTCTCTCTCTTTGTTTTGCGCGTCTGACCTCGAGGGTGCGGATGGGCGCTTGACGGCGTTTTTTGTCGGGGGTGCGACTCGCTTCCACGTGCGTGGGTTTGTTTTGTTGTCGGGCAGTGTTTCTGCAGCTCAGGTGGCCGACTGGTTATGCTGCGACATCCCTTCGGATGAGCAGCCATCGATGCTGCCCAGCGTTGCGGCAGCTGTCCAGAAGGTGCATGCTGTGGCGAGTGGCGCGGCAGCGTCGTCTGTGTAGCTTGGTTTTTTATTTTATGCTCATGCTCATTGTTCGCCTGCACGACATCTTCTGCAGTTGTTGACTTGTTCTCCCTATGGTGTCGCCCCTAGCCTCAGGCCGCCGCCGCCGCCGCGGCAAGGGCGGAGAGTGCGTCCCCCCCCCCCCCCACGCTCCGCCTGTGGTCCGCGTCCACGGGGCTGTCCACGAGCAGCGTCGCGCCGCCGCCGGGCAGCGCCACCCGCACCACCGCTGCCGCCGCCGCGGCCGCCGCCGCCCCTGCCCCCCCCCCGCGCCGGTCGTTCACGTCATACAGGGTGGAGGTGATGGCGGCGGCGGTGCCGCCGGGCGCCGCCGCTGACAGCACCGACACACGCCGCCGGGGGTGGCCGTCGCTCTCGACGGCCACGTCCACCGCGGGCGACGGCGGAACGCCGCCGTCGTTGCCGCTGCCTCCCCGCCGCGGCGCCGAGTGGAGGAGTGTAAAGGTGCGATTGCCCCCGCCCGCGGCGGCGAGTACCGTCACCCGCAGGCTGGCCGTCGCGCCGCCGTCATTGCCGCCACCGCCGTCGCCGGCGGCGGGGGTGTAGATGACGGCCAACGCGGGCGTTGAGGCGGCGGCGGCGGTTAGCCCCACCTCCACCACCGCGTAGTAGGCGGTGCCCCGCGGGTAGACGGGCGGCGGCCGGGCTGGCGGCACGGCCGGGGCGTCCAGCAGGGCGGCCAGCCGGCGGTCGGCGAGCGCCACCTCGGTCGCGACCGCGTTGCGGTCCCGCTGGGTGCCAACGCCTGTCAGCCGCCGCACATCGGGCAGGTTGGTGGCCACGAGGCGAAGCGTCAGCGGGGACTGCCCAAACCGCCACGCCCGCCCGCCCGCCCGCCCGCGCGACCGACGGCGGCGCTGCTGGGGAGCGGCCGGAGCGTCGTGTCCAGCCCCCCGCCGTCTGCACCGCCGCTGGGAAAGACGCCCGCGCCGACGCGCAGCCGCACGGCCACCCCAAACGCGGCCGCCCCACCGCCGCCGTCGTCGTCATGGTCGTCGACGCCGCCTTCCGCCACACCCACCGACAGGACGCCGACCAGCCGGTCGGAAAGGGACACCCACAGCTGGCGGGCGGCCCAGCCGGGGGCGGCGGGCCCGCCGACGGGCCCCGTGCCGACGCCGCCGAGGCCGTGCGACGCGGCAAGGCCGCCGACGGCGCGGCCAACCACCACCCGCACGGCCGGCGCGGGCAAGGGCGGCGCCACGTGCGCGGCAGGGGTGCGCCACGTGCCCTCCCCCGCCGCGGCCGGCTCCGTCCACAGCAGCGGGTAGGCGGCGAGGAGCGCCGCCTCGAGCGGCAACCCGGCGGCCGCCCCCGGGACCGCCGCCACCACCGCCCCCGCGTTCGTCTGGGAATCCGGCCGCCCCGCGCCGCCGGCGGTCACGTCCCGCCCCGCGAGGACGGTCATGACGCGGCCGTACCGCCCGCGGGGGCCGCCCAGGCCCGCGTCGGCAAGCGTCTGCCCGTCGGGCACGGCGGGGCACGCGGCGGCCACGTCCGTCGCGGGCAGCCCCGCTCGCAGCAGCGCGTCGGCCCAGGCGCCCAGCCGCACGTCGGGGCGGGGGGACAGCGCCAGGTTGCACCCCGCCGCGGTGACGGTCATGTCGGCGGGCAGGACGGCGGCGGCGGCGCCTCGGCGGCTGGCATCGCGGATGGTGGCGAGCGTGGCCAAGCCAACGGTGTGGGCGTTCCACGCGTCGGTGCCCGCGTTGGGCCACTGCGCCTTCCACGATGGGGAGGAAGCCCACTCAGGGAAGCCCCCCACCGCGGTGAGGGCGGTCAGGTACCACGCCGCCGACGCGGCGATTTCCGCCCGCGCGTCGACGCACGGCGGCGGCCGCCCCTCCCCACCGCCGTCGTCGTTGTCGCCACCGCCGCCGCCACCGCCGCCGCCGCCATCGTCACCGCACCCCCCAGCGAGCACCCAGTAGGAAGCGAGGAACGCCACATTGATGGCGTGGTAGACGGGCACCTCATGGGCGGCGCCAATGTACGGCCACGCCCCCCCCTCCTGGCGGACCGCCGCCACCCCCCGGACCAGTGCGGCCGCATCGGCGGCGGCGGTGGCCGCGGCGGCCGCCTCCCCCGTGGCCGCCAGCAGCGCGGCCGACGCCCGAAAGGTGACGGCCAGCCCCAGGTCCCGGTTGACATACGCCGCACGCCCCGCGGCGGGGCGCCAGGTACCCCACGCGGCGGCCGCCCAGCGGTCCGGCCAGCGGCGCCGGTGAACGCGGCGGGAAAGGAGGTGACCAGCACCGCGCCGGCGGTGAGGGTGTCGGCGAGGGCGAAAAAGTCATCGTACACCCGGCCAGTGATGGCCAGGTCCGCCGCGGCCGTCGCGGCGGCGGCCGCCGATGCCGCCACAGACGCTGTTGCTGCTGTGGACGCTGCCGCCACCGCCGACGCGGACGCTGCCGCCGCGGCGGCGGCCACCACCTCGGCCTCCTCCTCGGCGTCGCCGGCGGCGGCGGCGGCGGCGGTGGCGGCCGCCCACAGGGCGCCCCGCCCGAGGGTGACAAGCGCAAGTGTGTGCGCGTCGACGGCGGCGGCGGCACAGCCAAACGCCTCGCCGGGGGCCAGCCCCGGCACCGCCCCCGCGGTGGCCCCGTTGGCGGCCAGAAGCGCCCAGTCGCGCGCGGCGGCTGCGGCGGAGCGCAGGGCGCGGACGTCAAGGTCAGGGATGGCCAGGCCGGCCACGTCGTCGTCGCCGCCGCCGCCATCGCCGCCGCCGCCGGCCGCCGCACGGGTGCGGGGCAGCACGACGCCGCCGTCCCCCGCGGGGGGCACCCGCCCGCGCAGGTCCCTCAGCCGGCGGAGGAGGGCGGCGTGGTAGGGGTTGTCCCCCCGCCCGGCCGCCGGGGGCATACTCCAGGGGGTACCCCCGGCGGCCGGCGGTGCCCACACCCCCGCCGCCGCCGCGGCGGCAGCCGCCGCCGATGCGGTCGCCGCGGCGGCAGCGTCGGTCCAGCCGGCGGCGGCCAGGCTGGCCGCCGTCTGCCTGCGCGACGCCGCGATGGCCGCCCCCACCCCGGGGGGGGGCGGCGCCCCGGCCTCTATGAGCGCCGCCGCGGGGGGGGGGACGGTGGGAAAGGGGGTGGTGGCGGCGGCGGCGGCGGCGGCGGCGGCGGCGGCGGTGGCGGCGGCGGCCGCCGCCGCCGCGGCCTCTGGCAATGGCGCCGCGGGGACGGCGGCGGCGACGGCCACGGCGGCGGCGACGGCAGCAGTCACGGCCAGTGCCAGCCGGCGGGTGCAGCGGCTGGCCATGATGGCCGCCCGCCGCGACGGTGGCGCCGGCGACGGCGCGGCCATGATGGCCGCCCGCCGCGACGGTGGCGCCGGCGACGGCGCCGCCGCCGCGGCGGCCGGCACGGCGGCAGGCTGTAGGGGGGGCGGCCGGCGGGGCCACCAGAAAGGACATCGGGGGGAGGGAGGGCGCGCCGGATGGAACGGCGGACGGGTGAGGAGGGCGGGGAGCGTCGGTGAGGTGCCCGCCGCGCCCGCCCGTGGGGGCCACCACTCCCTTTTCCCCACCGGCGGCCACGGTACTACGTAGCCGCCACGGCGGCGGCGGCGGCAGAGGCGGCAGCGGCGGCGGCAGCGGCGGCGGTGGAGGTGGTCGCCGCGGATGCCACAGACAGGGGGCACGACGGCCACGGCGCCCGCCCCCTGCGCGTCACGTGCCGCGGACCGTGGCCGCGGCGGCGGCGCGCGCACCCTCGCGGTGCCGGTGTTTTGCCAGTCCCGGCTGGGGGCTGGAGGGAGGCGGGGGGGGGAAGCGGAGGGAAGAGGGGGGGAGGGCAGGGGCGGGCGCCGGCTCGCCGTCGCCCGCCCCCCTGCTCCCGTCCGCCGCCTCCCCGACGGCGGCACGGCCCACCCAGGAGGGATGACCGGCGGGGCTAGGGACGCAGGCACGTCCAGGGGTGGGAAGAGGCGACGGCAGGGGGGGGGGGGGGGTGGGGGGGGCGACGCAAGCCAGCCGACGCCCGGAAGGGGGAGAGGGGGGGGGGGGGGGGAGAGTGTCAAGCACCAGTCACCACCCCCCCCACCCCCCCCCCCCCCCGTCCCCCCTCCGTCGTCGCCTGCCCGTCTGGCCGCGAGGAGGGGGGCGCGACCGCCCGCGGTCGGCGACGCGACACCCCGCCGGCAGCGGGAGGCGGGGTGGCGTTGGAACACGGGGGGGCGGGGTGGGGGAGCGGGGAGCGAAAGGGCGAGGGGGGGGGGGGGGTTGGGGGGGGGGTGGAATGGGGGGGGGGGCTATCGTTTTTGATCGTCATTGGTTGGACGCGGGGAGGAGGGGGAGGGTGTGGCTCCCCCCCTTGACGTGCCGGCGTGTGGGGGGGGGGAAGGGGCTGGTGCGGGGGGGAAGGGGTTGCGAGGAGGGCGGGGGGGGGGCGAGAGCTTCGTTGGATGCGGATGGGAGTGGCGGGAGCAAAGTCTGGGAGGGGGGTGGTGTGCCGCACGACCGACCGGCCGACCCGCCGACCGCCCGCGTTGGCACAACGGCATCGCGCCACCGACAGGCGGCCGTGGCGGGTGATGGGCCTTGCCACGAGGAGGGGCGCCGGCCCCCACCGCCCGCACAGGTGCAGCAGGGGTGCAGCAGCGCCTCAAAGCCACTATCCGCCCGCCGGCGGCGTACACACAAAGCCACTCTCCGGCCGACGGCGGCGGGCCGAACGGCCACTGCAAGGCGCGGAGGAAGTCCAAAGCGCCAACCGAGGCGCTGGCGAGCGCGGGAAACGGCGGCGGCGAGCCCATGGCGGCGGCGGCGTCGGCCGCCGCACCAGCGGGTCCATCGGTGGCGGATGTCCACGTCCCCCCCGCCGTGGCCCAGAACCCTGTCAGCACGGAGCTGTGGCGGGTGCCCTCCATGTGCCTCTTCGCGTCCAGTAGCGTCACGTCACGGCTGGCATCGACGGACAACCAGCCGCAGCCGGAGCACGTCCGGTAGGGAGCAGTGGGAGGAGTAAGTGGGAGTGGCACATCATCGAGGCGAAGCCCCGCCTCGATCCCTCGAGGCAGCGCCGCGGTGCCAGCGTTCGCACGAGGGCCAATTCCTAGGTGTAGCCAGATGGAGGCGGTGCCAGCCTGCATTGAATGCCCAACACTCCGTTGGAGGCTGCGCACACGCCGATGATTGGTCAAATTGTGGCTTACATGAGCTTGTGTTCGTCTCCTGGCGTACAACGTGTCTCTGAGACCGCAACGTGGACAGTGTCACGCTCCACCAGCCGCCCGCCATCGCCGCCACAGGCTGGCCACCGCCGCGGCGGCGAGGGTGGCAGCGGTGGCGGCGGTACCGCCGCCATCGCTTCCACGGGCTGACCGCCACGCCTCCGCCACCGCTGCCGCCGCCCCTGCTGCCGCCGCCGCCCCCGCTGTCGCCGCCGCCCTCGCTGCCGACCCCCTGGCGGCCGCCAGCTGGCTGCTGCCCCCCCCACCGCCACCGCCGCCACCGCGGTGGCTGCGATGGCCAGCCTGTTGCGGCGATGGTGGGCGGCTGGTGGAGCGTGGCGGTGTACACGGTGCGTTCTCAGAGACACGTTGTGCCACCGCCGCAGCATGGCCGCCGTCACTTCCACTGGCTGGCCGCCACACCACCACCGCCGCTGGCGCCGTCACGCCGTCACCGCCTGGTCGCCGCTCTCACTTCCGCCGCTTCCCGGCTGCCGCCCTCGCTGCCGCAGGCTGGCCTGACCGTGCCCTACGGCCGCCCCCGCTGCCTCTGCGGTCGGCTTGCCGCCCTCTGTTGGTCTCCGTCCCCGACGCCGCAAGCCGGCCGCTGTCACTCCGCTGCTGCCGCGGCCGCTACGGGCTGGCTGCCACCGGCTGGCCGCCGCCCCCATCGCCGCTGCCGGGTGGTCGCCAAGCCGCTGCTGCCGCCCGTTGGTCGCCGCCCCCCCGTCGCCGCCGCCGGCTGGACACCGCCGGCTGGCCGCCGCTGGTGCCGTTAGTTGGTCGCCCCCCCCCCGTCGCCGCCGCAGCCGCCGCCGGCTGAACGCCGCCGGCTAGCCGCCGCTGGTGCCGCGGGTTGGTCGCCGCCCCCCCGTCGCCGCCGCGGCCGCCGCCGGCTGGACACCGCCGGCTGGCCGTCGCTGGTGCCGCCGGTTGGTCGCCGCCCCCCCTTCACCGTCGCCACCGCCGTCGGCTGGACGCCGTCAGCTGGCGGCCGCCGCTGCCCCCGCCTCCCCCGCCGCGGGCTGGCCGCTGTGGTCGCCGCCGCCGGCTGGCCGCGGTTGTCATTGGCGCCGCTGGCTTGCGGCCACTGTGCGGCCGCCTCCTCCGCAGGCCTGTGGCCACTTTCTGGCCGCGGCCTCCGCAGGCTGGTGGCCACTACCCGGCGGCGGCCGTGGCCACCGCCGCCGGCTGGCCGCTGTGGTCTTCGCCGCCAGCTAGCCGCCGCCGCCTCCGTTGGCTTGCGGCCACTGCCCGGTCACGGCGGCCGCCGCCGCCGCCCCCGCCGTGCCGCGATCACTGCGGTCACCGCCGCCGGCTCGTCCCGGAGCCCCTGGTTCCGACCGCTGATCGCCACCCCCCCGCCGCTGCCGTCCGTCGCCAGCTCCTTCTCGCCCTGGCGCGCGCTGGCCGCCGTTGCCTTCCACCGTCGCGAGCTTGCGTGGCCGCTTTCCCCCCGCTGGCATAGCGGCTGCCGACCCCCTGCCAGTGCGGCAGGCAGGCGCGCTGTTTTTGTGCCTGCCATTGGCTGGCGATCCCTCCTAGCACGCACTGCAGGCTGCCGCTGCGGCTGACTAACCGTACCCCTCCGCCGCAATCGCCGGTCACCGCCGCCACTGGATGGCCTCCCCTCCCCTTCATAGAACTTTGTGGAGTGTACGCACCCCATCGGACGTCTTGCTATTTCGTTTTGCGCTGCTGCGCGCGCCCACACCGTCAGTGTGTGGCTGTTTGCTACTGAGGGTCTTCCTAGTACACTGTAGATATGACGGAAGGAAGCAGGGGGGGGGCACGCAGACAGTGGCAGTGGCAGCCCGCAGCGGCGGCGGAGTGATGGCAGCTGGTGGCAGCGGCGGCGGGGAGTGGGCGTGTTATTTGGAACGCACCGGGCCTCCTGCCCGTCCCCCTCCCACAGCAGCGGCCGGTGTGAGGACCCCGTAGATGGTGGTTATGTCGCTTGAAATGTGTGCCTGCACCCTCCCGGCGAGGAGCCGCCATCCTCATATAGCTCCGCTTCCCGTTCCTCTCGTCGCCCCGCTCCCCGGCACGCCCCACACACCCGCGAGCCCACGCCATCCGCGCGGCCCCGCAAGGACCGCGCCTCGTCGTCTCACCCCACGCACCCCCTCTCAGCTCGCGTCCACATGTGCACCCAACGCTCGCTCCCCCTGCGCCCGTCCACCGCGCCCTCGTGGGTCCTGCCCCAGGCCTGCCCTTCGCGCCCCTCTTCTGCGCCGCCGGCGCATCCTCCCCCGACTACACCTCCCACATCCCGGCTACCTCGCTGGTCCTGTGGCACGCCTCCCGGGATGGTGGCGGGTACCATATGTCCCATTCACGCGCAAAGTCGTGGAGAGTGCTCTGTTGACCTCACGTGGCGGATTGAACCGCTGCTTCTTCGTCTCCGCCGCAAGATCATCCATGCGCGGCCCTCCCGTGCCGCACAGCCGTCAACGGCAGATCACGCTGGGAGCCGCCGCGGCACGATCTCGTTGGGAACTGCCGCCGCCGGATCTCACCGGCATCCGCGGCCTCCAGCACGCAAAGCGCATTGATTAGCGTCGCGTGGTAATCTGCCAGAAGACAGCTCTCTACGATGACAAATACGTAAGTTGTCCCCGTAATGAGCTTGACAGGTGTCCTCATATGCAAAAGACAGCGGCTGCTCATTACATCAAAACTCGCACTTGTCGTGTTTGGACAGACGCAGGGCGCAGACATACGAGACGACGCCACTCGACGCCGGAGAAACTTGAAGGGAAGGTCACAACTTGATTTTATGTGCAATTGTTTGATTCGCCAGGTCTAATGCTCTGCGGGCTGCCACAGGCTACTTCACTTGGCAGTGTGCGGCCGAGACAGACTCTGCCATACTCCTCCCTGACTTCGACTTCCACCATGTCTTCAGTCCTCAATGATCAGGTGCGTCTGCAACAACGGCAAGAAATGGCAATGTGATGGACAGCTGATTGGCGAGGTCCCCATTTTTTTCTAATATGGTGACCAATCTCGCGCGCCGGAGCGGATCCATGATTGATCTCGTTGGGCCTTCGCCCGTCGTCCTCAACGTCGCCATCCACGTGTGATCACCGGCATGTTGTTTGGGTCCTCTTCCCAGCTTGTTCCTCGTCGACTCATCCCCCCTCCTTGACGGCCCCCCCCTTGCCGCCATCTTCGCTGCGGACGCCACCGCCAGCGACCGGGCGCTCCTCCCGGCCGCCACCGGCGGAGTCGGTGTGCTGCGGACGAGGCGGCGATCGCCGCCACCGTCGCTGCGGTCGCCACCGCTAGTGACGTGGCCCTCCTCACTGCCGATACTGCCTTTGTCGGTCTGCTGCGGTGGGCGATCGAGGCGTCCGTTGCTTCCGGTGCCGCCACTTGCCGCGGCCGCCACAGCCCAGCTGGTCGTGATGCAGCTGACGCTCGCCGCTGCCGACGCTGCGATCACAACCGGAAGCTACGTCGGTGGGGGCTCCCTCAACCGCGGGAAGGGGATCAAAGCGCGGTTTCACTGAAGTTTGGGGCCTGAGGGGCACGCAGCGGCCGACCACAGTTCCGGCCGAGGGTTTACAGGGCGGTGAGGGTCCGCCCCGCTGGAGGGGGCTGTGGAGCGTGCTAGCCGCCCGGCAGACATAGCTAGGGGGCTGTGGAGCGTGCTAGCTGCCCGGCAGACATAGCTAACGTCGTTGTCCCTTGCTCTCATGTTGTCTCACTATTATTTCTTCGTGGGCCGCAGAGGCGGCTGGGAGGGGGCTTTCCTCCGCCCCTGCCGCCGTCGCCGCCACTGCCGACCTTGACGACCCTGCCATCGCTGCTGCTGCCACCGCGGCCGGCGACGGCGGCCGCCCCCTGGACGCAGAGGTGGCGGCGGCGCTCTACGAGTACGCCCGCCTGGCCACCGCCGCTGCCGCGGCCCGCACCGCCGCGGCCGCCGCCACCCGCCGACCTGGCCGCCGCCGCCACCGCGGCGACCTGGCCGCCGCCGCCGCGGCGGCGGCGGGGGTGGCCCACCGCCTCCCCGCGGCGGCCACCGCTGCTGCCGCGCCGGCGGTGGCGGCGGCCGCCGCTGGCGCGTCGACGGCGGCGCTGGCCGCCGCCGCGGGCGCACGGCGGCTCGACAGTCGCCTCGAGGCCGCCCTCTGCCGCGCCCGCCCCGTCGCCACTGCCGTTGGGCACGGCTTCGTCGACGGGTCGGCGGCGGCGGCTTCGGGGGGGGTGGTGCCCGCGCCAGTCACCGCCCGCGTGGTCGTCACAGACGGGTCAGCGGTGGCGACGGTGAGAAGAGTTACGGCGGCGGGCTCCCCGGCGACGGCGGCGGCGACGCTGACGCCGCGTGCCGACGGGGCAGCGCGCACTGCTGGCCGCCGCCACCCGCCTCGTGGCGCGGACCCACCTGGCGGGCGGCGCCCCCGTGGCCGCCGCGACCGTGCCCGCCCGCCTCGCCGCCGCTGCCCGCTCCCTCACCGCCGTTGCGTGGACGGTGCGGGCGGGCGTGCCGGGGGCGGAGCGGCGGCTGGGCGGGGCAACGTGGACATGGGCGGCCTCCCCCTTCCCCCTGTGGGACGCGGCCGTCCACGAGTATGGGGGGGATGGCCCCGCGGCTGGCACGCACCCCACCGGCGGCGGCGGTGGTGGTGGCGACGCTGCCGCCACTGCCGCCGCCGCCACTGCCGCGGGGCTCGCCCCCCCGCCGCCGGTGCGCCGCCGGGCCGACCAGCTGGTGGTGACCACCACCCAGCTTGTGACCCCGCGCAGGGGCGGCGGCATTGGCGGGCGGCCGACGCCGCGCGGTGCGGCCTTTCGCGTGGACCGCCACCGCCGCCGCCGCGTCTGTCGCCGCCGCGTCTGTCGCCGCCGCGTCTGCCGCCGCCGCGGCCGCCCCGTCTGCCGCAGGGGCGGCCGCCCGTCTGCCGGTGCGGCCGCAGGGGGGAGGGGCAGGTGCCCGTCTGCCGGTGCGGCCGCAGCGGTGAGCGGCAGATGCAGCAGCGGGGAGCGGCAGATGCAGCAGCGGGGAGCGGCAGATGCAGCAGCGGGGAGCGGCAGATGCAGCTGCGGCAGGGGGAAGCGGCAGGTGCAGCAGCGGCAGGGGGAAGCGGCAGGTGCAGCTGCGGCGGGGGGAAGCGGCAGGTGCAGCTGCGGCGGGGGGAAGCGGCAGGTGCAGCTGCGGCGGGGGGAAGCGGCGCCGGGCGCCCGCCCCCCACCGCGAGGTGTGGGGAGCCGACGTCGTACACCCGCGTGTAGCAGCGGGCGGCAATAGTGGCCGGCGGGGGCCACAACTGGGACGTGAGGGGGGCGACCCGCATCTCCGCCGCCCGCGGCTGCGGCCTCCGCGCCGCTGGACGCGAAGGCCTCGAAGAGGCCTAAGGCGTACGCGGGGTGCATTGCCAGAGGGAAGCCCATGCGCCCCTGTCTGAATGCACGGGCTGTGGGCCGGCGAACGCCTGCTCCAGCCGCAGAGCGGTGGCCATATTCGCCGCCGCGGCAAGGGCCCCCGCCGGCGCACGCGGCGAGTGACGGGCCGACCGCCGCGGCGGCGAGGTGACCGCCGCGGCGGCGAGGTGGCCCCGGTCGACGGGGGCGGGGGGGCGCGGGCCGGCGTCATGGAACGGGGGGTGCAGTGTCGCGTGTGCGCGCCCGCGAGTGGCAGCCGCGGCCACCGCCCACGGCCCAGTCGCCCCACCGGGGGCTCCGCTGTCGGCGGCGCCCGTCGCGGCAATGAGGAAGGCCTTGCCGTCGCCGCCCCTCTTGCCGCAATTGCCGCCCCTCTCGCCGCCGTCGCCGCCACTGTCGTCGCCCCCGGCTCCCAGGGCGGAGGCCACCGCACGACGGCGGCGCCAACGAAACAGCCGCCAGCATGCACTCCGCGACTAGGAAGGCGGCGCCCCCATCGGCCGGCGACCGTCGCCCTCTGCAACGCCGCCGCCGCGGCGTTGGGTTGAGGGGGGAAATGGAGCGGCCGCCCAGGCAGCTGCCGCGGGGCGGCGCCGCCGCCGCCCGGGGGGGCAACCACCCCGTCGGGGCCCCAAAAAAGCGTGCCCGCGCCGCTGCCGTAGGTCATGATGGCCAACAGCGTGGCGACGGCGGCGGCAGCAGACGCCCCCTCCACCAGCCGGGTCTGGCCTCCGCTGCCGCCGACCCGCAGGACCACCGCCGCCGGCCCGCAGGACCACCGCCGCCAGGAGTTCCGCACCGATTGTGCCCTTGCATGCAGGTAGCACGGGCAATACGCTGCGGGAGGATGACGGAACGATGCGCGTCGAGGGCGGTGGAACTGGAATGAGGTGTGTGGCGTAGCGAGGGTGGACAGACGATGGTGACCATCGAGATGCGAGGTGATCTCGGACGGGTCATAAGTTGGGGGTTGGATTGACCGTGTCAAGGAGAGGTCCCAAATCATTGTGCAGACGGCACGGCAAACAGGGACAACCGGGATGCCGGAGCGAGGCATCATTCGCGTTTCGGACTCAATCGAGGGCTCGCGAAAAACGGTCCCGGCGTGCACTGAACCTGGTTGGCCGCTCGCCACGGCCAAGGCGAATAAGTGCAAAGACTGCACAGACTCAGAACACCCTGACCATAGTGAAAATACAACCCCGATTGACTGGGCTGACAAAAAGTAGAACAAATGAAGAGAGAACTTTACCACTGCGAAACGACCTGGTCACCCAAGAAAGTCGACGGCCAGTACGCAGACAACACACAACTGAGTAACAACATGCTGAACAGATTCGATCAACTCCATCACGCGCGGCTGGAGCCCCGGACGTGCACCGCCGCCCGCAGCTGTTGCCTCAACTTTCTGCATTAAGAATAGAGCATGGGCACCATTGTCGGTCCATTTGTTGACGGGACATCACGCCTCGGTCGCCCGTCTCTGCATCGCCTCACCCGCATCTCGCTCCACTCTGGTCAACGACCTGCGCCACTACGCCCATCAATATTCCCCCCCCCCCCCCTTACTCAAGGCCCGTTACATCCCATCCTCGACAAGTTTTCGGCACCTGCCTCTAGCCCGCACCAAGCTCGACCTGCTCAAGCTCCACCATTGCTGCGTGCGCTCCCACCATCAAGATGTTTTCGGAGGAAAAGCGGCTTTTCGGCCTCAAGCTGCTTCATGACGGCTACTCGATGGCGGAGGCCGCGGCGCTCGTCGGGTGCAGCGAGTACTCCATTCGTCGGTGGAGGCAGCTGGTGGATGCAACGGGCACTGTATGGCCGCAAGGGGAATTGCGCAACAAGCATGCTGACGCTGCCGTGCGCAATGAGGAGTTGGTCCATGCTGTTATGACATTGGTCGATGCGGAACCGGTCGCATTTCTACGCGAGCATTCCGACTTGTTGGTCGCTTTGGCCATTAACTACCCAGACTTGCAGACGGACTTTGTGAGCCCCTCTACGATTCATCGCATCCTGACGGCGAACGGGTACACGCGCAAGCGCGTAGAGCGGTTATTCCAGGAGCGGAGCCTTTCGGCGCAGCAGATGTATGTCGAGGCCATGAGCGTGGTTCCTTTGCGCTGTGTGGTTTCGGTCGATGAGACACACACCGATGGGAGTGACGTTTTCCGCCGTTACGGGCGGTCGGACAGTCGTTCACCGTGCGTGCTCCTGGACAAGGACCCGCGCACGGTCCCGCGGACAAGCACGATGATGGGCGTGTCTCTGACCGAAGGTGTTTTGTGGTCCCAAACGGTGGTGCTGGGGAGGGCGCAGACCGCTGTTGACTGGCGGTTATTTTTACAGTGTTTGAACGAGAAGATGGGGCATTACATACCCGGCCTGCCGTGGGATGCGCAGCCCCCGGCGTGTGTCTTGTTGTACGATAACGCCGGTATTCACGACGCTGACGGGGACGCATTTATGACAGCAAGTGGTATTTACCACATCAGGCTGCCTCCGTACAGCCCAAACCTACAGCCGATCGAGGGGGTTTTTAATGACTTGAAGGTCCATGTGCGCGACTTGGTGTATGCAAACGCACTGTACTTAGAGAGGCCAAGAACTCTGATGGCCCACGCGCTCGCTCGTCTGACCAAGCGTCAAATTCGTGGCCAATTTCGGGTTGTAGCGCGCAACATGATGGTCCTTCTCGAATAAAACTCTTGGCCGAAAAACACCGTTGTCATCGTCGTCACCGCGCACCAAAAGGTCCTATGAATGTTTTAACTGACAAACGCCGTGACCACTCTCGCCTCTCCCCATAGCGACATCCACGCGTGGCTAAGTCCTCGTGGCTCAGCGTCACCGCCGCCGCCGCCGCCGCCCAGACCAGGCGACGTACAAGCGGCCGCCGTGGCCGCGGCAGTGGCGTCAAGCACCCCCATGCCCTCCCGCATAGACTGCATACCAAACAGGAAGGGCGAGGAGGAGGCGGGGTGCGGCGCGCGCGCCCAGGCCACCACCCCGCACCCCACGACGCGCACGCGGCGCGCACCACCGCCGATACGCGGCGGCCACACTCGGCCGGCCCCGGCGCGGCTGCTTCTCGGCCGGTGTGACTCTCCAAGCACACGGCGGCAACGGGCAGAGGCAGCAGCAGCGACAGCGGTACCCGCAGCCGCAGGGGCGCCGCGCAGGCAGCGGCAGCAGCAGCGGCAGCGGCAGCAGGCAACCGGCAATGGCGGTGGATGCGGAGGTGGCGGCGGCAGCATCGGTCAGCAGGCTGGGGGGGGGCGCTGGTGTCGCCCGCATCAACGCGGCCAGCGCCGTCTCCACTGCCCGAAATATCGCAGCCGCCGCCGCCGCTGCCGCTGGCCAGCCCGTTGCCATAGTCCCATCCACCCACCCCACGATCCCCTGCGGCAGCGGCGGCGGCGGCGGCAGCGTCACGCACCCGCAGATGCAGAAAAGGTCAGGCGAAGCTCGGCGGCCGGTGAGCCACGCGGTGAAGAGGTCGCGGGTGACGAGGGGGGATCCCCGTGGGCGGGGGGACCGTCGCCTAATGGATGGCGAGGGGGGTGGGGGGAGGAATTCCCCGTGCGCGAGGGCGCCGGCCCGCCGTCGGCCGCCGCCGCCGCGGCGGCCGCTGTCGCCGCCGCGGCGGCCGCCGCCGCCGCCGCGGCTGCCGCGTCTGCGCCAGCCGCCGCACCCCCCTCTGCCGCCGCCACCGCCGCCGCCGCCCGGCCGTGGCGGCTGCCCGTGGACCGGCGCGTCAAGAGGCGGTTGAACACGGACCGCCCCCCCCCCCCGCCCCCGCCACGGCCGGCGCCCCCCCCCGCGCCCCCACCGCCTCCGCCACCCCCACCCCACCCCCACCGCCGCGGGGCTCGCCGCCCGCAGAGGTGGTCCGCGGCGGGTGGGGGTGCAGCCACCAGCGGGCGGCGCCCGATGGGGGCGGCGGCGAGGGGGGGGGCGCCCCCGCCGTCTCCGTCGACGAGGGGGGGGGCGCCCCCGCCGTCTCCGTCGACGAGGGGGGGGGGCGGCGGCGGCGGCGGTGGTGGGGGGGGGGGGTGGGGGGTCGGGAAGGGGTGTCCGTGCCGCCGCCGCCGCCGGCGGGGGCGCCTGTCCCGCCGCCACCCCCACCCCCCCCCGACGGCGCCGCCGTCAGCGGCGGCGGCGGCGTGCGCGGCCGCCCCGCGGCGGCGGGGGCGGCGGCGGCCAATGCCCGCGCGGCCGCTCGCGGGGGCGCAAAGCGGCCGCCCGCGAGGGCGCAAAACGGCCGCCCCCGCGGCCCGGCGGGGCCCCCCCGGCCGGGCTGCTGCCGCTGCCGGCGCTCGCGGCGGCAGCGGCGGCGGCGGCCGCCGCCGCCTCCCCGGCCAAGGGGGACGCCGCCGACCGCCGTGGCGGGGAGGCCGCGGCGGGGGGGGTGACAGCGCCGCCGTCTGCCCCCGCGGCCGTGCCGTCGGCGGGCGCCGCCGACGGCGCGGCTGCGCCCCACTCGACAGCGGCAGCGGCAGCGGCGGCAGCGGCGGGCGCGCCGCCCCCACCCGCGCGGCAGTTGTCCCCGTCCGCGCCGGGGCGGCCGCCGCCGCCACCACCCTGCCGCCACCCGCCAATATCGCTCCGCCGCCCGCCACTATCGCTCCGCCGTCCGCCACTATCGCTCCGCCGTCCGCCACTATCCCTCCGCCGCCCGCCACTGTCGCTCCGCCGCCCGCCACTGTCGCTCCGCCGTCCGCCACTGTCGCTGCGGCGCCCCCCCCCCCCTCCGACGCCGCCGCCGCCGCCGCCGGTGTTGCTGCAGCGGCGGCGGCCACGCCCGTCGGCCGGCCCGCCGGCGCCGTCGCGGCCGTCGCGGCCGTCGTGGTCAGCCGCCGCCGCCGCCGCCGCGTCGCCCCCCCCCCCGCGTCGGGGCGGCCGTCAGTGAGCCGCCGCCACGGCCGCGGGGCGGCGTCGGCGGCGGCGGCCGCCACGGCCGGCACTGACAGGCCGTCGGGGCCCGCCGAGCGGTGCTCCCCCCCCCCCCCACCGCCACCACCCCCGTCACCACCGCCGCCGCCGCCGCCATCACCACCCCCCCGGCCCGTTGCCGCGGCCACCGCCGCCGCCGCTGCCGCCGCCGCGGCCTCTGCCTCGGCCGCCGCCGCCGCCGCCGCCGCCACCGCCGCGGCCGCCGCGGACGCCCCCCCCCCATCCCCCACGGCCACGGCCACCACCACCGGCCGCGGCGGCGGCCACCTTGGCCGCCGCCGACGACGAGGACCCCCCCGGCCACCACCGCCACCGCCGAGGCCGGCGCGGCCGCGGCGGCCGTGCCCCCCCCCACCCGCCCCCCCGCCGCCGCCGCCAGCCGCCGCCGCCCCGCGGCGGGCAACGGGCAGGGACGTGCACGACGCGAGGCCCGACGCGACGCGCGCCGACCCCGCGTCCCGGACGTGGCGCCACCGGCCGGGCGCGTCGGCGCCGTGGATGTGCGCCGTGATGGTCTGCTTTTGGCGGTTGAGCTGTGGGGGTGCCGCCCACGGGGGGGGGGGGGGGGGGGAAGGGGGGAGGGCAGTCCACAGCGCGACAGGACGGCCGGCGGGCGCACCCAACAAAGGACAGAGACACGCAACATCAGGGAGCTCGGTGGTCAGTGGGCTGTCGCGGCAGCGTTGGGGGGTGCTCGATGGTCTGGTGGGTCACCCGGCGCCGCCCGCCGACGGCGGCGGCGGTGGCGGCGGCGGCGGTGGCGGCGGCGGCGGCTCTTCCCCCTCCCCTCCCCCCTCCCCACCGGCCGCTATCCCCGCCCGCGGGCGCCGACGATAACGGCGATGCCGGCGACGGCGGCGTGGCACCGCTGCTCCCCCCCTCCCCCCCCCCTCTCTCCCTCCCCACAGTGCTCTCCCTCCCTCCCCCCCCACCGCATCCCGCCGCCACCCTCCTACCGCATCCCCCCCCCCACGGTCCCGCCTCGTCCGCGTCCGTACCTCTAGGTTGCGCCTCGCAGCCGCGACCCGGGCGTCCCCCCCCCCACACCCCCCACCCCCCCTCCCCCCCCCCACCGCCCGTGCCCTCAAACGCGCGGATCGCGTCGCCGTACGCGGCGGCCGCCTCGGCCAGCCGCCGCTGGCAGTCGAGCACCACCCCCAGGTCCAGCAGCGTCTCCCTCGTCGCCACCGCCATGGCCGCCGACCGGCCCGGCATGCCGCCGCCGCCCGGCGGGGGCGGCCCCCCCCCCTTGGCCGCCACCACCCCCGCGGCCGCACCACCGCCCCCACCCCCACCGCCGCCGCCGCCCCCACCACCGCCGCCGGCCGCCGCGGCGTCCGCGGCGGTCGCGTCGTGCGCCCCCCACCCGCCGCCGCCCTTGCCGCGCCCCCCCGGGCCGCCACCGCCGCCACCCCCCCCCCCGCCGCCGGCATCCCCCCCCGCCCCCCCCCCCCCCCACCACCACCCCCCACCCCCAGCCCGCCACAGCCCGGCGCCGCGCCCAGCAGCCGCAGCGCCTCGCGGAGGTGCCGCTCCGCCCGCCGCATCTTGCCATCCCGCGACAGCGCCGCCGCGTGCGCCCGGTGCGCCGCCGCCGCCGCCGGGGAGGTTGGGCGGAGGGGGGCGGGACCGCAAGAAGGCAGGAAGAGAGGGGGGGGGTGGGACCAGGGGCTTCCGCCGCGACCCACCGACAGCGTCTTTGCGCGCTTTTGCACACATGACGTACCAGTCGCTGCCCTTCCCCGGAGTTCCCGACTCGTGTCGGTTGACCACAACTCGTGCTCCCGAAGAGAGTGCCCGCGTGCCAGACAGGTGCACACGCTGAGATCAGCAGTCCGGTCTTAATTGTGTGCTCGTCCAATGGCAGGCCGCCATGAAAAACCAACTTCTGGAGAGCAGCGTCGAAAGCTCCCTGACGCGGTCTGGAGGCTGCGGCGTTCCGAGCCCATTTCAGGCCTGGCTGGTGTCTGCGGCTGCGGCGTTCCTGCCAATTGGGGGCAGGGGCGCCCCCAGTGCCTCAGTTAGCAGATGGATCGGCCGGAAGCCGACCTGGGGAATCGTATCGTGCGGCGTTTGCACCCCATTCTAGAGGGCCACCCGGCGCGGTGCGGAGGTTTTTTCAGCGAATAAGTGGGTCACAGAGTGGCCCACCAGGAGCAACGGAGAGGCCTTCTTTTCGGGCCAGCGGGTGACACGTCCGGCGGGGAGATACAAATCGCGAGCTTTTCCACGTGAGGCAAACGAGATGATTGGAATTCCCGGGCCTGGTGGCTGGAACGTTTTGCCTCAGTCCGACGTAGTGTCCGGACCACCCCCGCCCAGGCCAATGGAACAGTGTCTGAACAGACACCGCAAACGCCGCACGTTCTTGTCCGGGTATTTTATAGAAAAGCACGATACAGAGGAGCAGAGTCGAGCTTGTCCGTCAATTCGTACCCGCCGCCGAGCCGGTTCACCTGCACGCCGTCCAAGCTGACCGTCCACAGGTATTCGCCTGCAATGACGGCCGACTCGGAGATCGTGGACGGCCGGTTGCTGTTCGCCGCGTTCGGGTGCGTGATAAACGCGGCGAGGGTGAGGCCCCCCCGCCGCGCGTCGACGCGCAAGACCACGAGGCCCGTGTGCGGCGACAAGACGGACGTGTGCAGCGACGCCAGCACCAGTGACCGGGGCGCAAACCAGCCAAAGGAGTGGGGCCAGATGCGCGGCATCCAGTACGAGTCGCGCCGCCCGACCGCGCCGGCCGGCTGCTGCCAGCTGGCCACCGCGGCCACCGCTGGCGCCGGCGGGGGGATCGCCGCCGGCGCGGTGGCGGTAGTGGCGGCGGCGGCGGTGATGGTGGCACCGGCACGGGGGTACCCGCCGCTGGCGGTGGCGGTGGTGTTGGTGGCGGCGGCGGCGGCGGCGGGGACACGGAAGAGGGTGGCAAGGGCGCCCTGCTGCTGTCCCCCCCCGGCGAGCGCCTGCCCAAGGCCGACCAACACCGTTGGCGAGAGGACGTGGAGGAAGCGGCTGTCGCCCGGCAGCGGCACCTCCCCAACGACCGCCAGCGCGGTCGGCACGGCAAGGGACACCGCGTTGATGACCGACGCGTCGCGCCGCCCCAGCCGAGTCACCACGTACGCCGTGTCGCCCGCGTAGGCGACGGCTGTGGTGTCCCCGCCGCCGCGGAGTGGCCCCGCGAGGCCAACCTGCTCCAGCCTCGCGGGGCAGCCGCGGCACCGCCGGCGGACGGCCATGGCCGTGACGTATGCAAATCCGTTGCCCTGGTCCTCGCCGCCGCCGCCCAGCCCGGGCCCGTCGGTGCTACCCGCGGTGGCCAAAAACAGCACGCCCCCGCGCTCGGCAAGGGCGGCCGGCCCCGCGGTGACCACGCCCCCCACCACCCCCGACGCAACGTATGTCGGCGGCCCGCCGCCGCCGTCGGCCGGCATGCCAAACTTGTGCACCACCGTCGCGTGCACGTTGGCGCGGCTCACCCGGTCGTCGGCGACGTAGACGGCGGCGGCGGTAGCGAGGACGTTGCCGCGGCCGGACGCGACGGTCACGCCCCCCAGATCGGCAGACGAGGCGGCCGCCGCCCCCGCCGCCGCCCCCTCCCCGCGGGGCTCCCCAATGGGGATCACCAGCGCGGTGACGGTGCCCGTGCCCATCCGCCCGTCCGCCGCGGGCGCGTACGTGCGCGTGCACGGCGCGACGGGCCCCACCGCGACGACGGCCAGCTCCCCCCCCCACCCCCCCCCCTGGCGGCGGCGGCGGCGGCGGAGGGTGTAGGCCGGCACCCACTCCGCGTCCGCCCGCGCCGCCACCCACGCGCGCAGCTGCTCCTCCCGCCGAACGGTGCGGGGAAGCGCGGCCGCCGCGGCGGCAACGACGCTCGCGTGCAACGTCAGCCGCGCGTGGCCGCCCGCCGACGCGGCGGCGGTGACGGTGCCGCCCATGGTGAGGGTGGACGTGACGACCGGCGCCGCCGGCCGTGACACGTCCACCCGCGTGAGCGTGGTGCGGCCGGCGCCGCGGCCGTCGCCGCCCCAGAGTGTGTCGCCGAGGACGAGCAGCGACGCGCCGTCGCGGAGCAGGTGCGACGCGTAGTGCCCGAGGCGGACGGTGGCCAGACGGGACACCCCCGCCCCGCCGCGGGTGATGCCCAGCACCTCGAGCGTGGTGCCGCGGCGGAGGTACCGCACCGCCCCGTCCCCGCTGATGGTGGTCGACGCCTGCGTAAAGTCCCCGTCGGCAGTGGGTGGGTTGGCCGCCGCCGCCGCCGCCGCCGACCGCGCCGCCGCCCCCCACCCGCCCCCGGTCGTGCCGCCCTCCTCCTGCCGGCTGGTCAGCCAGTTCAGCCGCCCGCGGCGGCACCGGCGGAAGCCACACGGGCCAACGGTCGCCGCGACGGCCGCGCGGTACGCCGCCGCCTGCGCGGCGCAGCTGGCAAACGGGCGGTTGGGGAGGTCACGGGTGTCGGGGGTAGGCGTCGGCCGGGGGGGGGGGGGGGGGGAGGCGGCCCGGCCTTGGCCACGGCCATGGCAGCGCCGGCGGCGGCGGTGGCGGCGGTGGCGGCGGCCGTGGCCGCGGCAGCCGCCGCGGCGGCGGCGGCGGCTACCACCCATCGGCGCGGGGGGCAAGCCATGGCGGAAGGGTGCAGAGGGCGGCGGGGGGGGGGGTGCGGGGGGGGAGCAGAGCAGAGTGGGGGGGCGGCCGTCGGCGTCACCACGCTGGTGGGGCGGCGGTACCGACGCTGCCGGTGGGCGGTGGGGCGGGAGGAGGGGGGGAGGGGGGGGCGGCGGTGCCCCCCGTAAGTACCCGTCCACCCTCGCCCATTCTCGACCAGTCTCGGCGGGTCGCCGCGGTAGTGGCGACGGCGGGGGGGCGGCGGCGGTGGAGGGGGCAGGGGGGGAAGGGCGGCTGGCAGGGGCGGCGGCGGCGCCAACAACGCCCGGGTACAGCGGCGTTGACGGCACGGGTGGCTGCGCGAGGGGGGGCGGCACGGCCCACCCCCCGCCGCCGCCAGCCGCCCGCCCACGGCGCACCCCCCACAAGCCCCCCCCCCCCCCCCCCCCCCCCCCCCCCCCGCGACCTCCCCCCCCCCCCCCCCCCAGCGAGCACGCCGCCACCCCGCCCCGTGGACGCCACCCCCCACGGCACCAGCGGCGGCCGACCACGGACGGCACGGCCGGCGGGGCGGCGCGAGAGTGCCAGCAGGGGGGGAGCCGCCCTGGCGGCCGGCCGCGGCGCGGTGGCGCCGGCGCGGCGGCGCCGGCCGGTGGGCACTGGGCGGGGAGACGGGGGTGCGGGGGGGGGGGGGGGGGGGGGGGAGCACCCCTGCACGGATGGTCCATCGCCGCGCCACGGGCGCGGCGGGCGGCGGGCGGCGGGCGGCGGCACCGCCGCGGCGGGCGGCCAGTGGCAGGCGGGGCGCGCCGTTGCCGGCGCGCCCGCCTCGTCGCGCGTGCACCGGTGGCATTGGCGGGGGGGGGGGGGGGGGGGGGCCGCCGCCGTGACCCGCCGCCAGCCGCCGCGCTCACGCCCCCTACCGTCCGCCGCCGCCGCGGGCGGCGGCGGCGGGCGGCGGCGGAGGCGGCGGCGGCGGCGGTGGCGGCAGCGGTGGCGGCGGCGGCGGCTGCCGCCCGCCGCCGCGGCCGCGGCGCCGCGGCGCCGCGACCGGGGCGGGCGGCCGCGGCGGCGACGGGCCCCCCGGGCGGGGGCGCGCGCGGCCGTCTGGCCGCCCCCCCCCCCCCCCCCCCCCCCTTGCCACCTCTGGCCGGCCGCGCCGGCCGCCCCCAACCGCCGCCGCCGCCGCCGCCGCCGGCGGGCCCGCCGGCAGTGGCGGCCGACGGGGACCACGACGCCGCCGCGCGCCGCGCGGCGGGCGGCGTCGGCGGCCGCCGCGGGGGGGGGGGGGGGGTGCCGACACCCGCCGCGCGCCGCGTAGGCACCGCGGAGGCACGGGGCGGCCAAGACGGCAAGGCCGGCGGAGCGGTCGGCAAGGGCGGCCGAGCGGTCGGCAAGGGCGGCAAGGGGCGGCCAAGACGGCAGGGGCGGCAGGGGGCGGCCGGGCGGTCAAGGGCGCCACGGCCAGGGGCGAAGCGCGACCAAGTCGACGGGGGCGGGAGCTGGGCGTGTCGTCGGCCATGCGAGCAACAGCACCGAAACATGAAAGTCAAACCGACAACCCAGTTTCCGCGTCGCAAGACGATGCAACTGGCGTGCCTGGCTGCCCACCGTGAAACTGCAATTGGATGCAACAGCCAAAGTACGGTGTTGTTCGCCTCGCTCGGATAAGAAAGTTCAGCCTGCCCAAGTCCATGCGGAGAGCGCCACGCCTGCGGGGGCGCCCATTACAGCTGCCCGCTCTTTTCAGCTGCCCCCTCCCGCGCGCACGCGGCGGGTGCGCGTGCCGAGGGGGACCGCCGCCCGCGGCGGCGCTGCTCGCGCCCGTACCGACGCTGTGACCGCGCGGCGGGCCGCGTCGCCCGCGCCGCCACGTCCCCGCCATTGCCGCTGCCGACGTTGAGGGAGTACCGGTCGTACCGGCTTTTTTTTTTTTTTTTTTCGAGGGGGGGCGTGGAGAGAGGGTGTGTCTATTTTGTTCCCGCCGTTGCCCGTCTCCCGCTCTCCCGCCGGCGGCGGCGGGTGTCGTATGGTCCGCGGCGCCCCCCGCCGTGGGCAGTGCGTCGACGCGGCGGGCGGCGGTGGCGGCGGCGGGGGGTAGGGCGGCGGCGGTGTTTTGGTGGCCTCTTTGGCCGGGGGGGGGCTGGGGGGGGGAGCGTGGCGGCGGCGCCCTCGAGGTATACCGGCGGCGACAGCGGCGGTGCGCTGGTGGTGGTGGCGTCGGCCGCGGCGGCGGCGGCGGCACCATGGCGGCGCCCGTCACGCCTGGCGCTGCCGCGTCGGCCCCGCCGGCGGTGGCCGCGGCGGCGGTGGGCCCCCCTGCCGGCGACGCGGGCGGCCCCATCGTTGGCGCCGGCACCGCCATGCCGTCGGTGCCGGTCGCCAAGCTCGTCCACGACTCGGTGCAGGCGGCGTACAAGGAGCTCCACGCGCTGCTCGACTCGTTGTCGGATAAGGTGCGTTGGGGTGCTGGAGAGGGGGTGCGGGGGGGGGAAGGGAGGGAGGGGGGGAGGGGGGATGCACGCGGTTGTGCTTGCTTGGGCTGAGCGGTGCGAGGAGGGGGGGGGCGCTGATCATGCGCGTGCTGGACCGCCCGACACGGTGTAGGGGCGTGGCGTTTTGGGGAGGGGGAGGGGGGAAGGGAGCTGGACGCACCGTACAGTGTCGTATGCTAACCCGTTGTGGGGGACTCTTGGCTGTCCACTGTCTTGGTCCTGTCGTGGCTCTGCTTTTTTTTTTTTTTCCGTGTTTCCCGCCGCGCAGACCAGTGACGCGCGCAAAGAGGCGGTCGTGGAGTACGCCCTCCGCACCCGCCACCGGCTGGTGCGCCTGCTCGTCGTTGTCCGCTGGTCCATGGACTATGGCGCGTCGACGGCGGCGGCGGCGGTCGCGGGCACCGCCGCGGGCGGCCACGTGCGGTCGCTCGAGGCGGCCGCGTCGGCGCTGTGGGGCGCGCACCACGCGGCGGCGGCGGTGCCGGCGCTGCCGCCGGCGCTCGCCGACGCGGCCGACGTGCTCGGCACGGGGCGGTACCACCGGCTGCCGGCGATTATGGGGAGCGTCCTCGGCATTGACATGGCGGTGGATGCGGCCGCCGATGGGCTGCCGGAAGGGGGGGGGGGGCGGGCGCGGGCGCGGCGGCGGGGGGGCGGGCGCTCCCGCGGCGGCTGCGGCGGCTCCCGGGGTCACGGCCGCGGCGGCGGCGGCAGCGTCGACGGGCGCCGCCGCGGGGACGGGCACGGCCGACGTGGAGAATGTGGAGGAGGACATTGATGCCATGCCCCCCGCGGCGCGCAAGCGCTACGTCCTCGGCCGCGTCGGCCGTGCAACCCGCGCGCTGCTGCGCGCGGCCAGCCCGCTGCCTGGCGGGCTGGCGGTGCTCGAGTGGTAGCCTGGCGGGGGCGACGTGGGGGGACTGGGCAGCCCTCCCGCCGGCGCCGCCGCCCCTGCCGCTGACCCCGGCCCCCCCCCCGCCCCCGCCCGCGCCCCCGCCGTTGGCGGCGGCAGCGACGGCAGCAGCGGCAGCGGTGGGGGCGACCCCGATGCGGTCGCCGCGACGGTGACCGTCGGCCTCCCCGAGACGTGGACGGTGCGGCTGTCGCTGGACGGGGTGGACCCGGACGCGTCACTCTTCCGTGTCCACGCGGTGGACGTGCTGGTGGACGGCTGCGTCGACGCGCCGGGGCCCTTCTCGCCCGTCGCGGCGTACGCGCGGACGCCGTCGGATGCGCGGGCGCGGCGGCCCGCGCCGTCGCGGGGGGGGGGGGGGGGGGGGTCCCGCGCCCGCCCGCTGCTGTCGCCGCAGCAGCAGTCGGTGCTGCGGCGGCTGCTGGATGACCGCATGCGGTGGGCCGCGACCGCGGCGTCAGCCAAGGCGGCGCCGGCACCGGTGCCGGCGGGTGGCGCACCGCCGGCAGGCGGCGGAAGCGACGGCAGTGTCCCCGCGGCGGCGGCCGGCGGCGGCGTCGCCAGTTCCCCGACTGCCACCGGGGCGGCTGTGGCCGACCCCGCCGGCGGCGCCGGTGGCCCGGCGCCCGCCCAGGCGGTCTCCACCGCCCGCGCACGCGCCGCACTGGGCGCGCTCGCCGACGCCATGACCGGCGGCGTCGTCGCGCCGCTGCTCATGGCGCACATCCGGGGCCAGTCGGCGGCGCTCGCGGCGGGCGCCTGGTCGGGCGGCGCGCTGCGGGTGGGCACGGACACCCCCCCCGGGGCCCCCCCCGGCCCGCCCGCGTCCGTTTCACTCGACTACTGGCCCGCCCACCGCGAGCCCGGCCGCATCACCTTCACGGCCGTCCCGGTGGCCGCGTCCGACGTGGGCGCTTTTGTCGCGGCGCCGCCGCCCGCGCCGGGCCTGGGCCTGGCTGGCCTGGCCGCCGCCGACGGCGCGGCCACCGCCGCCGATGCCGCCACCGCCCGCCTGGTGACGATCGTCCACGAGCCGCCCCTGCCCGGGGGGCACGCGTTCAAGCGGGCGGCGATGACGCTGCACCCGCGGCGGGTCAACGTGGAGGCCCTCTTGCTGTCGACGATGCGCGCGCGGTCCGCCGCCCGGCTGGTCGCGCTCGCCGACGCGCTGTTGGTGGCGCGGCCGGGCTCCCCGTGGACGCCGCTGGTGCCGGCGCAGCTGCTCGTGTCGGCGGGGCCCGCGCTCGAGCCGGTCGACGGCGCGGGTGGCGGCGGCGGCGGCGGCACGGTGGACACCGTGCCGCTGCCACCGTCTGGCGCGACGCTGGTCATCCGCCTGCGGGGCGCCCACACGGGCCTGACGGTGCGGCCGTCGTGTCGGTCGGGGGGCATCCGGCTGCGCATCATTGGCGCGGCCGCCCTGGCTGTCCCGCCGTCGGTAGTGACGTCGGCGGGCGGCGCGTCGGGCGGCGCGGCGGCGGTGCCCGGCGTGGGCTCGTCCACCAACGCGCTCGCCGCAGACGCGGGGGTGTGGCAGGGGGAGCGCCACTTTGCGTCGGCCGCCGACGAGTACATAGCCGTTGCCGCGGCCGTGGCGGGCGTGCACCGGCGGCTGCAGCTGGAAGCGTCTGCGCGGGCGGTGTGCGCGCTGGATATCGGCGTGTCCCGCACGCTGCCGCCCGGCACCGCGTCGGTGGCGGCGTCGGCCGCGGCGGAGCTGACGGCGAGCCAGCTGGTGCCGCCGTTTGCCCCGCTCGAGCGCCGTGCCCCGCGGCGCTTCCTGACGCTCGCGCCCCCGCCGCCGCCGCCCGTGCCGTCGCCGCCGCCCACGCCACGCGCGCCGCTCTACGTGCGGCGGTCGCCGCGGGCGGCGGCGGTCGGGGCCGACGCGCACCCGGCCAAGGCGTCGCCGGCGGTGGCGTCGCTGTCGCCAACGTCAGCAGCGGTGGTCAAGCGGCCACGCCTGACGTACGCGACGACCAGCGACAGCCTGGTGTTTATTCAGGAGACGGCCTACTTTGCCGAGCTCTCTGCCGCCACGGCCGCGTTTAGTAGCTGGGGCAGCGGCGGTGGGATGGGGAGCCCCACCGCCATCACTGATGGGGTGCCCACCGCCGGCGCTGACGGCGGCATGCTCGTTGCCGCCGACGAGGTGGACCGGTACGCGGGCTCCGCCGCCGCGGCCGCTGCCTGGGCGGTCGCGCGGGAGGCGGTCGAGCGGCGGCTACGGCGGGACTCGCTGCTCCGTGCGTTTGCCGCGGCGAATGTCGCGTCGGCGCTGCCGTCGCCCGCGTCGCTGTCGACGCACGCGGCGTCAGCTGCGGCGGCCGCCGCGGCAGCCGCAGCGGCCGCGGCGGCGGCGGCGTCCGCGTCGGCCGCGCTGGGCACCCGTGGCGGCAGCGGCGGTAGTGGGGCGGCCGGCGGTGGCGGCGGCGGAGGCGGCGGCGGCGGCACTGGCGGCGGCACCATCCGCGGCGGCGTCAGCAGTGGCGGCGAGGCGGCAGCCCACTACGGGTCCTCCCGTCACGTGCCGCAGACGCCGTCGTCGTCCTCCTCGTCGGGGGACGACGCGGACCTGGATGTGGACACGGCGTCGCGGACGCTGCTCAAGATCAAGTGCGAGCCGCTGCCCGTCCGCCGTGCGGAGCTCCTCCTCCGCGGCAGCGAGGCGTGGCAGGTGCGGCTGGAGCTGCTGCCCCCCATCTTTGACTCGACCCTCTCCCCGCTGTCGCCGTCGGGGTGGCTCGCGATGGCCACGGGGGTGGGCGCACCACCCGTGCTGTCGCCGGCACCGGCGGCGGGTGCCGCTGCCGGCGGGGCCACCACGGGCGCGACGGAGCCGCTGGGCAGCCCCTGGCCGGTGGGCGTGTCGTGCGTCGGCTCCACCCTCACCTTTACATACCCGTCGCCCAACGCGTCGTCGGTGCGGAGCTTCTTCCGGGACCTCACCCGCGCGCGCACGGCCGCGGCGCTCGCGCGGGGGTTGCCCCCGTCGCCCTACTACACCGTCCTCCGCCGGTCGCCGGTGCGGATCGTCGTTGGGGTGGGGCCTAAGCGGCTGCGGCCGCCGCCCAACGCGGCGCCGCTGGCCAACGGCGCACCCGCGGGGGCGGCGCGGCCGGGCGCGGCCGCCCCCCCCACCGGGGCGGCTGGCGCGCGGGTCCTCCAGCGTCGCCGGCGGCCGCTTGCCGTTGACGGTGGGCGCTGTGGGCGTGCCGGCCGCCGACGCCGCCGCCCCTCCTGGTCTTTGTGGCCGTCGGCGTGCGCCGTGCGGCGGCGCGGCGCAGCGGATCGCGCCCGGGCGGGGGCGGCTGGCGCGCGGGCCCTCCAGCGTCGCCGGCGGCCGCTAGTCGTTGACGGTGGGCGCTGTGGGCGTGCCGGCCGCCGCCGCCGCCGCCCCTCCTGGTCTTTGTGGCCGTAGGCGTGAGCGGTGCGGCGGCTGGGCGCGGCGGAGTGTGGGGCAGCAGTCGTTGTGTTGCGAGAATGGACTTGGGATCGTCGAGCTCGTCGGGCTCGTCCCTCGACGGGTCTCCTGTCATTACTGTTTCAACGCCATCCACCGCTGCTCCAGCCGCAAGCTCTGGGTGCGCCCCTTCTGTTCTCAACTATGCGGACATCAGCATGGATGTTGACGATGGCTTCTTGGCGATGACGCACGGCAGTAGCCCGTTGGATGTCGGGCTTGCTGCCAATACCGGTGGTGTGGAGGACGCTGTTGACGACGGTGGCGGAGCTGGAGGTGCTGATGACGGTGTTGCAGGCGTCGAAGGTGCTGATGTTGCAGATGCCGGTGGTGCTGGTGTTGCAGTTGCCGGTGAGGCTGATGTTGGTCATCCTCCACGTGGGCAAGTGCCGCCTGCTGGCAAGCGACGATTGATGTACGGTCAAAATCGCCCTGGACCTAAACATGGAGGAGGAGGCCGGAGGAAGGGGTCTGGGCGCCAGACCAGGACGAACTTTGGTCGTGGCGCGCGTCGCGCAATCGGGTCGTACCTGTGCGAGACGTCGGCCGAGGCATTGTCGTCCGCCTGTGGCATTCCGATGGCGGCAGGTGAGCGGACGGTCAAGATGCTTCACGAATGGTCCACCCTCCCTGGAAGCGAGGAGGTGTGGCTGGTCCCTGGCGTCTTCGGCGTTGTGGCCCGGTGGGGTGAATGGCGCAGAGACTCGCAGGGAAAGTCAGCCAGCGTGTGCGTTTGGCTGGGATCCGACGGGCTGTCACGGTGCACGTGCATCGGCGCCACCTCCCATCATGACAACCACGTCCTCGAGCGACGAACAACATGCCGACACGCCGGCATTTTTGATGCATTACTGGGCGATATCGCGAGCGCTCTCGGTGCACCAGCCGACAAGGTGCGGCAGCAGTTTGTGAAGCGCGTTCAACAAGAGCGGGAAGCTGATGGCGATGATCAACTTGCAGCGCACGGGAGTACTTTTCACGTACTCAGCGGCCTGTACGTCGCTGTCTGCCCCTCCGCCATTGGCGTTGTGCCCGTGCCTGTGTACCTAACCTCAACACGCTCTTCATGCAGCTTTTGCCTCGGTGCGCGCACGAGATGCTGCTCCCTCCTTGCGGTTGCCCAAGAATGCGGAGCACCCAACCGCGCACACCACGCGTCTGCGCAGAGCTCTACTCGGTCCCTGGAGGTGTCGGCAGTGTCGCGCCTTCCTCTTCCTCTGCACAACTGCATTGCAGCTGTTCGACTCAACGGTGAGGTGTCTGCCTTGGCTGCTGCTGGTGGCGTGTTTTCGGTACCAGCACCGAGCCGGTGCTTGTACTGCACCAGCCGCGGAGAGGAGCATGAGCTTTCCAACCCGTCCACAAGGGAAGGGGTCATGGTGTGCTCGAGGGGTTTCTGCAAGACGGAGGTGGTGGTTTCCAAGTGCTCTTCGTGCAAGCAGTGGGTCTCCCGTGACGGACGTGATCAGCACATCATCCTGCTCACTACCACGACGGCGGCGACGGTGTGCTGGGCGCGGTCCATGGCTTCAAGCGCTGCGGACGGAATGGCGTTGACGACCAGCACCACGCGATGGCTGCGAGCCGTCCGGCGGGGGATGGTTGCTGGTGTTTTGCCACAAGATTGCCCGACGCGCAGTGGCAGGATCCTGCGCAATATTGTGCTCGTGGCCCTCAAGCTGATGGTGGAACAGCTACCCTCTGCGCTCTTTTCCTGCCACCACTGCATGGATGCGGATGGGCGGTACCTCTGCGTGTCGGCGGCCTCCATCTGGGTGGGCTTTGGCAGCGGCGTCGAGCACGTCACGTTCCAGCACGTCACTGAAGCAGTTCCCGAGAACCGCCAGGCTGTCCGCGCAGCATACCTGGTAAGAGGGGAGAGCGTCCGCCGCGTGATCCGCGACGTTATGAATCCGTGCAAGGATTTCAAGCTGCTCGCCAGGACAACGCGCCCCGCGGAGATTGCCGTAAGTCTTCTTCTTCCTGAAGCCCTCCCATCCACTCGCATTTTGGAGGCCACTGCGGCCGAGGAGGCCATCGCCAAGCTACTGTCATCCGTGTACGACATGGAGAAGGCGGGGCGCAAGCTGCTGGTGGCGCTGAAGGGAGCGCTGGCAACGTATAAGACACGAAACCGAGCGGAGGGGGAGCGGCGTTCTGCTGCTGCACGCCACCTGTCAGCCTACATCGACGCCAAGAGACCGATGACTACCCCGGCGCCCTCTGGACCTACTACACCAGCCGAGCACCCTCCTCGTGGTGCGGCAGACGGGGGCACCGCTCCATCCCGACGGCACGCAACGACACCGACGCCTGTGGGGTTGGTGCGCAACGACGCCGTTCCCGTGAAGTCGGCTGGGGCTTCAAACTTTCCGGGCAGGGCCAAGCTTCTCCTTGTTGTTCGTCCTGCCAACGTCGCGTCGCACGGGTGGGCGGCCAAGAAGAGAAAGCCAGACTGTGGGAGGAAGGCCTTTAATGCCGGCAAAGGTGACGTGGACACGACGTCACCCTTTTTACGGTCTCACATCAAGGAACTCGACAAGGACAGCCGGCGAGAGCTGCTCTCTTTCGTGACAGCCATCACGATTGACAGCGTTGTGCTCCCCTTTCGGCCGTGTCACGCTGCTGTTTTGCGGACGCTGGCCGAGGACCTGCTCCGTCCGGATCACCCCACGGTCATGGCGGGTGCTCTTGCGTTGGCTACTTCTGGTGAGCAACTTTCTGCGGCGGACAAGACACCCACGGTCGAGCTTTTGCGCGACTTGCGGTTCATGCACCTGGGCGTGCCGTCGTGCGTGTCCTTGTTTCCCAAGGTGGTGGAACTGAACGGCGCGTTGGCGGGGGTGCTGGTGCGCATCTCTGAGTCGATCGACAAGTTTGTACTGGAGTGGCGCAACGGGCCCGAGCAGACCCGCAAGTACCAGGAGAGCTGGGGGGGCGTTGGGAAGTCGCAGGCCGAGCTGTGCGACGTGTTCAAGAAGGCGCACCCCTCTGCGTCAGGCAACCACGAGGTGACCGGCACGTGCGCGCCGTCTCTGCCCCAGTGCCGGCCGGAGCCGTTCTTGTGGGAGGAGGTATTATCAACTGGCATGTGCTCGAAGCATTATGCCAAGGCCCACAAGTTCTCGCCAGGCGCCATGACGTTTTGCTGCGGCTGCAAGCACCCCCTCATCTTGGCTTTTACCGTGTTGGACCGCAAGGAGGCTCCCCAAGTGCTGCTCAACATGCTCCTCACGAGGTTTGCGCGCTTGCCTCGGTTCCTGATCTACGACTTCTCTTGCGGGGCGTTTCGAGTGGCGCTGGGGAAGATCGGCTGGCTGCTGATGGACTGCACCATCGTGTCCGACCGGTTCCACATTTTCAACCACCTCTGCTCCGACGCGTTCGACCCCCGCTCCTACACGGCGCTGGACGGCGTGGACTCGGGGGCTCCTGAGCAGCGCAATGCGCCCATTCGGCGGATCCAAACGACGCTGCAGGGCATGGGCGTTGCGCCGTACACCAACTTACTCGCCTACCAGACGGGATTGCTCAACCACGAGGCGCAGACCAAGTGGGACCTCGGGGTGGAACGGCTGCCGGAGGACGTTGACTTGGCCGGGGCGTACTTCTCGAAGTACGCGTGCTTGTGCTGCGACGGGGACGACGACCGTTCATCGGACGACTCGTCCGCAAGCCGTGAGGTGTCTGAAGGGGAGGGGCAGTCTGGTGATGAGTCTGGATCGTCATCTTCGCAGCATGAGCCCAGTGCCGATGCCACGGGGGCGGAGGGTGGGGAGGGTGAGACAGTTGAGGCGTGTGTGGCTCGTGAGGGGGATGCGGATGGTGCGGACGATGAAGAAGACCGGGGCAGTGGTGACAGCGCATCTCCGCTGTCCGAGGATGTTGATGCTGTATCCTTGCCGGACAGCACGTCCAGTGATGGCGGTGTGAGCGTGAGCGGGGACGACTCGTTTGATGAGTAAAGTATGATACCCCCGACGCCCTCAAAGCCATGAGTCAGCTTCAGCGCCGACCGCGGCGCACCAGAATCACGCAAGGGAACGCATCAACCATCACCCTCATCGACAGGGCCGGGACCCGCCCACACCGTCCACGTCGGCAAAAAAAGTAAATCAGCACCATATTGAGCATCACGCGACGGCACGACCGCTACGGGAGGGGGCACGGAATCACCACCGCGACCGCCATTAGCGGCGGCACGGCACAGCCAAGACCACCGCCATCAGTAGTGTTGACGTCTGCCACAATCACCGCCATAAGCTGAGACACGGCCCGGCCACCACGATAGCCGTAGCCGGTGGCACGCCCCAACTGCCACGAACACCATCGGCGTGGGAGCGGCCCCTACCACCACGACGGTCATCGGCGGAAGCGGCGCCCGGACAGCATAACCGCTGCAGACGGGGGCACATCCCCGCGGCCATCACCGTCGTTGGTGGCGGCCTACGCCACCACCACCACCTCCGTCGGTGGGAGACCGGGCGGACCTACACGACCGGCATCCGCGCGAGTACGGCCCAGGGACCACCACCACAAACTTCAGAGGGGACCACGGCCGCCATCACGACCGCGGCCGCGGCGGTGGACACGGTGATCGTCGCCGCGACCGCCACCGCTGGGGGGGGTGCCGCTGGTAGCCTCCCACAGCCACCGGCGTCACTTCCGCCTTTGCCGGCAACGCCACCGCCGTCGCCGCCACCGCCGCCGCCGCCGCAGCCGCCGTCGCCGTCGCCGCGCCGCCGCCGCCGCCGCCGCCGCCGCCTCCGCAGTCGCCGCCGTCACCACCGTCATGGCGGCTGGCCCTAGCGGCGGCCATCCCCCAGCAGCACGGCTGCCGCGGCCAGCACTACCATTGTCCGCAACCCGCGCAGGAGGGCGCCTGGTTTGGCAACCCCTGCGCGCGGCGCCCACCGCAATGGCCGCCCGCCCACGCCAGCGGCCCCCCCACAAACAGCCCCATGGGCGGGGAATCGGCCCCGACACGACGTCCGCCATGGGCGGGGGCACAGCTCCGCCGCCACCGTCGTCGTTGGGTGGTACGCCCCGCGACCAGCACCGCCACCGGTGCGCAGACGCGACAGCAGCAGAAAGCACCATCGTCAGGGGCTCACCCCATGACTGTTGCCGCCGTCTGTTGGAGCGCGGCCGAGGGCACGCAGCGTCGTCAACGGGAGACCGCCCGCATCACTCCTGCCATACCCGGCTGCGGCGAGCCGGCGCAATAGGCAAGTGGGCACGCAACGACAAAGAAGGTCGTCAAGCCCGCCGTTGGGCAGGGGTAAACGACCATCGGAGGGGTGCTAGAGCGCTGGATCAAGGCGTGGATTTTTGCAAAATGTGGCCACGTGCGACCTTTACATAAACATTGTGTAGAAATATATAGGTTTCAACGGGTACTTTCGCGTTGGGGTTTGAGTGTTGCTTCAACAGCGAAGCATCATTGGTCAACTTCCACATCATGAGATTTCCAATTGCCTTTTTGCTCCTGAGTTTTATGTTTTCTATGTAACGTATTCTCATTTTCTCCACGGCCGCCACGACTGCAGCACTCGTACATCCCGCTGCGACGTCCTTGTGCTCCGCCGTCCCCGTCCGCAGTCATCATTGCGCGGGGCACAACGGTTGCATTCTCAGCAGCGTGACTTCGGCCGGCATGCATGGCTGTCCCGCGTTTGGCGGCGGCGGCGGTGGCGACGGCGGTGCGGCAGACGGGGGTGGAGCTAGCGGCGGCAACGGCTGAGCGGCCGCGGGGGGGGGGGGAACGGGCGACGACGGCCAGCGGATGGCGGCTCTCGGCAGCAACGGTGGAGCGGCCGCGGGGGGGGGATGGATGGGCGACGACGGCCGGTGGCTGGCGGCTCGCGGTGGGAATGGTGGAGCTCTGGCGGGGGGGGGGAACGGGCGACGACAGCTGGCTGCTGGCGGCTTGCGGCGGCAACGGTGGAGCGGCGGCGGGGGGGGGGGGGGACGTGCGACGGCGGCCAGTGGCTGGCGGCTCTCGGCGGCAACGGTGGAGTGGCGGTGAAGGGGGGGGAGAGGGGCGATGACGACCGGCGGCTGGCGGCTCTCGGCGGCAACGGTGGAGCGGCCGCGGGGGGGGGGGACAGGCGACGACAGCTGGCTGCTGGCGGCTTGCGGCGCCGACGATGGAGCGGCGGCGGGGGGGGGGGGGACGGGCGACGGCGGCCAGCGGCTGGCGGCTTGCGGCGCCAACGATGGAGCGGCGGCGGGGGGGGGGGGGGACGGGTGACGGCGGCCAGCGGCTGGCGGCTCTCGGCGGCAACGGTGGAGTGGCGGTGAAGGGGGGGGAGAGGGGCGATGACGACCGGCGGCTGGCGGCTCTCGGCGGCAACGGTGAAGCGGCCGCGGGGGGGGGATGGATGGGCGACCACGGCCGGTGGCTGGCGGCTCGCGGTGGGAATGGTGGAGCTCTGGCGGGGGGGGGGGGACGGGCGACGACAGCTGGCTGCTGGCGGCTTGCGGCGCCGACGATGGAGCGGCGGCGGGGGGGGGGGGACGGGCGACGGCGGCCAGCGGCTGGCGGCTTGCGGCGCCAACGATGGAGCGGCGGCGGGGGGGGGGGGGGGACGGGTGACGGCGGCCAGCGGCTGGCGGCTATCGGCGGCAACGGTGGAGTGGCGGTGAAGGGGGGGGAGAGGGGCGATGACGACCGGCGGCTGGCGGCTCTCGGCGGCAACGGTGGAGCGGCCGCGGGGGGAGGATGGATGGGCGACGACGGCCGGTGGCTGGCGGCTCGCGGTGGGAATGGTGGAGCTCTGGCGGGGGGGGGGGGACGGGCGACGACAGCTGGCTGCTGGCGGCTTGCGGCGCCGACGATGGAGCGGCGGCGGGGGGGGGGGGGGACGGGCGACGGCGGCCGGCGGCTGGCGGTTCTCGGCGGCAACGGTGGAGTGGCGGTGAAGGGGGGGGAGAGGGGCGATGACGACCGGCGGCTGGCGGCTCTCGGCGGCAACGGTGGAGCGGTCGCGGGGGGGGATGGATGGGCGACCGCGGCCGGTGGCTGGCGGCTCGCGGTGGGAATGGTGGAGCTGTGCGGGGGGGGGGGGACGGGCGACGACAGCTGGCTGCTGGCGGCTTGCGGCGCCGACGATGGAGCGGCGGCGGGGGGGGGGGGGACGGGAGACCGCGGCCAGCGGCTGGCGGCTTGCGGCGCCAACGATGGAGCGGCGGCGGGGGGGGGGGGGGACGGGTGACGGCGGCCAGCGGCTGGCGGCTCTCGGCGGCAACGGTGGAGTGGCGGTGAAGGGGGGGGGAGAGGGGCGATGACGACCGGCGGCTGGCGGCTCTCGGCGGCAACGGTGGAGCGGTCGCGGGGGGGGGATGGATGGGCGACCGCGGCCGGTGGCTGGCGGCTCGCGGTGGGAATGGTGGAGCTCTGGCGGGGGGGGGGGGGACGGGCGACGACAGCTGGCTGCTGGCCGCTTGCGGCGCCGACGATGGAGCGGCGGCGGGGGGGGGGGGGACGGGAGACCGCGGCCAGCGGCTGGCGGCTTGCGGCGCCAACGATGGAGCGGCGGCGGGGGGGGGGGGGGACGGGTGACGGCGGCCAGCGGCTGGCGGCTCTCGGCGGCAACGGTGGAGTGGCGGTGAAGGGGGGGGAGAGGGGCGATGACGACCGGCGGCTGGCGGCTCTCGGCGGCAACGGTGGAGCGGCCGCGGGGGGGGATGGATGGGCGACCACGGCCGGTGGCTGGCGGCTCGCGGTGGGAATGGTGGAGCTCTGGCGGGGGG
The DNA here is from genome assembly GCA_009829735.1 of Pyropia yezoensis. Taxonomy (NCBI): domain Eukaryota; phylum Rhodophyta; class Bangiophyceae; order Bangiales; family Bangiaceae; genus Pyropia; species Pyropia yezoensis. The sequence goes on from CM020619.1 coordinate 11,658,198, forward strand.
GGGGGGACGGGCGACGACAGCTGGCTGCTGGCCGCTTGCGGCGCCGACGATGGAGCGGCGGCGAGGGGGGGGGGGGACGGGCGACGGCGGCCAGCGGCTGGGCGGCTTGCGGCGCCAACGATGGAGCGGCGGC
>CM020619.1:11658830-11772592 GCA_009829735.1 Pyropia yezoensis
GAGGAGATGGAGGACGACGCGCCTGTCGGTCCGACGCCGCGCGTTACGGGGTGAGCTCGTCTGACGACGACGGGCCTGCGGTGTCCGTCCGTCTGTCGGCCGGAGGACTGTCGTCCGTGTGCAGCGGCACGACGGTGCCGTCGCCGGAGGTCAACCCGGCGGTCAACCGCGCGTGGCGGCTTCTACCCCCTCTCTGCCGGCTGCCCGGATGGAGCCTGGTGCCGGTGCCGGCTCACCGCAGGTACCTCAAGATGGTCCGCCCTGCGGCGGAGGTCGCGACCCGCAGCCGACTCCGGCTGGTCAAGGTGGTCCGGGTGTCCGGGCGGTGACTCCTCGAGGCGGTCCGACGTTGACGCGGGTGGTGGTGGCGGTGCGACACCCGGTGGCGGCGGGTCAAGACGGTGCGGGTGTCCGCACGGCCGGGGCTCCGGCTCCGGAGGCTGTCCAAGTGCCTTCCCCTTCCGAGGCGGGGCTACGCCGACGGGTGGTGCCGGCGCCGGTGCCGTACCTGCGGTGCCGCGGGCGTCGAGCGGTCAAGACGCTCCTTCTCCCATGGCGGTTGACACCGGGAGTTACTCCGGGCGGGCGCCCGCCCTTCTTCTTCCTCCTCGGCCTCGTCCATCTCCGACGTCGGCCCCCTCTGCCGGTGGTGCGTCCCCCGGCGCCCCCGATTCTTCCTGGTCCTGCCCGGGTTGCCCCGTTGGGTGGCGGCGTCGCCGTGGCGGCGGGTCAACCCGCCATGTCGGTGTCCGACTTGGTGGCTCGGGTTCGAGGCCTCACGGTGCAAGAGTCGATGGAGTCCGATGGGCGTATGCGGGTGGACTTCCACCTGGTGCATCCCCGTGGAGAATCCTCCCGGCGCGTCAAGGTGGACCCGTGCTGGGAGCGGGAGTTGGTGCGGCTGGTCAACCAGCCGAACGCGGTCCGGTGGAACACCATTGGATCCTGAGTCAGCCGGACGACCGGCCATGCGCAGCTCTGGCGCACCCGGGTGGGACGGGGTGAGGTCTACCTCGACCCTAACTTCGGGGTCTGCGACCTGATTGCCCCCGCGTTGCCGCGGGAGATTGACTACCCGGCTAGTGCTCGGGGGATTGCGGCGGCGGCGGAGCCGGTTGCGTTTGGGGAGACGGTGAGCCGTACCGGTCGGTATCCCGACTTTGACTACTACCCGGGGTACCCCCGTATCTGTCGTTGACGCCCCCTACCCGCCCATGGCGGGGTTGAAGTCGCGTCGAGTTGGCGACGTAACCATGGTGTCATGGCGGATGCGTTCCGCACGGATATAACGTGTGCGTTGCAGACCGGCAACGGTCGTGCTCCGGTATACACTCCCGTGCGCCCGCCGCTATGGCAGGAGGGGTGGGAACCCGCCCCTGCTTTCCGGTTTGACACCGGCTCCTGCCTCCGATACTTCGGGAGTGTGTTGGCCTCCCGGCCGGTCCACCCGTTGCAGGGTACCTTCACCCTTGAGGTTACCCTCGGGCAGGCTTCATCCTTCTTGCTGTCCGTCCGCCGGCAGGGTCGTCTGTTTCATCTTCCGACGGGTGTCCGTCGGCACATCGCGCAGTTGGGCGTGGATCTGATAGCCGCCAAGACCGGGTTGGCCCGGGAGTTCGAAGCCCTGCTGGCTGTTCACGATGCCGTGAACTGGGCTGGGGTGTTGGCCCTTCCCCCGTACCGGGACCCGCAGGCTGGGGCTTCCCCCTTGCCTCGTCACTCGTTGCGTGTCCGGCGTACTCAGCCGGGTGAGCCTAGTTGCCATGGGTGGGCGTCCACCGAGGCCGTTCCTGACCTGGGTATTCCCATGGTTATCCATGACCCTCTTCAGGTCCTTGCCCTGTGGTTCGGTAACCCGATACCGGCGGCGGTTGGCCGTCGTCCCCGAGAGTGGGGCTCTGTGGGTGGGGAGCGTGAGGTGTCCCGTCGTCGGGCGGAGTACCGCCGTGGTTACGGTGGAGCCCCTTCGGTAGGGTCCTACCGGGCCTCGTATCAGGTGCCACCGGCTCCGGTGGTAGCCGTGTCGGCTCCTGTGGGTCCTCTGGCTGCGCCAGTGTCACCTCCCGCCCCTGTCCTACATGACGGGGGTCCCCGTCTCTGGTATGAAGGCGTTGACGCCCTTGTTACCCGCGCAATGCGTGGGGGTCTCTCTGTTAGCTGGGGGGATATCCCCCCAGGTGCTGCGCTGGTTGGGTCAGCGCGTTGCTTCGGTGGCGTGCTGGACCGCCTCCAGAAAGCTCTGGAGGACGTGGAGGCTGGCCGCAGCACCCTCGTCCAGCTATGCACCGAGGTAACTCGGGTGGTCGACCGTCGTGACATTGCCGACCGGTGGAGCACGGAAGTATACGCGCTTACGCGTGAGTGGCCTCCCTCGGGCAGTGGGTCTACCCACTGAGGAGTGCTATTTGTTTGTGAGGGAGAGGGTCCCGGCAACCCTTATGGTAGCCGGGTAGTAGTGAGTATAAACTCATCCCCCGCTGGGGGCATTGCTTGCCTCTGTTTGCTGCCCTGGGGAGTACCCCTTCTGGCTCAGTGGTGCCTTGCCTCCCGCCCAACTTCTTCCGGTTGGTTCATGCTTGGGGAGGTTATCCTCCCTCACTTTGTGTCTTGGCTTGGGGAGGTCATCCTCCCGTGTAAGCTCCCTAGTTACTTCGATATTATCGGAGTTAGCCTTTACCTTTAAGTTAACTTATTAAGGTTCAGGTTTTTACTTAGTTACCTAAGCTTAGCTCTACTTAGTTACCTAAGCTTGGTTCGACTTAGAAACCTAAGTCTGATTTGACTTAGAAACCTAAGTCTGCCGTAACCATGTCACACCCTACTTAGTAGGTATAAGCCTCACCCCCCAACAGCCGAAGTCGGTGTCGGTTGGGTTGTTACAGTAGGCGTCGTCGCCTCATGTAAGGCATGAGTAGTTGGCGGGGTATATTCGCCGCCTGTTCCCAGGTGGGTGAGTCGTATCCGACCCACATAACCTTGACGTACCAGGGTCCTGGTATGTCCGGGTCGGTGTGTCCGACCACGCTCTCTACTTGGTATGGAATCCCATCCGGTCCCACCGGGTCATCCGACCGGTGGGTTGTAAGAGCTTCATGTAGCAACCCAGCCGGTACCGGCTGAGGCTGTTCCGGCTTCGGAGCAGGTGTGACATCATTCATACTGATGCGTTGGATCTCCGTATCGGAGTGTAAGATAACAGAGTGGTCATCTCTGTGGAGGATCTGGTACGGTCCCTTGACCGGTTGCATAAGCTTGTTCCCTCGGAACTTCTGGTGTCTGATATAGACCCAGTCACCTGTTACCAGGGTTGCGTTTCGCACCCGTAGTCGGGCGTCGAAGTTCTTCTTGTATCGAAGTTGTGTTCTGTCAAGGGCACCCTTGAGCTTAGGAATCATCCACGATAGCTTGGCCAACCAAGCTAGGTGGATGCGTTCGGCGGGTCGGCCCTTCGGTGTATCATACCGAGTGCACCTGCCTGGCGGCAGCGTCAGGTTACCGACGCCTAGTGGCATGACCCATTCCAGTGGGGCGATGTTGGTACTCCGATGTGGCCTGGCATTGTATGCCAGGGTGAGTACGGACAGAAGCCTGTCCCAAGTGTTCGTGTGCTCTGCCACGTAGCACTGTAGCATCTTGACGATGGTGCGGTTGAACCGCTCCACCTGCCCGTTGGACTGCGGGTGGTAGTCGGATGCCCGACGTGGTTCGATACCGAACATGCCCAGGACCTTTGTGCAGAATGCCGACGTAAGGTTTGCTCCGTTATCGGAGAGGAGTTGCTTCATGACTCCGTATGCACTGATCCAGTGGTCAACCACTGCGTTCATAATCGTGTATGCCGTATCATTCGGGATGGCTGCCGCTCGTGACAGCTTGGTGAATCGGTCAGACATGACCAGGATGTACCTGTTCCCTTCTTCCGTTACCGGAAGTGGCCCGAGTATGTCGATAGCGACTTGCTCGTTGGGCCCATCGGGTGGGAATAGCTTCATGGCAGACGCCTGCCTATGTAGACTCATGCGGTTACGCGCACAGGGGTGGCATCCCCTTACGTGGTCGACCACGTCGACGGCCATTGCTGGCCAGTAGAAGAACCTTCGCATTGCTGCGAACATACGTGAACCCCCCGGGTGTCCGGCTGTAGGGTTCTCATGTTCTCGTTCCATGACGGCTTGCCGTAAGGACACGGGAACCACGACTTGATGTCGTCCATCGGCGGGTGCCCGCCGGAATATGAGTCCGTCTTCGTTCTCGGAGAAGATGCCGGCCGTACCGGCCAGGAGGTTAGCACGATGACGTCTACAGTCATCGTCGTTGGCCTGTGCCTCGCGGAAGTCCGCGAGGGTCAATGGGCACGCAAAGTGTGCCATGGTATGGTCAGCCATACCCTGGGTAGCATTACCCACCATGCACACCGGTACTACCGGGATGTCCTCGTCCACCGGGCGGGTATCCCCGCTCGGGGTGTCGAGTCGAGACAACGCGTCTCCGAGGTGGTGGGTTGACCCAGCCTTATACACCGTGCGGTAGTCGTGCTCGGCCATCTTCAACCTCCATCGGGCTAGCCTCCCATGGCTATCGGAATCCTTGTCACCAAGGTTGAGGAGCCATCGTAGGGGTTCGTGGTCGGACCTCACGATGAACCTGGAGCCCTCCAGGTATGGACGGAGCAGTTGCACTGCCCATATAACTCCGAGGCATTCACGCTCGGTGGCACTATAGTTCCGCTCAGCCGGGTTGAGTGTCCGGCTGAAGTACCCTACCGGACGTAGGTCCGGGATAACGTTATCGGTACCGATCAACGTCTCTCCCTGTAACAGGGTGCATCCCACTTGTGTATCACACGCATCGACATCGATGACGAAGGTACCCCGTCTATGCGGTAACGCAAGGACGGGTGGGGCTAGTAGGGCTCGCTTCAGCGACTCGAATGCCTCCTCTTCGCTAGGCGAAGGGGGTTGGAGTACCTTGGGTAAGGTACTGCTCGTAAGAACCGTTAACGGTTTAGCTATCCGAGCGAAGTCCTTGACGAACCGTCGGTATACATTGCACATTCCCAGGAAGCTCTTGAGCTGCGTCTGGGTGTTAGGGAACCGGGCATCCCGGAGTGCCCGGGTATTGGCTTCGAGTACCCCTAGTTTACCAGGGGTTATCTGGTGGCCCAGATATTTGACCGTCTGTTGGAAGAAGGCGCACTTCTTCAGACGCAGGGTTACCCCGGCGTTCCTCAAGAGGGTGAGTACCTCGTCAACATGTTGTACATGGTCATCCATGGTACGCGAGAAGACGATGACGTCATCGAGGTACACTAGGCAGTTACGCCACTTCACCCCCGACAGTATGATGTCGATAGCCCGCTGGAATGTAGCGGGGGCGTTGGACAATCCGAAGGGCATCCTTAGGAACTCGTACACTCCACTGTGACAGACGAATGCCGTCTTGGGGATATCCTCGTCCGCCACCGGGATCTGCCAGTATCCGGCATTGCAGTCGATGGTGGTAAACACCGTAGCCTCCCCCAGGGAGTCGATGCATTCATCCATCCTTGGTAAAGGGTATGAGTCCTTCTTGGTAACCAAGTTGAGGCGTCGGTAATCGATGCAAAACCGAGGGGTTTGATCCTTCTTCGGCACAATAACGACTGGGGCACCCCATTCCGACATCGAAGGTCGGATCACCTTAGCTTCACTCATCCTCTTCACTTCTCCATCAACGATCTCTCGTTGCATAGGTCCCGCTCGGTGCGGTTGTGAGCGGGCGGGTCGTGCGCCTGGTACCAGGTCTATACGATGTTGGGTTGCCCCAATGGTCCCCAAGGCCCCGCCTGTCCACATAACGTCATGCTTTCTTAGCATCCGTCGTACCCCTTCGGCTACCGAAGGGGGAAGGTGGTCGAGGTCAGCCTCGGCCAGTGCCTTCAAGGCCTCTTGGTCCTTTGGCGGCAGGTCCGCCGGAGCCGCTGATGGGTTAGGCTTCCCGTCATCGGGTTGCTGTCGCTCGGTGGTCTCGGCGACCGCCAGTACTTCAAGTGGTTCCACTTGACCTTCCTTATCAGGGGTAAGGATATCTCCTTCGTAGAGTTCGGCAATCCCGAGGATAGTTCCCTTCGGGAGGGTGACTGCCTTACGGCGGTAGTTCGCCATCACTAGGAGGGACGACCCTCCTGCTGGGAGGTCTATGAGACCGTTGGCCATGGTCAACCCATGGCGCTTGTACGTCCGTAGGTTGGACTGGACTCTGCAGATGCCTGCGAGGTCGCAGGTAACCGGGAGGACTGTCTCTGACAACGGCTCAAAGCGAGTTCGCTTGGCCAACCGAAGTGTCTTCGGCTCGACGCTTGCGTACACCTCAGCCACGTTAACGTGGCTTCCTTGTAGCGTCAGGTCCCTGACGATAGCCGTGTGTCCTCGCTTCGTCCCGTCGGCTTCTTGAAGCTCGACGGTCCTCCGGCCTGGCCGGATTGCATCAACGTGAACGTTGATGAAGGTGCACCCCAGTATGCAGGGCACCGATAGCGTTTCACATACCAGGAAGTCAACTTCCGTGGTGAGATCCCCGATGGTAACCTGCAGCGACATCGCTGCGGTCGTACGAATGAGTCGACCATTCGCGTCCTTGATGGTGGGTCCCCGAGTCACTCTGACTCGTGGAAGCCACTTGTCCGGGAGGGTATCCTTCCGGATAAGGTTGGGTCCAGCCCCTGTGTCCAGTACAGGGTAGTACGATCGTGTCGACTGGGGGTCAACCCCCAGTGTGGCTGATACCTTGAAGTTCTCCAAGGTAAACAACACATGTCCTACACCGATATCCGGTGTAGCTCGGGCATCCTGAACAGGGCCCTTGTCTGGTTCAACGTGACGGGGCTTCCCGTCCTCTCCTCCCAACCTTGGAGGTTGGTCATCAATCCCCTGACGCCGTGTCGTCGGGGCCGGAAGGTGTACCCGGGGGTTGATGCGGCGTCGGCTCAACCGCGCTCTCCGTGGGGCTTTCCCCGCGGTACTCCGGGGTGGCTTGCTTGGGTGACCCCAGCGCCCCCCGGTCATCCTTCCTCTTACTCGTTTCCCGCCCTTGGTAGGGTGCTGTCCGCCGGGACATCCGGCTGAGGAGGTGCCCCCTCGACGGCCAGTACTCCACCTGGAGCTGGCTGCCTACCCGGTGCGGGTCCGGGTGCTCGGGCGGGATACCCCCCGGTGGATGCCTTGCGTTGCGCCGCTGCCCGCCGAGACTCCTCGGGGATGAGTGGGCAGGAAGACACCCAGTGCTGGGGATCCCCACACAACATACATCCGGACGTGCCGGTCCCCCCTTGAGGTCGCATCGGGGTAGCCCCGTAGCTACGGTTGCCTCCCTCGGGCGCCCGAGTGCCTGCTCCCTGGTAGGCCTTGGGTCCTTGGGTCAACCGGAACATGGACTCCCCCAACCGGTTGGGACGGCCCGCAATCTGCGGGGGTGCCTCCGTGCGCACCGCCCATGTTGGCAAGGGTTGGTGAGGGTTACCCGTCACCGGGGAGTACCCCGTAGTCCGCACATACGGGACGCGCCGTCCCGTTCCTTCGTTGACCTGGAACTGGGTTCCAGCCGGGGCGATGTACGCTACCGTACCATGTTCATCAATCACCGGCGTCGCCGGTAGCAACAGGTGGCCCTGTTGGTCGACTAGAGGGTCACCCTCACCAATAGGGGTATGTTCGGTCGCCACCAGTACTGGTGCGGCCTTACGTTCCACCTTATCTTGCCTCGGTACCGGGGTAAGACTGGGCTTGCCTCCCTCACCCTTGGGCTTCGGGGCCAAGGCACACTCCGGGTGTAGAACCCGGTAGGCGTCCCCTAGGGACTTGCACATATGCATCAGTCGACTGAAGTTCGTCCGTGCCGTGTTGGCGCCCCGTGCGGATATCCGCACGTAGTTGGGTACTCCTGCGAACAGGATGGCCCGTAGCTCCCCTTCTCCGAGGAGCTTCCCCAGCTCGTAGTCGAGCTCTTGGATCCGGCGTCCAAACATCTCCTCATCCTCCCAGGACTGGGCGGTGGCAGTGCGAAGGGCCCGATAGTGGTCCTCGCACTTGTCCTCACTGAGGTAGCTGCTCAGCAGCTCCTTCAATATCCCACGGTAATCCATGGGGGTGGCCGCGACCCTCATTCCCGGCATCGGGGATGCCTGGCGAAGAATGCCTCGCACCCGTTCATCAACAAAGAACGGGAGGATCTCCAGAGCCAGCCCCTCGTTAACGAGCGCCTTGTCTGCGGCTGCCTTGAAGCTAGTCAAGAAGCCGATGACTGCCAACGGGCGTCCGTTCGGCCCCCCGAACATAGGGACTCCCTTCATAAGGGTCTGCATAGAGCGGATCGCCCGATGCGACGTATTACGCATCGATTCCGATACGGTGGTAGAGCGGTCCTCCAAACGATAACGTTCCGGAGTACGAACCGACCGGAAGACCTCGTTGACGATCTCCGTGTCAGCGTCCTGGATATCCAGTCGCTTAGCCAGTTGATGAGCGAACTCATCGGACTCCATCCGCTTCAGTAGGCTCGCAGTTACCTGCGCGGTCATAGCTTCCACCACTGAAGATGGTACTTCAGGCGTCGGCACCTCGGGAACCCGAGTTGCCGGGCCTCCTTCGTCGTGGGGGTACTGCGAGAGGGTACCCCCTCCCCCAATAACCGACTCTCTCCCGGCGTACGTATCTGCCGGGTCGTGTCCGCGGAGTCCGCTTCGGGTGCTCCGAGCGTATTGCTCCGTGTGACTCCGTTCCAACTCTGCCGACGAGTCGGATCCATACCCCACTGTGTCCGGGGGTTGTCCAGGAGTAGCAACACCGGGGTTGACCCTGGTGGACTCCGAAAGTAGTCCGGCCGGTTCGAACCGTACCGGTGTGGGAGGAACACGACGGGGTCCCGTCGTGTGCCGTGTTGACATCAACACTGCCATTGCGTCCTCCGTCCGATCTTGACGGGCGTCGAGCCCGGAAAACCGGGCCTCGATGCGGGCCAATGATGCCATCAGGGAATCCCCTGGTGAAGGAGGCGGCGGAGTGAGGTCGGTCGACGACAGTTGAGGCGGGCCCCCGCCTCCTGCCGTCCGAGCCGTGCCAAACGTCGATCCGGCACCGGAAAGCATTGGCGTCTCAATGTTATCGATCGGGTTCCCGATCCCGGTTCCCGTAGTCACCTCCGGGGTCGGCGTCGACGCCGATCCGTCATCTTGAACGTTCCCCGTCTCTTGGGTAGACATGGTCACAATCAGTCAACCGACGTATCAATCACCACGAACAAGAGAGCGAGGGGGTAGATTGGGGAGAGTACAGTAGATCACAGTCAAAGGTAAAAACTCAACACAATCGATCAGGTCGCAACACCACGAGTACAAGAAAAGGACCGGATCCCTATCCGTGTGCCAGGGCCGAAGACGGCGTCACCACAAGGGTGACGGAAACCCGTCCCCTGCTGCTCCACCAATGTAGCACAATAGGAATCCGTCGCACGTCCACTCTCAGGGAACACTCACCAAGGGGGATCGGCACCAACGTCACCGGGAGGCCAAGGTTGCTGTCCTTGGAGCGCAAGCCACGGGACCAAGATGGGAGCCCAAATGGGAGGGGTTTGTTGTTCTACCTTGGCCGGCGGTGGATTCGCCACCGGCCCCCTCGTTATAAACCCTCGGAGACACTACTAACTACCCTCCACCCCAAGATGCAAGTCCCTCTGGTCATACGTAACTTATAGATACCGTGACCAGTACGAACTATCAAATTGAAAATTAAGGGTTAGAAGTAGCCCCCCCCTAATATTAGGGTCACAATACGGTCAACCATATTGCTACAGCGGCTCGCGGTGGGAATGGTGGAGCTCTGGCGGGGGGGGGGGACGAGCGACGACAGCTGGCTGCTGGCGGCTTGCGGCGCCGACGATGGAGCGGCGGCGGGGGGGGGGGGACGGGCGACGGCGGCCAGCGGCTGGCGGCTTGCGGCGCCAACGATGGAGCGGCGGCGGGGGGGGGGGGGGACGGGTGACGGCGGCCAGCGGCTGGCGGCTCTCGGCGGCAACGGTGGAGTGGCGGTGAAGGGGGGAGAGAGGGGCGATGACGACCGGCGGCTGGCGGCTCTCGGCGGCAACGGTGGAGCGGCCGCGGGGCGGGGATGGATGGGCGACCACGGCCGGTGGCTGGCGGCTCGCGGTGGGAATGGTGGAGCTCTGGCGGGGAAGGGGGGACGGGCGACGACAGCTGGCTGCTGGCCGCTTGCGGCGCCGACGATGGAGCGGCGGCGGGGGGGGGGGGACGGGCGACGGCGGCCAGCGGCTGGCGGCTTGCGGCGCCAACGATGGAGCGGCGGCCGGGGGGGGGGGGGACGAATGACGGCGGGCAGCGGCTGGCGGCTCTCGGCGGCAACGGTGGAGTGGCGGCGAAGGGGGGGCAGAGGGGCGATGACGACCGGCGGCTGGCGGCTCTCGGCGGCAACGGTGGAGCGGCCGCGGGGGGGGGATGGATGGGCGACCACGGCCGGTGGCTGGCGGCTCGCGGTGGGAATGGTGGAGCTCTGGCGGGGGGGGGGGACGGGCGACGACAGCTGGCTGCTGGCGGCTTGCGGCGCCGACGATGGAGCGGCGGCGGGGGGGGGGGGGGACGGGCGACGGCGGCCAGCGGCTGGCGGTTCTCGGCGGCAACGGTGGAGTGGCGGTGAAGGGGGGGGAGAGGGGCGATGACGACCGGCGGCTGGCGGCTCTCGGCGGCAACGGTGGAGCGGCCGCGGGGGGGGGATGGATGGGCGACCACGGCCGGTGGCTGGCGGCTCGCGGTGGGAATGGTGGAGCTCTGGCGGGGGGGGGGGGACGGGCGACGACAGCTGGCTGCTGGCGGCTTGCGGCGCCGACGATGGAGCGGCGGCGGGGGGGGGGGGGACGGGCGACGGCGGCCAGCGGCTGGCGGCTTGCGGCGCCAACGATGGAGCGGCGGCGGGGGGGGGGGGGGACGGGTGACGGCGGCCAGCGGCTGGCGGCTCTCGGCGGCAACGGTGGAGTGGCGGTGAAGGGGGGGGAGAGGGGCGATGACGACCGGCGGCTGGCGGCTCTCGGCGGCAACGGTGGAGCGGCCGCGGGGGGGGGATGGATGGGCGACGACGGCCGGTGGCTGGCGGCTCGCGGTGGGAATGGTGGAGCTCTGGCGGGGGGGGGGGACGGGCGACGACAGCTGGCTGCTGGCGGCTTGCGGCGCCGACGATGGAGCGGCGGCGGGGGGGGGGGGGACGGGCGACGGCGGCCAGCGGCTGGCGGCTTGCGGCGCCAACGATGGAGCGGTGGCCGGGGGGGGGGGGGACGAATGACGGCGGCCAGCGGCTGGCGGCTCTCGGCGGCAACGGTGGAGTGGCGGTGAAGGGGGGGGAGAGGGGCGATGACGACCGGCGGCTGGCGGCTCTCGGCGGCAACGGTGGAGCGGCCGCGGAGGGGGATGGATGGGCGACGACGGCCGGTGGCTGGCGGCTCGCGGTGAAAATGGTGGAGCTCTGGCGGGGGGGGGGGATGGGCGACGACAGCTGGCTGCTGGCGGCTCGCGGCGCCGACGATGGAGCGGCGGCGGGGGGGGGGGGGACGGGCGACGGCGGCCAGCGGCTGGCGGCTCTCGGCGGCAACGGTGGAGTGGCGGTGAAGGGGGGGGAGAGGGGCGATGACGACCGGCGGCTGGCGGCTCTCGGCGGCAACGGTGAAGCGGCCGCGGGGGGGGATGGATGGGCGACGACGGCCGGTGGCTGGCGGCTCGCGGTGGGAATGGTGGAGCTCTGGCGGGGGGGGGGGACGGGCGACGACAGCTGGCTGCTGGCGGCTTGCGGCGCCGACGATGGAGCGGCGGCGGGGGGGGGGGGACGGGCGACGGCGGCCAGCGGCTGGCGGCTTGCGGCGCCAACGATGGAGCGGCGGCGGGGGGGGGAGGACGGGCGACGGCGGCCAGCGGCTGGCGGCTTGCGGCGCCAACGATGGAGCGGCGGCGAGGGGGGGGGGGGACGGGTGACGGCGGCCAGCGGCTGGCGGCTCTCGGCGGCAACGGTGGAGTGGCGGTGAAGGGGGGGGAGAGGGGCGATGACGACCGGCGGCTGGCGGCTCTCGGCGGCAACGGTGGAGCGGCCGCGGGGGGGGGATGGATGGGCGACCACGGCCGGTGGCTGGCGGCTCGCGGTGGGAATGGTGGAGCTCTGGCGGGGGGGGGGGGACGGGCGACGACAGCTGGCTGCTGGCCGCTTGCGGCGCCGACGATGGAGCGGCGGCGGGGGGGGGGGGACGGGCGACGGCGGCCAGCGGCTGGCGGCTTGCGGCGGCAACGGTGGAGCGGCGGCGGGGGGGGGGGGGACGGGCGACGGCGGCCAGCGGCTGGCGGTTCTCGGCGGCAACGGTGGAGTGGCGGTGAAGGGGGGGGAGAGGGGCGATGACGACCGGCGGCTGGCGGCTCTCGGCGGCAACGGTGGAGCGGCCGCGGGGGGGGATGGATGGGCGACGACGGCCGGTGGCTGGCGGCTCGCGGTGGGAATGGTGGAGCTCTGGCGGGGGGGGGGGGACGGGCGACGACAGCTGGCTGCTGGCGGCTTGCGGCGCCGACGATGGAGCGGCGGCGGGGGGGGGGGGACGGGCGACGGCGGCCGCGGCTGGCGGCTTGCGGCGCCAACGATGGAGCGGCGGCGGGGGGGGGGGGGACTGGTGACGGCGGCCAGCGGCTGGCGGCTCTCGGCGGCAACGGTGGAGTGGCGGTGAAGGGGGGGAGAGGGGCGATGACGACCGGCGGCTGGCGGCTCTCGGCGGCAACGGTGGAGCGGCCGCGGGGGGGGATGAATGGGCGACCACGGCCGGTGGCTGGCGGCTCGCGGTGGGAATGGTGGAGCTCTGGCGGGGGGGGGGGACGGGCGACGACAGCTGGCTGCTGGCGGCTTGCGGGCCGACGATGGAGCGGCGGCGGGGGGGGGGGGGGGGGGGGGGGGGGGGGGGGGGGGGGGGGGGGGGGGGGGGGGACGGGCGACGGCGGCCAGCGCTGGCGGCTTGCGGCGCCACGATGGAGCGGCGGCGGGGGGGGGGGGGACGGGTGACGGCGGCCAGCGGCTGGCGGCTCTCGGCGGCAACGGTGGAGTGGCGGTGAAGGGGGGGGAGAGGGGCGATGACGACCGGCGGCTGGCGGCTCTCGGCGGCAACGGTGGAGCGGCCGCGGGGGGGGGATGGATGGGCGACCACGGCCGGTGGCTGGCGGCTCGCGGTGGGAATGGTGGAGCTCTGGCGGGGGGGGGGGACGGGCGACGACAGCTGGCTGCTGGCGGCTTGCGGCGCCGACGATGGAGCGGCGGCGGGGGGGGGGGGGACGGGCGACGGCGGCCAGCGGCTGGCGGCTTGCGGCGCCAACGATGGAGCGGCGGCGGGGGGGGGGGGACGGGCGACGGCGGCAGCGGCTGGCGGCTTGCGGCGCCAACGATGGAGCGGCGGCGGGGGGGGGGGGGACGGGGACGGGCCAGCGGCTGGCGGCTCTCGGCGGCAACGGTGGAGTGGCGGTGAAGGGGGGGAGAGGGGCGATGACGACCGGCGGCTGGCGGCTCTCGGCGGCAACGGTGGAGCGGCCGCGGGGGGGGATGGATGGGAGACGACGGCCGGTGGCTGGCGGCTCGCGGTGGGAATGGTGGAGCTCTGGCGGGGGGGGGGGACGGGCGACGACAGCTGGCTGCTGGCGGCTTGCGGCGCCGACGATGGAGCGGCGGCGGGGGGGGGGGGGACGGGCGACGGCGGCCAGCGGCTGGCGGCTTGCGGCGGCAACGGTGGATCGGCGGCGGGGGGGGGGGGGACGGGTGACGGCGGCCAGCGGCTGGCGGCTCTCGGCGGCAACGGTGGAGTGGCGGTGAAGGGGGGGGAGAGGGGCGATGACGACCGGCGGCTGGCGGCTCTCGGCGGCAACGGTGGAGCGGCCGCGGGGGGGGGATGGATGGGCGACGACGGCCGGTGGCTGTCGGCTCGCGGTGGGAATGGTGGAGCTCTGGCGGGGGGGGGGGACGGGCGACGACAGCTGGCTGCTGGCGGCTTGCGGCGCCGACGATGGAGCGGCGGCGGGGGGGGGGGGGACGGGCGACGGCGGCCAGCGGCTGGCGGCTTGCGGCGCCAACGATGGAGCGGCGGCGGGGGGGGGGGGGGACGGGTGACGGCGGCCAGCGGCTGGCGGCTCTCGGCGGCAACGGTGGAGTGGCGGTGAAGGGGGGGGAGAGGGGCGATGACGACCGGCGGCTGGCGGCTCTCGGCGGCAACGGTGGAGCGGCCGCGGGGGGGGGATGGATGGGCGACCACGGCCGGTGGCTGGCGGCTCGCGGTGGGAATGGTGGAGCTCTGGCGGGGGGGGGGGACGGGCGACGACAGCTGGCTGCTGGCGGCTTGCGGCGCCGACGATGGAGCGGCGGCGGGGGGGGGGGGGACGTGCGACGGCGGCCAGCGGCTGGCGGCTTGCGGCGCCAACGATGGAGCGGCGGCGGGGGGGGGGGGGACGGGTGACGGCGGCCAGCGGCTGGCGGCTCTCGGCGGCAACGGTGGAGTGGCGGTGAAGGGGGGGGAGAGGGGCGATGACGACCGGCGGCTGGCGGCTCTCGGCGGCAACGGTGGAGCGGCCGCGGGGGGGGGATGGATGGGCGACGACGGCCGGTGGCTGGCGGCTCGCGGTGGGAATGGTGGAGCTCTGGCGGGGGGGGGGGGACGGGCGACGACAGCTGGCTGCTGGCGGCTTGCGGCGCCGACGATGGAGCGGCGGCGGGGGGGGGGGGGACGGGCGACGGCGGCCAGCGGCTGGCGGCTTGCGGCGCCAACGATGGAGCGGCGGCGGGGGGGGGGGGGACGGGTGACGGCGGCCAGCGGCTGGCGGCTCTCGGCGGCAACGGTGGAGTGGCGGTGAAGGGGGGGGAGAGGGGCGATGACGACCGGCGGCTGGCGGCTCTCGGCGGCAACGGTGGAGCGGCCGCGGGGGGGGGATGGATGGGCGACGACGGCCGGTGGCTGGCGGCTCGCGGTGGGAATGGTGGAGCTGTGCGGGGGGGGGGGGACGGGCGACGACAGCTGGCTGCTGGCGGCTTGCGGCGCCGACGATGGAGCGGCGGCGGGGGGGGGGGGACGTGCGACGGCGGCCAGCGGCTGGCGGCTTGCGGCGCCAACGATGGAGCGGCGGCGGGGGGGGGGGGGACGGGTGACGGCGGCCAGCGGCTGGCGGCTCTCGGCGGCAACGGTGGAGTGGCGGTGAAGGGGGGGGAGAGGGGCGATGACGACCGGCGGCTGGCGGCTCTCGGCGGCAACGGTGGAGCGGCCGCGGGGGGGGGATGGATGGGCGACGACGGCCGGTGGCTGGCGGCTCGCGGTGGGAATGGTGGAGCTCTGGCGGGGGGGGGGGGACGGGCGACGACAGCTGGCTGCTGGCGGCTTGCGGCGCCGACGATGGAGCGGCGGCGGGGGGGGGGGGACGGGCGACGGCGGCCAGCGGCTGGGGGCTTGCGGCGCCAACGATGGAGCGGCGGCGGGGGGGGGGGGGACGGGTGACGGCGGCCAGCGGCTGGCGGCTCTCGGCGGCAACGGTGGAGTGGCGGTGAAGGGGGGGAGAGGGGCGATGACGACCGGCGGCTGGCGGCTCTCGGCGGCAACGGTGGAGCGGCCGCGGGGGGGGGATGGATGGGCGACGACGGCCGGTGGCTGGCGGCTCGCGGTGGGAATGGTGGAGCTGTGCGGGGGGGGGGGGACGGGCGACGACAGCTGGCTGCTGGCGGCTTGCGGCGCCGACGATGGAGCGGCGGCGGGGGGGGGGGGGACGTGCGACGGCGGCCAGCGGCTGGCGGCTCATTACTACTGGAAGTCTATGCGGCAGGACATCCAAAGATACGTACAATCATGTGATTCGTGCCAGCGGAACAAGGCTAGCACTCATTCACCTCTGGGTCATCTCAAACCACTCGAACCCCCAAGCCAAAGATGGGCAAGTGTCTCCATGGACTTTATCACCCCACTGCCACTGACACCACGAGGCCACAACGGCATTTATGTCGTTGTTGACCGACTCACCAAGATGATTCGCCTGGCACCAATGAAGCCGGAATGTACAGCGCCGGTCACAGCTCAGCTTTACCACGATCACGTCTATCGCAACCACGGCCTACCTCAAGAAGTCGTCTGTGACCGCGACCCCATCTTTTTCTCCAACTTCTGGCGGTCACTGACAAAGATTCTCAAGGTCAAGATCAAAGCCTCATCGGCCTACCACCCGCAGACGAACGGCCAAACTGAGATTATGAACAAGAAAATTGAAGAAATCCTCAGAAACTTCGTCAACCATCATCAAGGCGACTGGGATCTTTTCCTCGTTGGCGCGGAAGTTGCGTACAGCCGGTCACCTAATGCCGTAACCACGTACTCTCCATTTTTCTTGAACTACGGGTTTGAACCAAGGACCGTGCCTATGGACATCCTCGACAGCAGGGACTCAAATCTTCCTGCTGTGTCGGATTGGCTATCCAGCCTCCACGATGCTCAAAAGACGGCTATCGCCGCCATCAAGAGCGCCAATGAGACGCGCGCGGCGTACGCAAACCGTCATCGCCGACCATGCACAATCGCTGTGGGCGACCACGTACTCCTCAGCACCAAGAACCTCTTGCCCGGCGCTTTTCAAGGCGCTCGTAAGCTGATGCCCAAATACTCCGGACCCTACAAAGTCACGGAGAGCATCAATGACGTCACGTTCTGTCTCGATCTTCCTCAAGCTGTCCTCGATCGCAAAGTTCACAACGCTTTCCATGCCAGCCTCCTGAAGCCGTACCGCGCTGATCCGTATGGTCGACTTCCTCCCGTTCCACCCCCGGTTGCATTTCCGGATGGCTCGGTCGAGTATGAAGTGGACTCCATTATACGGTCACGAAAGCGCCGTGGACGACTGCAGTACCTCGTCAAATGGAAAGGCTGCGACATCAGCGAGAACTCTTGGCTGACAAAGCAAGACCTTGTGAACGCCCCTGAAGTTTTAGACGCGTTTCTTCGACGCGCGTCCTAAGGGGGGGGAGGTGTAAGGATTTACCCCTTAAATCCCCACCCGGAACCCAGGGGATATGGACAGGGACCTCTCCTTACATGTCCGGCCCCGATAACTCCCCCCAAGACACATCAATTCCCCACTACCCTGGGCGACACCACGCTGTATCCCTGACATTTTGCGGACGTCGGCCGACCGCACGAAAGCCACCGTCAACGCATTGTCGGAACCCTGTCATGGACGTCGAAACTCGACAGCGAGGAGCGAGTGACATCGTCCACCAACCACGGGCGGACATCCCCGTCTGTGCTGCCTGAATTCTATTCTCTGCGCTGCTTGAAAGCTGGCATCAAGGACCAGTCACATGATTCACCGACACTGAGGACACCGCACATCCTCGCTGGCGGCTGAGTGCGATATGACTGGCTCGCCGGCTTTTGGATTGATTGAATTTGGCCTTGCTGGCCCTTACAGCCAGTCGGACCTTCTGGCCGACCGGCGTGTGGAGCCGGCTGGTGGGGCGCGCTGGGCGCCATCCACGGGACCTCCTTCGTTTCGGGCAAACTGGGGCTGCACTCCTTTAGTGCGCACGCCCGCCCATGCTTTGTTCTGAGAGACATGCTTTGTTTTTGGACCGTTCTGTGCCTACCGGCGGTGCGATGGGGAAACGCATGCTTTTGGGCACCTCGTGTGCCCCGACGCGAGTATATAGTGCGTGGATGTCGGCGCCACCGGAGGAGACGAGAGGGGCAACCACAGACACAGACCAAAGACACTGTTTACCTTTTATACCCTCGATCCCCACCGACGTCGCGCCCATCTTCTTCCCCAGACCCACCCCCGTCGAGACCACCGTCCTCTTCCCCGTGCCCCGCCGCCCCATTGGCTCGCAGGGCCCGCTGACACCCCCACGAGTACGTTGAGAGCTATTGGCCAACGGCATCAAGGTGGCTGGTTCTCTCCGGGCGGTGCGTCTTTTACTCAACGGAGATTTGGCGTTTCTCTACGGAATTCTTGGTCAGCAAGGCGCCTCGGCTAGGCAGCCGTGTGTCTGATGCACTGCGGTCGCCCGACCAAGCGGTGGAAATGAAGAACTCTTGGCCGAGCATGGTCGTCTGCAAGAGCTTGCGACTTCACCCGCTCACCTTCGGGAGCGGACGCATTTGCTTAAAATAATGGACTCCTATGCAGACGATGTAAACGACAGCCTGCCGCTGCCCTTGAGGCCCGCGGAGCACTTATCGATTGAGCGGGCACAGTTGTTTGCCGCTGAACCATGCCAAATTGGGGTGGCGCCGCTCCACCTAACACTTGGCGTCACGCAGGCGCTACTGTCTATTCTACCTTGCAAAAGCTTCATATGAATCCGTCCAGAGATTCATTTGAAGCTCTTCTCGGATCGCCCGATGCAGCACCCATTCATATGAAATCGGGTATTCTTCCACCTACGAGATCACTCTCTGACGCTTCACGGCGGCCGTGCACCGCGAGCCACTGTTGGCAACAGCTGAGCACAAAGCGCGTGACCACGAGACTCTGTCGCCGCATGCAAAATTTTGGTGCTCGTCGACAGTTGCCCGCAACACCGCCCTGTCAACGCCCCGTCCCAGCAGTGCCACTTCTTCAACACGCCCCCCCCACGATCCCGCCGGCTCATCTGCCCGCCCTCTCTGCCACCACTCGAAACCGACAGGATCCACCGGTGTGGCGCCAACACGTGACAGAACCCACCGAACCAGACCAGTCTGTAGCCAATGCACGTCGCTCGTATCCTTCTACCGGCCCCCCCCATGCTGGCAGGGGGCCCTTTTCGAGACACGGTCGCTGACCCACTCTCGCGGCCCATTCGTCCGTTGCCACTGCCACCCCACCCCCCGTCCCTCCCCCTGCCCCGCAACGCCCCGGTCAGCTGGCCGCTCTCCAAACCGCTGTCCTCACTCAACGTGGACCCCTGCCTGGCGAGATTACACCACGTGCACCGCGCTGTGGCCCCCTCCAACACGCGGTAGCTTCTCGCGCGATCGCTACATACAGGCCAACTATTATACCACAACATGGGAGGCGTGCGCACGACGAGGGAGGTGCCAGTCCCTCCTGCGCGCCCCCCCTTCCACCCGCCTCCATACATCGTCACACTCCGTCTATGCTGAAAGCGCTCGCCCTCACGAGCGTTGGCACTCGCGACGCAGCCACGCGCATCCCATAGGGTCGCCAACATATATACCCAACCGCTGACAGCCCGCCCGACGCGCGACACCTTGGTGCCCGCCCACAGTAGATTCACTTCACCCTCGCCATCCCGTCACACACTCATCGCATGCGTACTCCGCATGTGGCCTGCGAAGCAAGATCTGCCGGTGCGCGGGCCACACAGAAGCGCCTCCTTGACTCCCGGGGTATCGCGGCAGGTTGAGCAAACAAGAGAAGTCTTGTAGGAGCACTCCAGACACTGGCGCTGGGCCAAGTGGTTGGTTGATGGATGCCGCCGCTTGGTTGTGGGTAACAAATGCGTGCCCACCCCGTACGCCAGGTGCGTCATATCCTCCTCGGGATTGGCAGGCACCGCCCGCTGCCGTGTGCCGGTGACGTCAAAGGTGTTGTCGATGAGCTCGGTCGCGAGTTGCTCGTAGAACTGAGGCTGCAGGAGTGTCGCGGCAGGCCCTCTTGCGCCATGGTACAGCATCCACGAGTCGACAAGGCAGATGCCCAGCAACGAGTGGTTGACACGCGTTGACCAGTCGTGTGTGCCCAGCTTCTTCTCAAGCCGCAGATCGTCCCGCCGACAACGGTTGTGCCGGTCCATCTGAGAGCAACAGCCATAGTAGATCTCTGCCACTCGAGGTTGACGAACGATCAGGGACACCCGTTGAGCTCCACCTTCTTCCGTTTCCCGCCACCGCAAGCGCTCGTACGGGGTGCCCGGTTGGTTGCTGGAAGCGGAGGCAATAAAGAACCGCCTCTCGCGATACACCCATACCACGGCAATCAGGTCCGGCCGGCCGGACTCATCTCGATGGACCATGGTCACTTGATCCCCTCGACCGCAGAGCTCGCGAGCGGAGAGGAACGCCAGAGGAATCAGCCGATGTGCTGTCTTCACGACGCCGATGAAGCGTAAGCCAGCCGCCTTCAGAGCCATGGCCGCCCCAACACTTGCGAAATAAGAATCGGCGCACACAATCCGGTCCGTCCCCGACCATGGCTCCACCAACCGCATCATGATGACAGTGCCGTGGGCTCCGGCACGTTCCTCCTCAGTAAAGCTCGCATGCTGGTCCGCGGAGGTGGTGACCACGTGCAGCCCCAGCATGATCCCGCTCCGGCCGCAGGCGGCGTCTTGAATCTCACAGCCATTTTCGGGCTTCCGATCGATAGCTACGTAGTTGGGCAAGCCCCGCTATATCCAGTGACCCCCTTGACCGTACCTCCGCGATATCGACTCATCCACGCCGATGGTGTCACCGGGGGTGACATTGGCTGCACGGTGGGCATTGATCGACCGCACGAAGTCGTTGACCAGCCCCTATCGTCGTTGCTCCGATCCCGGGTCAGGTGCGTCGGCATCTTCCGAGTTGCTTTGACTGAACGCCAGGCACGACCAGAGGGTGTCAAAGCGACGGCGCGGCATTCCCGTGCTGCACCCAAACGCTGGTGCAGGCAAGTGCTTAGTCCTCGGAGTGGTGGACCACAGCTCGGCACGTGTCCCAAACTCGAAGCGCGTTGAAAGAAGGAGGATGCCAAAGAACTTTAAAACCTCCCCCAGTGTGGTAGTCGGATGGCCCTTGACCACCAACCTTGCCGAGGTCAAGACCACCATCCGTGTCAGCTGGTCGGGCGGGAAGACAGCCAGAAAGTAGTCCAGTGGCGAGCGCGTTCGCCCGGTGCCGACAGAGTCCCCCCCCTCCGTGATAATCTCGCCGCCAAGCGTGCGTACGGACCACTGGCCGCGAGCGGCAGGGCCACCGATTGGCTGCAACACGTCAGCAGGCTCCCATTTGAAGCCGTGGGCCACGACGGGTGTTGGCTGCGCTGTCGTACCCGTCGCGGCGGCGGCAGCTGCGGCGGACAGGGGTGAGGAAGAGAGTGCGGGGAGAGCCCGCTGGCTTGGGAGGTCCGCAGGGGACTCGAGGGAGGAGAACGCCAGAGGGGGGCCCGCCTGGCTCGGCCGGTCGCACTGAGGCTCGCGAGGAGGGAGTGGGGAACGGGGACCACGTGACAGGAGGGGAGCACCTGGCCTGGCAGTGGACGCGCCATCTCGCGTCGCACCTGGCCCGGCAGTGGACGCGCCATCTCGCCACCCAGAATCTCCCACCCCAGCACCTGCCCACCGGGCCACACGAAAATTCAAGACGATAAGTGCAGAAAACCCTCAAATCCAAGTTGGATTTACTACTAAGCTAACTATCCCAAACTTAGGGAATACGGACCCAAATGCAGGGGGAGGAACGGATCAGGCTAGTGGCCTGCCGCCCCTTGCATGGCACGTGTTGCCCCCGTACCTGGGGGTCAATACTGCCACACTCCCCTCTCCTCAGTTCCGACCGACCCGGTCGGCCCTCTGAGGGGATGCGTAAACGCACGTCTCGGCGTTTGGGGCGCGACTTGCTGTCCCCCCTTGAGTACGTAACGCGGATGTGGAGGCGGTCACGCTGACCGCCCCTCTCCTCAAGCTTGCCCACTCGGCAGCTTGCTCTCCCCGGCTCGCACTTCACCATCACCACCACCTCCGCTTCACCTTCCACTGGGCCGCCCCACGCTGGGGAGGCCACCCGTCTACCCACGATCCGAGTCCCCCTCAACTCGAGGCGGGTCTCGTGCCGCTGTAGCCAGGGCGTCTCTCCCCAACTTGGGGAGAGCCATGGCGACCCCGGGAGTGGAGACGGACTCTCTTGACGAACGTATGGAGGACACCTCCTACGGTGCAGCTCCCGCAGGGACTTCCGGCGGGGCCTCTGCGATCGCTCCGGGGGATGGGACTCCCGCGTCACCCGGCTTTGGGTTGACGGCGGGATCTCTCCCGGAGGCGGGACAAGTTGTCCCGCGTGAGGCCTTGCGGCGGTGGTTTTACCCCGCTTGGCCTCTATATGAGGAGGGGTTGACTGTTCTTCGCTGTGGCTGACTTGGCGCAGCGATGGGTCGGGTATGGGACCGCCTACGGGAGAAGTATCCCCGTAGGGTCGGGTTCCCTGCCGGCTTCAGGACGGACCAGTTTGCCTTCCTGGACGACGAGGAGGTCGAGGACGTACAGCGTGCCAAGGCCATGGTGGACCGCGGGGGAACTATCCCAGGTCCCGGCGACTTGCCGACCTTTACTTGGGACGCGGTGGCAACTCGCCCCCCGTACCTTCACGAGGCCGATCCGCACACTCATCACTTTGATGTGCGGATGGAGAAGGACTTCCGGCGAGGTCCCTACTTGGTGACCTCGGCTCAACTTGAGTTTCCTCAGCAGTCTGCTGCCAGTAAGGAGCAGTACTATCCGAAGAAGCCCGAGTGGTGGCCTCAAGTTGAGGTCCCCTACGGGTTCCCGGCGTTGCTGCCACGGTTGGGTGACCACTTCGGCTCCGTCATGTTGACGGCTGGCCCTGATCACCTGGTGAGGGCCATGTTGGCCACCCAGTGGCTCCTCGAGGTCATGTCGACCTGGGTGTCTTGTGTTCAGCGGCGGGGGATGCTCTGGCATCTCCCCCTTCGGCTTATCCAAGGTTTGGAACAGCTCACCCCTCAGCTAGTTGCTGAGGGGTGCTCATCAGGACAACTCACTCTACTTGAGGAGGTGCTCCGCCTCCACAAGTTTATCGAGTGGGAGAGCATCGAGCACAAGTTGCGCCGCCCCACTCGTGGGCTCAAGGACGATGGCGCACTTCGCCAGTTCGTATGGGTCGCTCGTGAACTTCATGACGGCCGTGAGGTCCTACAAGAGGGGTTGGGCATCGGGGACTACCCGTATGCCCCGGGGGTGGATCGCCACACTGCGCCACCCCCGGACAAGGCCAGAGTTATAGCCGTGCCCTCACATGATGACCATATGACTCAACCCACTGCGGGGGCCCCAAGTCGGGGTCGCGGTTACACCCGGGTCCCGCCACCTCGGCGTGCCCCTCCGCTTCCTCCTGTCCCCAACCAGCTGCACGGGGACATCCCGACTAGCGTGGCCGTTGAGTCGTCCACCCCGGTGTCCCCCAACTTTGGGGCCACCCTCCTGACGGTATACCCCAAGTTGGTGTTACCGCCCACGCCTCTAACCTCAGAGATGATGATCACCACGTTGGTGCGCACCATTTCCTGGTTGGCCGCGTGGACCGCAACCCTTCAAACTTCCGAGACTCCTCAACTTGAGGAGCGCGTTCGTACTGCAGTGGCGACCGCGAGTTGCGAGTCGGTGGCGGAGTTTATGACGGCCGAGTTGGCTCGCATTGGGGCTATTATGCCCCATCCAGCCCCACTTGGGCGTGGCAAACGTCGTGCGAGCCGGGCATACTCGCCTCCTCGCCGTCGTCGCCGACGCTCGCGGCGCTCTCCCTCCGTGTCGGAAGACGAGTTGTCTTACTCCGTCTCGGAGTCCTCGACTCCGTCAGAGTCGGAGTCGGTCCGGCGTCTGCGTCGCCAACTTGCGCGCAAGACTAAGCAGAAGAGCAGCCGCGGTCGTCGCCACTTGCGCGACCGTGAGGGGCGCGACGGGTACGACTTGGAGCCGCCGGCCCCTTCGACTGGTGGGGAGCGTTATCGCTGAGGGTCTCGCCGCTCGCCTCCACGTGAGGGCGAGGGCCGTGGGGTTGGAGAGTCTAGCATGCATGCCTAGTTGGCAGCTGCCTTTGTTGTGAGAGTGTGAGGGTGAGGGCTGCAGTTAAAAGCCACTCTGCGTACCACTTCGACTTGAAGCACTCTCTTGGCACTGTTGCTCGGCCTTCCCTCACGTTGAGGGAGGGCTGTTAGGGTCTATCTCATTCCGGGCACAGTAGGCCCGGACCTTCTCAGCGGGAAGGTCCTCCACATATTCCCACGTATCATCCTTGGCTTTGTAGCCGAACCAACGCACCCTCAACATGAGGCGGTCAGTGTCCTCATCCCAGCCGTGGTCGATGAACTTATCGAACACGTACTCCTGCGGGCCCTGTTTGGCCGCAGGCCGTGAGGGGAGGCGCCACTCTTCCAACGCACGCGCCCAAGCTGGGTCGCCTGCAGGCGGTGGTGCAACTTTGACCACGTCCTGTCCGTTCACTGTGCGGACCCCATCGTCACTTTCGATGGTGAAGCGCCGCCCATCAGTACGAAGGACCTGGTACGGCCCCTTCGTCTGGAATACCAACTTACCCCCAGTTGGGGTGTGTGAGTGGACCAATACCCAATCACCCTGCTCGGGGACATGCTTGGCGTTGCGCACCTTTTTGTCAAAGGTACGCTTGTAGCGCTTTTGTGCTTTGTCCATCTCAGCCCTGACTTTAGGGATGAGGTTTTCAAGCCTAGCAGCGAACTCCGCCTTACTCTCAGTAGGAGTAGGCGTCCTGCCACCATCCTCCCTAGTTGGGAGCGGCCGCCGCACGGCAGTAGACCGCACGCGACGGGGGGTCACAAAAGCGAGGGGTACTTCCCCGGTAGATGAGTGAACCTGCGAATTGTAGGCAGTGGTAAGAATAGAAATGTATTGGTCCCACGTTTTCACGTGCTCACTCACATAGTGGCGCAGCTGCCTAACAATAGTTTTGTTGAAGCGCTCCACCTGCCCATTAGTTTGTGGGTGGTAGGGGGTGGCATAGTTTGCCCGCACCCCCAACATATCCAGCACTCCCTGAAACAGTACAGACGCAAATTGCGGTCCATTGTCCGATAGTGTACTATCCGGAATGCCATACGCGGCAACCCAGTGATCTAGGAAGGCTGACACGACCGACATGGCCGTGATCTCTGCCAGTGGGATCGCTCGCGTAAGTTTCGTGAAGCGGTCACAGATAACCAGGAGATACTGGTTGCCCTCCTCGGTCACTGGCAGTGGCCCAAGGATGTCCATCGCCAACGCGGCAAAGGGCTCCTTGGCCGGGAACAATAGCATAGCCGTACTAGGCCGCCGTTCCATCAGACGGTTCTGTGCACAACTTGTGCAGGCAGCCACCCAACTGTAGATGTCCACCACCATGGACGGCCAGTAGTACCTGGTCCTCAGGGTCTGGTACAGTTTACTAGACCCCCAGGTGTCCACCTGTGGGAGCGTTATGCTCCCTCTCAAGGATACTATCCTTGAGGGATGCGGGGACGACAAGTTGTTCGGTCCCCTGGAATACCCCCCTCCTCATGAGGAGGCCATCGTCTCCCAGAAAGAACCGCGTCTCCGCCACCGTATCCAGTGTATCCCTCTGCGACTTGCAGAAGGGATCCTCAGCCTGGGCCTTCACCACCTCGTCCAGGGACAGGGGCAAGTACTTCTTGTTCCCTGGCGCCTCGGGGTTCAACGCCTGACCCGAGCGCGTGACTACCCCCACGATGGGGATGTCCTCATCGACTGGGTTAGTGTCCAGCCCCTCGGTAGGTACCCGACAGAGGCCGTCGGCCAAGGCATGTTGCCTGCCAGGTCGGTACTCAATATCAAAGTTGAAGGGTGCCAGTCGCACCCTCCACCGGTTGAGACGAGTGTTCGTACAGTCCGTCTTGAAGATGAACTGCAACGCGCGGTGGTCACAGCGGATGAGGAACTTCTCACCCTCTAGGTAGTGACGAAGTGACGTCACCGCCGACACCACTGCGAGTCCTTCCAACTCGGTGACTCCGTAGTTCTTCTCGGCCGAGTTCAGCCCCTTGCTGAAGTATCCCACCGGCAAGTACTCCTTGTCCGGCTGCTGCTGAAGCAACACACAACCAAGTTGGTCGTAGCTAGCGTCCACATCCAGGATGTAGTGGCCTCCCAACCTGGGAATAGCCAGGATAGGGGGCTTCAGCAGAAGGTCCCGAAGAGTCTCAAAGGATTCCTGCTCCACCCGACTTGGGGGAGGCAGGTTCTTCGGTAGCGTTGAGCTCACTAACTCATTCAACGGTTTCGCCACCTTGGCGAAGCCCTTGGTGAAACGTCGGTACACGTTACACATCCCGAGGAAGCTCCTCATCTGGGTCTGGGTCCGGGGGTACTGAGCCTTACGGATGGCCCTCAAGTTTTTCTCGTTGACACTGAGACGCCCCGGACGGACAACATGTCTCAAGTATTCCACCTCTTGAGTGGAGAGGTGGCACTTACTCGTCTTCAGTGACACACCGGCGTCAGCAAGTAGCTTGAACACCTGGCCAAGATGGCCAATGTGTTCCTCCGGACTTCGGGAGAACACAATGATATCGTCTTGGTACACGAGACAGATCTGCCACCGTACTCCGGCCAGAATCATGTCCATAGCGCGCTGGAAAGTTGCCGGCGCGTTACACAGGCCAATCGGTAGACGCTTGCACTGGTAGGTACCACAGTGACAGGTAAAGGTAGTTTTATGCCTGTCCTCCGGGGCAATGGGAATTTGCCAGTACCCCGCCTTACAGTCCAGGGTAGAGACCACGTTCGCCTCCCCCAGGGAGTCCAGACAGTCGTCCATCCTAGGTAGGGGATAACCGTCCTTCACCGTGTTCTCGTTGAGCTTACGGTAGTCGATACAGAACCGGGGGGTCCCATCAACTTTGGGGACGATAACCACCGGACTCGCCCACTCGGCGTTACTGGCCTCGATCACATCGAGGGCCTCCATGCGAGAAACTTGCTCCTTAACGACGGCCCTTGAACGGGGTCATCCCCTATACGGTTGTTGGCGTATAGGGGGTGCACCGGGCTTCAACTCGATCCGGTGTTGGGTGGCTCTCATGAGTCCGTATTGGCCATCCCACAACTTGAGATATTGGTCCAAGAGGCGTTCAACTTGAACCCTCAACCTGGGTGGGACACCCTCCATGTTCACATGGGGCCGAGGAGAGGCGGCCGACTTGGCTTGATGCTTCTCCTTTCCGGAGTTCGGGTCGCTACTTGCGCCCGCGTTGAGGTTGACCGCTACTACCGGTCCCTCGTGTTGGTCGATATAGCCGAACTTGGCTCCCGAATTGAAGTACTTGGGCGACGAGCTCAGGTTCATAACCTGGATCCTCCACGGGACTCCGGCTTTGGAGTCCATCGTGCCAAGGGCAACATGCACTTGGTGCTTGCGAGCAAGACGGGGGTGAGGGTGCACCAACCCGTTCCCCGTATAATCAGTTACAACGTCAACGTGCGCCACCGAGTTGGGGGGCAACGTGACTTTGCGGGCTAAACGCAGGGTAGCAGTAAACCCTTCCCTCACAGAGCAAACAGGCTTCGACTGTGCGACTGTCACAGGAGCCACAGACTTTCCCTTACCAAGGATGGGGATGGTTTCCCCATTCATAAACTTGACCCGATACTCAGGGCCACAAATCAAAGGCACTTGTGTAACAACATAAGGGGTACCCAGAAGCAGGGGTACCGATATATTCTCAACTACTCGATAGGTCACGTCGACCTCATGGGTCCCCAACCTAGTTGGTAAGGTCACGGCACCAACGATGGGAAGTACCCCACCATTGATATCGATCAGATGGTCAGCTTTAGACCTCCAGCGTTGGAGCTTCATCTCCTTTGGTAATAGCGACTTGCGTATCAAGGAGGCTCCTGACCCGGTATCAAGTACGATACGGGCACAACAGGCACGGCCGGGGGCAAGTTGCACCCGTCCAGCCACCTGGAAGTTCTCACCCGTCAGCACCGCGATGACCCGACGTGGGTTTACGTTCTTGGGGAGTCCCACCCGAGGTGGGCGGACTCCCTTAGGCCGCCGCAGTATCCGGCACGGTTGGTTCGTCCTCTTGACCCACTTGGCCGAGGCTGCCGTTGTGAGCTTCGGACGACCAGCTCCAACGGTCATTCGTTTCCCGCCGACTTGGCGTCCGAATCTGAGGACGAAGGGGAAGACGACGAGTCCGAGGACGACGTTTCCGCCCCCTCCGCCGAGGGTGTGGCGACCGCCACCACCGGTCGAGACCAACCCTCGCGGCGTGAACGTACTTCGTTCGTAGCCGACTTCTTACTCGCATTCCTAACAAGTTGTTGGATGCGCTTACTCAACTTGGGGCAATCATATGCCCAGTGTCCATCGGAGTTGCAGTTCCAACACCGATTGTCAGTTCCCGGAGGGGTCTTCCCAACTGGGGAAGACGAAGAGATACCCTGGGAAGTTCCCACGGCAGCTACCACCCTCTCCTTGCGGATTCGGCGTGCCTCTCTCAACTATCTGGCCTGGCGCGCCTCCTCCCGTTCCTTGGCCAACTCGGCTTGACGCTCCTGGCGTTGTTCCTCCCGCAACTTGCGGTAGGCCTCGCCTCTGCGGTAGGCGAACCTAGCCAACTCGGCCAGGGTCGCCCAGGCAGTGTTATGCTCCCGGGTCTCCATCCGGACTGACCGATTGAGTCCCTCCACAAACCGACTCTTCACCACAGCTTGTGGATAAAGAAACCCACAAAGATTGTTGAGCTTACGGACTCGCTCCGCAAAGGACAACTCGTCCTCCGCCTCTTCCTGATGGGCTTGCGTAAACTCCTCGACTTGAGAAGCCAACGCTGCTTCATCAACCATGGCTCTCAACAACCAGTTGACGAGCTCCAAATAGGACGTCACCTCCCCAGCGCCTCCATTTGAGGAGCTGGGCATGACGGACATAAGTTCTGTCCGCAGGTCTCCCTTCGTAAACTCCTGTAGCATGTAAGAAGCCATGCCTTCACTTATGGCATTGTCGTCACAGGCTTTTGTGAAACGACGTAGGAACTCAAAGACACGGAGGGGGGGAGTTCCATCCCACTCCGCCTTGTGCCCAAAAGAGTGAAGTGCACTCTTCTTGGCACGGCCCATGGCTCGGGCCTGGTCAGGACCATACGCCACCGACTTGTTGTGGAGGGCGTAGGTCTCACAATCAAAGATCCTCTGGTAGACCGGGTTGGCTACCTGGATCTTGGGCGGTACCTCACGTTGAGGGAACAGCCGCTGTGGCACTGGAGTAAATTCACCCTCAGTGCCTGTAGTCCGGCGCGGCGCGCTTGGTGTAGCCGCCGGCGTTGCCGGGGGAAGCTCCCCCATGAAGGGCGTACGCCCCACCGAGTATGGTGTGGCTCCCTCGTTGGGAGTCACAGGTGTCGTTCCCTGTTCGGGGCGACCCGAGATAGGCGTGAGGAGGGATTCCCCCTGCGCCTGCGGGCTCGAAAGCCCCGATCCGGTCTGGACATTAAGGCCATCTGGCAAACTCGCCACAATCTGATTCAGAATAGTATTCGTCATCGTGACCACCAGGTCCGGCAAAGTCTGCTGCAACATTTCGGTCGCCTCCCGACGGACAGTTTCCGCGAGGAGTGGATTGACGACTCCAGTTGAGTCTCGGTCCGCCTCCGGGAGTCCACCTGAGGGGTAACCACGTTCCTCAGGGGTCTCAACCGGGGGCATGGGCGCGAGCCCATCGCCGACCAACGGAGGTCCGCCGTCCTCCGAAAGCCTAGTTGGGGACGGCTTCAAGCCAAAGTTGGCTCCAACCCGAGTGGCACCCGCGGGGACAGTCCTCACCCCTTGGGACGTTCCCGTTGAGTGTACCACACGGTGGCCAGACTTCGGCCCACCCACATCAGAAGTGTCACCCGAGTGAACTCCCGACTGAGACGGGGTGGCCTGTTGCCCGCCCGCACTTCCAGTCTTGCTGGCTTGAGGGACCTCTAGTCCCTCTGCGACCCCAGGTAAACCCACCTGTGTCTCACCAATATTCAAAGGCACTGAAGTACGTGCGTCACCCGTGTACTCCCCGGACGACGGGGGGTCCGAACTAGTCATGTTGGCAGACGATCCGTATGCCACGGTCCAAGTCCACCGTTCCTCTGAGACAGAGGGCCCCCTACACCCGGGTGCACCCGGAGGTAAAGTTTACCTCTGTCCCCTGCTGCTCCACCAAGTGTGGCAAAAACCACTTACACACACGGCACCCAAGTTGGGGCGGTGTACAAGGGCTGCCTCCCGTGTCGGGGGAACCGGAAGAAGTGCAAGTCGCACACACTCTGTCCCTGTTGTGGGGCAAACCCCCCACTGACAAACAAGAGGATGGTGTGTGGTCCAACAGTTTCTTGGTCGGGACGGGGACGCAGGGCCAAGCCCCGCTGTCCCTCCCCATATCCCCCCAGGGTCCCCTCAGAACCTCGCCACTCAGAATCTCCCACCCCAGCACCTGCCCACCGGGCCACACGAAAATTCAAGACGATAAATGCAGAAAACCCTCAAATCCAAGTTGGATTTACTACTAAGCTAACTATCCCAAACTTAGGGAATACGGACCCAAATGCAGGGGGAGGAACGGATCAGGCTAGTGGCCTGCCGCCACTTGCATGGCACGTGTTGCCCCCGTACCTGGGGGTCAATACTGCCACACATTTATTGAACGCGTCCCGGGCTTCCCGTGCCCGCATCCATACTAGATCCCCTGCCTTAGGCGGGGGAGCACGTGTGATATTGTCTTTACTCTGGGTCTGCTCTCCCGTAGGTGTTTCAATAAGAAGCCGCTGCCCGTCTGTGCGTAGCACCATATGCGGTCCCTTCGTCCTTGAAGACATTTTCGTCCGCCCCTTAGCAAAGAATTTCACATAAACCCAATCTTCTGGAGACATAGTGTCTTTGTCTTGTTGAATACCAGCGTCATAAACACGTTTGTAGGCCTCTTGGGCCTTATCCAAAGTCTTCCTAATCCGGGGGATTAGGTGGCGCATTTCCTTCACATATTGAACCGCCGCCGTATCGGCATCAGGCTCTTCCGTGTCCACAGAGCGTACCTTAGGTAAGCGCTCAATATTCGACGCTTGCAAGCGCCGAGGGCTCACAAAAGCCATTGGGGCTACCCCAGTGCTCGAATGCACCTGCATATTATATGCAGTCGTCAGGAGGGACACATAGCGATCCCATTCCCGTAGGTGCTTGGACGAATACGTCCGTAGCTGCCGCATGATTGTCTTGTTGTACCGTTACACTTGACCGTTGGTCTGTGGGTGATATGGAGTCGTATAGTTTGTGGAGATCCCTAGGAGCCCCATGACTCCTTTGAAATAGACGGCCGCAAACTGAGGTCCGTTGTCCGTCAGAGTGGAATCCGGGATGCCATAGGCAGCCACCCAATAATCGATAAATGCAGAGGCTACCGCAAGGGCAGTCGTGCCCGATAGTGGGACCGCCCTCACCAGTTTGGTGAACCGGTCGCACATCACCAGGAGCATGGTGTGCCCATTCTCCGTCTTCGGAAGGGGACCCAGCAAATCCATGGCCACCGATTGGAATGGCTCATGGGCGGGGAAAAGCTTCATAGGAGACTTATGCCTCCTCTCCGATATGCGGTTCATGGTACATCCTGGGCAGTTATAGACATACCCGTATACATCCGCCACTAGGGCGGGCCACTAAAAATACTGGCGCATCGTCCTGTACATCTTCCGGGAACCCGGATGACCCGCCGTAGGCGCGTCATGATACATTTCCAGAACACGCTTCCTCAGTGTGTCCGGGATGACCCATTGGTTATTCCCCCCGAGTAGGGAGTGGCGACACAGTACACCATCGTCGTCTTCAAAGAAGAAGGCGTTCCGCTGCCAACGGGCATCCTTTGGGGGGATGAGAGGCCCCTCCATCCGGCGTTGTTTGCAAAAATCATCAGAGGCCTGGGCCTCAATGAGCTCTCGAAGCGTAATCTTCCCGAGGCCCTTAGGGCTTCGGTCTGTGAGGGCCTTTGCTGACCGGGTCACCGCCAATGCGGGTATATGGTCATCCAAAGGTGTCCTATCCAAGCCATCCGTAGAAAGGCGAGACAGGGCATCAGCCACTTTGTGGTCCTTCCCCGGTTTGTGCTTAATTTGGTACAAGAATTCCGCCAAGCGGAGCCTCCAGCCCGTAAAGCGTCGATTAGGGCTATTGCTTGTCATCACAGAAGTGAGGGCAGAATGGTCACAGCGCACCAGACATTCGGATCCTTCCAAGAAGGAACGCAGGTAGGTCACTGACCATACCACTCCGAGTGCCTCAATTTCTGTGGCACAATAGTTCCGTTCGGCCGGGGATAGACCCCGACTAAAATACCCGACGGGGAGATACTCCCCGTCCTCTTGTTGTTGCAGCAAGGCACAGCCCAGCTGCTCATAGCTGGCGTACACCTCCAAAATATAATGGGCTCCCTCCCGAGGGATGGCCAAATTGGGAGGCTTCAAGAGGCAGTCTCGAAGCTCCTCGAACGCCGCTTGAGTCTCCTCCGTCGGAGGAGGTAGTTCCTTGGCTAGGTGCGTACTAGTCAGCACGTTCAGCGGTCGAGCGATACGGGCAAAATTCGGGACAAACCTTCGGTATACCCCGCACATGCCCAAGAAGCTCTTCAGCTGCGTTTGTGTACCCGGATAATGCAACCCCTTCAGGGCTTTGGTATTCTTCTCATTCACGGCCACTCGCCCTGGGCGGATGACATGTCCCAAATATTCGACCTCCCTCTGAAAGAGGTGGCACTTGGACGCCTTCAGCGACACGCCGTTCACCTTGAGGAGACTCAAAACTTGTTCCAGGTGGTGCAGGTGCTCCTCGTCAGAACGAGAAAAGACGATAACATCGTCTAAATATACGAGGCATGTCTGCCACTTCACTCCAGCCAGGATAATATCCATAGCTCTCTGAAAAGTCGCTGGAGCGTTGCAGAGCTCAAAAGGCAACCGCGTACATTGCTATATGCCCTTGTGGCCCGTAAAGGCCGTCAGGTGCTTATCCTCTTGTGCAATAGGAATTTACCAATATCCAGCGTTACAATCTAGGGTGCTAAACACCCTGGCCTCCCCTAGGGAGTCCAAGCATTCATCCATCCTTGGGATGGGATATGCGTCCTTCACCGTGACGAGGTTGAGCCGCCGGTAGTCAATGCAGAACCGGGGCGTACCGTCCGACTTCGGGACGACTACCACGGGACTAGCCCACTCGCCCTCGGCGGGTTCAACAACGTCGAGTTTTCGCATTCGTACCACCTGTTCCCCTTCCAACTGGCGATGCTTGTGCCCCGCCTTGTAGGGATGTTGCCTTACCGGGGTTGCCCCGGGTTTTAAGCGGATACGGTGCACGGTATTCTTGGTGAGCCCAAGAGTACCATCCCATAGGGATTTGTATTTCTCCACCAGCTCCAAGAGCTGGCCACGTAGGGCTTCAGGGACCTCTCCCAGGTCAACCTCAGAATGGGCGCCCTCCTCCTTCACCGCAGGACCTTCTCTCAGCTTCTGCATCTCTTCTTGAGAGACGCTCAGTATAGGTCCTTGATAGGATGATATTGACGCCACCACCGTCCCAACGGGAAGGCGGACCATCCTTGGCGTAGGATTCATCATTTGCACGGTGTATGGGGCGTCCCGGTTTAGCTCCGCAGGGCCGTTCGCCTCGTGAACACCGTACTTGGAGGCGATACGGGGCTGCCTGGAAATAATCCCGTGGCCTTGGAAATTCCCTCGCACCTTCACATGGGAGATAACCCCAGGCTTCAGCCTCAACTTGTGACACAAGGTGAGTTTTGCGGTCTTGACCTGTGGACAAGCGCACACGGGGTTCCATTTAATGGGACTCGTTTCCACATGCCCCATATCCCGCAGAATCGGGACAACCATCCCTGTCTTGAGGGTCACCGTCTGGTCCTCACAGGAGATGGTTTTCACCTCGGTGTCACCAAATGAATTTCCTAATATGACGGGTACGGACATATTATCGATCACTCCAAAGCAGACATAGGAGACTTTGTCTCCCACTTGTACGCCCAAGCGTACAGTTCCTCGAATGGGGAGCCACCCCCCTTTCAGGTCAAAGTACAATATATTCTCCAGCTCCCCTAGGGGCTGGAGCCCCATTCCCTTCGGGAGCAAGGAGCTTCGAATCAAGTAGGGCCCGCTGCCGGTATCCAGGACAGCGTGCAAAGCATGATTTAACCCTTCAGTAGCAAACAAATGTACAGCCAGCTGATAGCTGGATGAAGGTATAATCGCGCAAATATCATTTTCCCGTTTCACCCCCTTAGGGAGTGCCAATAATGCAGGCTTGTTCGTCGGGGGGCGGCGCAAAATCCTCTTAGGCCCCCCCGTATCAGGGGACGTAGTGGGAGAAGCTCTAGGGGGACCGCCCCTTACGCGTTTCCCGAAGCTGAGGAATCGGAGGAACTCCCCTTGGGGGAACTCGGTCGATCTACGTTCCCCTTTGGGGAGGGCGTAACCGCAGCAATCGCCCCGCCGGTGCGGGCGGAGTCACGGGCTTCCTTGCGCTCCGCGCGCGCCTTGGCCATCTGTGCTCGAGTCGCCTCCGGGAGGTGTGGACAATTTGACATCCAGTGGGAGGTACTCTTACAGACGTGGCAGGGGAAGAGTTCCCGCTTCCCGTCCGTCCATCTGGACCCCCCAGAGGGTCGATAATCCTTGCGGGAAGAGCCAGAGGCCTCCCCCACCTCCTGGGGTGACGACGTAACGGCCGCCAGAGCCCGACGCGGCACGCGGCGAGCGTTACGCTCCGCGTCTTCTTTTGCCTTCAGCTCCTTGGCGGCGGCTTGAACCCGCCGCCGGAAATCTCCTGCCCGTTACGCATACTGTACTACGAGCTCAGTAGGAGCATGAGGGTGGTCAGCCACGTAGTTGCGCACCTCGTGCCGAATTTCCCACGAGGTGCCCTGCATAAAGCGGGCTCGGACCTGGCCCGAGGCTTGTATATAACCACACTTCGCGTGGAGTTCCATGAGGCGGCGATGGAACGCCGTCTCCGTCTCATCTTCCTCTGGGGAGGCACCATTAAGAATGGCCTCCTGTTCATTCAGGAGATGCTCATCTGCGTATGCGCGCAGAAGCCAATTCACCAGTTCCAAATAGGAGGGCACCTCCCCAGTGCGCCGGCCGTCATCGACGGACGGGCGAATTCGATAAAGGTCCCTCTTCAAGGGATCCTTGATAACTTCCGGGAGGAGAAGCAAAGCTCGCCCCTCTGAGAGGCCATTATCATTTGCCGCTTTTACAAAGCGGTTGACAAATTCGAAGACTCCCAGAGGAGGGTCTCCCCCCCTTTCACAATCGCAACCAAATGTACTGGCCAGGTCCTTTCGCTTCTTACCCAGGCCTTGAGCCTCGGCTCCCCATACTCGGTTGTCCTTGTTCTTGAGAGCATATGTCTCACAGTCCAGCAGGCTCGCATAACGATCGTCTGCCGGAATAATTTTGGGGGGAATCTCCCGTAGGGGGGCCCCGGTCCTGCCTGAGCGGAGACCGCTCGGACTACAGGTCGCGGGCGCCGACGGCGCTCGGGAGGCGAAGCCTCCCCTCCGGAATAACCCGAAGTCGACTCAGATGAAGAACTGGGCTGCCGGCCACGCTGGCGCTCCCGTTTTTGCACACTTTACTCCACAAAACTCAACCGTTGGTTGAGTGGAGTCAGTAGGCCGCTAACAGCTTCCACCATGGCTCTCTTCCGTTCCTCCGAAGGAGTATCCGATCCAGGGGCCACAAATGCTCGAGGTGTCTCCTTAGGAGACGATGCCCCCGTGAGGGGAACCGGAGGGGTGGGCGTTTCCTTAGAATCCACTCCCGCAAAGGGGAGAATCCCAGGAAAATTGCCGAAGCCGGTTTAATGCCCTCCCTCGCGCTTCCCGCGCGGCTGGGAATACGGTTCGCCCGATGAGCCCTCCGAACCGATTTCCAGCGGGGGTAGCCGGGTAGTCACCCTACGGGTGGCCAGATCATCAACTCCAACCCCTTGGGCGCGAGGAGAAGCAGCGCCTCCAATCGCCCTCTCCTTCGTCACGGATGAACCGCCCTCCAGGACTCCCATCTCCCCCTGAGGGGGATTCTGCACGTTATCAGACATCACTACAACCGCGTTCCCTTAGGGAAGACAGAGCACAACCACAGAAAGAGTACGAAGAAGAGGTAGACCCCTTTGGCCAGAAGGAACCTAGTCCCCTCCCCCGCTGATCCACCAAATGTAGTGTTTTTACGTACCTCAGGCGCGTAGCACCCAGAACACACAGAGAAAAAACCCACCAAGAACGCGGGGAGACAGGAGAGAAACCGAACCGCCGACCGCCTGGCTGGTTCACGCGGGGATCCGCGACCAGGACGACAGTGTTCAAGCACACGCAAGTCTGTTTTTTCCGAAGGGGGAAGCAACGCGCACCCCCACGCACACTCTTACCCTCTCTCACCCGCACCCAGCAACCCTCCACACCGGGCCACGTGCGGGCCAATCAAAACCCTCCAACATGTCCGGAGGGCCCCCTCCCCCACGGATCATGCCTGCCAGCGGGGCAGGAACCTCCAAGATACGGGGAAGAGGAGCCCCGCCGGACATCAGTGCCCACACTCAGGATCTCCCCAATCTCACAATCACGCAAAATACACAATCAAATCCAAACCCCAAATGCATCCCATCCCGGAATATTGACCAATGGCCAATTCCGGTCAGGGGAAAATCCCATACCCTGGAAATCCCAACATGGGCTCCAGAACCAATGGCCAATTCCGGTCAGGGGAAAATCCCATACCCTGGAAATCCCAACATGGGCTCCAGAACCAATGGCGACCCGGTCCCATCTCCATAGGAGGGGACCAATCGGAAGCCAGTAAAATCCCAATGGGCCAAATCGGCCCCGTCCTCCTCACTAGGAAGGTGGGCACAGGGGTACGACGCGATCTCTACGAGGTCCCCCACGTGGAGGGCCCATAGGGTCCCTACGCCTGCCTCTGGTCGACGGCACCGCGGGTCCATCGGCCGACCCCTGTGAGCCGCAGCGACGCAGCAGCACATTGTACCTAGCCTTTGCCACCTCGTCCGAGAACTCTCGCTTTGCGACGCCGAGTAAGAGGATGCCGTCGACGGCGGTGGAACCGGCGGTCAGGTCGGCGGCGGCCGCAAAGGGCGCCCACACGAACCCCCACAGAAGGCACTCGTGGCCCACCGAGATGGACAGCACCCACCCGTCGGGGGTGATGGGGGCGGCGAGGGAGCGGTAGAAGGATGGGGAGGGCGAGTCGCTCGTTCAGCGACCGCGCATAAAGGGGAGTTGGGAGGCGCGGGAGGGGGGGGGGTACGCCGACCGCGACCGCCCGCAACCTCCACCACCGCCGCCATCGCCACCACCACCGCTGCTGCTGCGGCCACCACCACCTCCGCTGCAGCTGCTAGCGCTGCCGCAAACGCCTTCGTTCGAAATCGGTGGCAAAGACATAGTGGACGTGGAGAGAGCGCCAGCAGCTGGAGCACACCTCAGACGGGGCCGCTGCTCGCCGGGGGCGACCTGGTGACCTATGAATCCGGCCCGCCAGCTTCGCCGCCCCCGCGGTCACGGTCACCGCTACCTTTGCCGTCGCCGCCGCCGCTGCCGCTTCTGCTTCCGCTGCTCTCGCGGCCACCACTGCCGCCACCGCTGCCACTGGCGCCGCTGACGCCGCTTCCACCCATGCCGCAGCCGCCACCGCCGCTGCATTCCCTGTCGGCGGGCACTGCGGCGCGCGTTGCCGTCGCCGAAACGCCTGCCGGTGACATAGGCGCCGGCGTCGGGTGCGCATCGCCGAAGCGGACGCGGGGCGTCGTCCGCGGCGTGTTGCGCTCTGCATCCCCATCACGGAGGACGAAGGGGAGGAGGGCAGAGCCACTAGATACAATTCGGGCCACACACCTCATTAGACGTAGTATTCGTGTCGTATACTGAACTCCTAATCACGTCCCCAATCACTCGTTTTCTTGCCGCGCGTGACGTGTGATCACGCGCTAATTCACGCATGAGATCACGCGAAATACGTGATCTTACATCACGAGCTGCGCGTGATACCCGAGCCTACCTCACCCGCCCGCCCCGAGGGCCCGAGGGACCTCGGCGAGGCTCGGGTGCCATGCAGACATGAGATTTGTGTTTTGGTTAGGGACGCTTTTGGTTTTTGATTAGAGCTTCCGGTGACATCTGAAACGTTTAAACATTTGAATATTTCCTGCTCGCCATGTATCTATCTGGCATGCGGTGAAGAGAGTGTCGTGTTGGACTCACGTTCTTGGACCTCCAGGAGGAGCACATTAGTGGAGACATACAATGGTGGAGAGGGAGCGCTAAGGGGGTGAGGAAGGAGCGCCATCTTCTGAACGGTGTTTGATGGTGGCGTCGGCGTGCGGCTTCCGCGGGCAGCTCTCGTACATGACTCGACGAGAACGAGGCGAGAAGAGTGAAGGCGAGGGGAGGGAGTGGGCGTGCTTTTCAATGTAGAAATAGGTGAGGCTTTGTGGGGAGCGGGGGCGTGGGGTGTGCTTGCGTGGATCGCGGCCGTCCCGTCGCCTGGCACACGCTGACGACGCCGCCAAGCTCCGAGAGCGTCACCTTGGTTATGCCGGGGAAGGTCATCACGGCGAGCCAGGCACAGCTGGCTCGCCTCGGCCGCGTGCTCCTCGAATCGGGGATGGTGGTGCTGACGGAGCGGCCGACGCAGCCGCTCAACGGCCACAACGTGCTGTTCTACGGCACGCAGGGCAGGCGGAATGACTTCTAGGAACAGCTTGGAGGAGGGGGGAAGGGGGATGGGTGAGAGGGGACGAAGGTGGAGAAGAGACGGAGGGAGTTCCCGGAGGGCCGGTTGTCAGGGGACCACCAGCCCCTGCCGGGGTATGCCTTGGTCGGTGGCTGTCCCAACTCATACGTACACAGAGCTGCGGACGTGTCAACTACTCTCGGACCTCGGAGGGGTGGTGGGAGAACGGGGGCCTCCCCGCATGCGTGATGCGGGGGGGCGACGGGGGTGCCTGTGGATGAAGAGCGCGAGAATGGACCAGATGGACAGGAAGAGAGGGGGCGGGTGCGGGGGCGGAGAGATTGGCGTAGCCCAGGTGGCAATGGTGACGGGAGGCGACTGCTCGAAATAAAGCGGAGGCCAACATGAGTTCCAAAAGTCGATACAATATTATATCTCATGTATTTTTTCGTGGTGGTCGAGGTCATGAGGTGAAAGTGTTATCCCTAGGATTCTATAGGCTGATGCCCGATGACCTTGCTGCGCTCCGGGCCATCCCTTAACTTTGCGGCTAGGATAGGTCGAGAGCTCGGCACGAGGTCCCCACGTTAACAGATAGGTCAGATTCTATTGGCCGACTGAATTCGGAATCTCGTATATGCATGGCACTTGAGCCCTCGGTGACGCATCCAGGCATTCAGGGTTGTTGTGGCGGGTGCGCCTGGGAGGCGTCGGTTCGAGGAGCAAAAACTGTGGATAGTCGTGCCTTGGAAGGTTGCCGCCCGAGATCGGCCGACGTGCGGCCGCGGGCGGGTCTCCTTTTATTGCAGGCAGAAAGTTGATGCGGGTAAATATCAAGTACGATGCGGCTGTAGTTATCTCTCACACTTCCTGCCCGTCGGGCCGGTCGGATCGCCTGCCTCGATGTCTTGTTTCGGCGGCGTCTAGGTCGCGACGCGGCTGCTCTCATACATGGCACACTTCCCCGTCCTGCGTCCCCCCCGTGGCAAAAACCACTCGCACACGCGGCACCCAAGTTGGGGCGGTGTACAAGGGCTGCCTCCCGTGTCGGGGGAACCGGAAGAAGTGCAAGTCGCACACACTCTGTCCCTGTTGTGGGGCAAACCCCCCACTGACAAACAAGAGGATGGTGTGTGGTCCAACAGTTTCTTGGTCGGGACGGGGACGCAGGGCCAAGCCTCGCTGTCCCTCCCCTTATCCCCCCAGGGTCCACTCAGAATCTCGCCACTCAGAATCTCGCACCCCAGCACCTGCCCACCGGGCCACACGAAAATTCAAGACGATAAATGCAGAAAACCCTCAAATCCAAGTTGGATTTACTACTAAGCTAACTATCCCAAACTTAGGGAATACGGACCCAAATGCAGGGGGAGGAACGGATCAGGCTAGTGGCCTGCCGCCCCTTGCATGGCACGTGTTGCCCCCGTTCCTGGGGGTCAATACTGCCACGCTCCCCTCTCCTCAGTTCCGACCGACCCGGTCGGCCCTGTGAAGGGGTGCGCAAACGCACGTCTCGGCGTTGGGGGCGCGACTTGCTGTCCCCCATCGAGTACGTAACGCGGATGTGGAGGCGGTCACGTTGACCGCCCCTCTCCTCAAGCTTGCCCACTCGGCAGCTTGCTCTCCTCGGTTCACACTTCACCATCACCACCACCTCCGCTTCACCTTCCACTGGGCCGCCCCACGCTGGGGAGGCCACCCGTCTACCCACGATCCGAGCCCCCCTCAACTCGAGGCGGGTCTCGTGCCGCTGTAGCCAGGGCGTCTCTCCCCAACTTGGGGAGAGCCATGGCGACCCCGGGAGTGGAGACGGACTCTCTTGACGAGCGTATGGAGGATACCACCTACGGTGCAGCGCCCGCCGGAACTTCCGGCGGGGGCTCCGCGATCGCTCCGGGGGATGGGACTCCCGCGTCACCCGGCTGTGGGTTGACGGCGGGATCTCCCCCGGAGGCGGGACAAGTTGTCCCGCGTGAGGCCTTGGGGCGGTGGTTTTACCCCGCTTGGCCTCTATATGAGGAAGGGTTGACTGTTCTTCGCTGTGGCCGACTTGGCGCAGCGATGGGTCGGGTATGGGACCGCCTACGGGAGAAGTATCCCCGTAGGGTCGGGTTCCCTGCCGGCTTCAGGACGGACCAGTTTGCCTTCCTGGACGACGAGGAGGTCGAGGACGTACAGCGTGCCAAGGCCATGGTGGACCGCGGGGGAACTATCCCGGGTCCCGGCGACTTGCCGACCTTTACTTGGGACGCGGTGGCAACTCGCCCCCCGTACCTTCACGAGGCCGATCCGCACACTCATCACTTTGATGTGCGGATGGAGAAGGACTTCCGGCGAGGTCCCTACTTGGTGACCTCGGCTCAACTTGAGTTTCCTCAGCAGTCTGCTGCCAGTAAGGAGCAGTACTATCCGAAGAAGCCCGAGTGGTGGCCTCAAGTTGAGGTCCCCTACGGGTTCCCGGCGTTGCTGCCACGGTTGGGTGACCACTTCGGCTCCGTCATGTTGACGGCTGGCCCTGATCACCTGGTGTGGGCCATATTGGCCACCCAGTGGCTCCTCGAGGTCATGTCGACCTGGGTGTCTTGTGTTCAGCGGCGGGGGATGCTCTGGCATCTCCCCCTTCGGCTTATCCAAGGTTTGGAACAGCTCACCCCTCAGCTAGTTGCTGAGGGGTGCTCATCAGGACAACTCACTCTACTTGAGGAGGTGCTCCGCCTCCACAAGTTTATCGAGTGGGAGAGCATCGAGCACAAGTTGCGCCGCCCCACTCGTGGGCTCAAGGACGATGGCGCACTTCGCCAGTTCGTATGGGTCGCTCGTGAACTTCATGACGGCCGTGAGGTCCTACAAGAGGGGTTGGGCATCGGGGACTACCCGTATGCCCCGGGGGTGGATCGCCACACTGCGCCACCCCCGGACAAGGCCAGAGTTATAGCCGTGCCCTCACATGATGACCATATGACTCAACCCACTGCGGGGGCCCCAAGTCGGGGTCGCGGTTACCTGCGTCCCCCCCGGTTGGGATGTCAACCCAGGTTGATGCCCCGTCGCGGCGTGTTGCGGTAGCCGTCCTACGTCGTCGTGGAGGTGACGCTTGGGTGTAGCAGTCCGGTGGCCAGCGCGACGGAGAGCGCGTTGTTTGGCGCGGGGAGGCTAAAGGTGGGCTTGGAGAGGGGGTCGGCGGGGTTGTGTTCGCCAGGTATGTGGTTAAGCTCGGCGATGACGCCGGTGAGGAGCGAGCGGCGGAGTATGAGCAGGTCGTTCTTGCCGCTCATGTCAGCGGGGTCCAGGAAAGATGTGACGATGTTGTACAGCGTAGCTGAGTCCGTGTAGGCTCGAGGGGGATTTTGTTGGTCCATCAGCTCCTCGAGAAGTTGGCGGATGTCCAGGGCGGCGGCGACGGCGTCGGCCAGCGCGAGTAGCTCGCCCGCCGTCGTGCCGCGGCGAACGCGGGAGGGGCGGTGCGATGCCCAGTGTAGGGGGGCAAAGCGGTGCGTGCTGTCCGTGAGGACGATGATGTACCCGACTTGGTGTATGGCAAAGGCCGACACGGTGGACCCGGAGTAATCAGCGTAGACGGCGACGCGCAGGCTGTCACGGTTCATCTTTGGGAAGGTGAGCGTGATGGGAGTGGACGACACCGCGTAGCCAGCCGTGGCGCTCTCTGCGGAAGAGCACCTCCTGGCCAACCCCAAAGTACGGGACCACCGTTCCGGGGTGCAACAGTGCGCCGCGCAGGCGGTCCGCGGCGGTGTGCCGCTCCATGGTGGCGCGCGCGACCTGCATTGCGCGCGCGCGGTCCGCGATGGATGGCGCGGCGTGGGCGTTTTCGCCAATGAGGAGGCGGGGTGGCTCGCTGGTTACGGCCGTGGTGGGCGCGATCCCGTGCGCGCGGGGCGCGTCGTTCCGCGCCTTGTAAGCCATGGCGAGCGCCAGGTCTGTGGCCAGGGCGGGGGTCTCCGACATGATGCGGAGGTAGGCGTCGCGGATGGGGCCGTGATGGCGTTCTTGGCAGCCGATGGACCATGGGGCTTCGGTGGGTGCAACGCGCCAGTGGATGCCCATTGAGTTAAGCGCGTTGACGACGACGTCGTTTTCCGCTTCTGAGCCGCGGTCTGTCATGACGGCTTCGGGGCGGCCGTGGATGACCAGCCACGCGAGGTAGAGCAGGGCAAAGATGATCTCGCCACGCATGGATGAGACAAATCGGCCTTGCCTATGGTCGGTGTGTAGACACGTGATG
The DNA here is from genome assembly GCA_009829735.1 of Pyropia yezoensis. Lineage (NCBI taxonomy): Eukaryota > Rhodophyta > Bangiophyceae > Bangiales > Bangiaceae > Pyropia > Pyropia yezoensis. The sequence continues at coordinate 11,701,628 of CM020619.1, forward strand.
TCGAGCACCTTGGGAGCCGTCGGTGAGATTTGGAAGACTTCCATGGCGATGACCTTGTTGAAGACAAGTGGTCGGAGTGGCGACGCGTATCGGGGGCGGCGGGGTAGGTGCGAGTACGTTTAACACGGTACGCAGGCCGTGGTGATGTCCTTGAGGGTGGCGATATCGGACGCCTAGAAAGTGTGGGGTGGGAAGGCGCTAGTGAGCGTGGCGACACTGGCGTGGCCAAACTGGCGGTGTGCCAGCGACAGTTCCGCTCGCGTGTAGTAGAGGGATGTTGCGGAGGTGGGCGTGAGGGGTTCTGGCGGGGGGGGGGTGGTGAGGTGGCCCCGTTGGATAGCGCACTGCACAGGTGTGTCCTCTGGTGCGAAGGTGGCGAGCTTCTTCGCGGTGTGGACGACGAGGTTGAGGCGCATGTGAGAGGGGAGGCCGATGAGAAGGGGCACGATGTCGTGCCGGAGCACGAAAACCCGTGGTAGGTGGATGTAGAGGGTGGCGCCCATTGTCGCCGTCGTTGCTAGGCGCAGGGAAACGCACCCAACGGTGTCGGGCACTTCGTGGCCCATGGCTCATCGGGCGGTTGTTGAGGCCATGGGTGATGTTGCGTGCTGGGGGTTGCGAGCCAGCCACGCATCGCCGACGATGTCGCCAGGGCTGCCAATGTCCAGGATGGCGGTGTTGATGGCGGGCTCCGAGACAGCCCACGACGCTGCCAGGACGAGTAGTTCTTGGGGTGGGATGGGCGGCGGAGCGATGAGCGGCGGCGTGGTGTGGTCCGTGAGAGTAGGCGGCGTGGTTGTGGTCGCGTGCCGCTCGTCCTGCGGGGGGCGACTGGAACCGCCGCGCAGGTTGGGGCACTGGCGGGCGAAGTGGTCGGTGCCTTGGCAGTTGTGGCACGGGTTGCTTGGGCCCGGTCCACGATATCTGCTGAGCGGGCGGACGGTGGCGCGGTCCGTGCGGTATGGCGTGGAAGAGTTGGCCCTAAACCTCTTGAGGACGTAGAATGCGCGGTTGGGCTCGTCAGGGTCCGTGTCCACGTTCACCATCATTGTGTCGGTGTCGGCGTGTGTCGTGTTGTCGGCCGTGTCGGTTACGTAGGTGGGGGTGGGAGTGGTAGTGACGGCCGACGCGGGGGGGAGAGTGGTGACCGCGTTTTCCGGTGGACGCGTTGACGGCGGGCCCGTCGTGAGCATCAGCTTGGCACGTGCCGCTAAGATGTGGGGGTCGCCAGCCGAGTCCGGGATGACGGTGGCTGCAAACCACTGACCGCGAATGGCGTCCATGATTTTGTCCGTCAGCATGTCGGCGGTGTGGTAACGTGCGGGCAGCTGAGTCTGGAGCGTGACGAGTCTGCCGATCATACGCTCGAATCCGACGACCTCGGTGTCGCCTTCCACATGTGGCTCGGAGGCAACGGTGGCGGTCTGCCACAGGGTGCGGTTGCGCAGGTTGCGGGCAGTTGAAGATACGCGGTTGTCGATTGCGTCCCATATGGCGTCGGCAGAGTACCCGTCCAGGTCGTGGATGAGCGCCGGGAGGTTGTGCTCCGTTTGCTGGACGGAAAACTGGATGCAGTTGGCAGGCTGGTTGTGCGGCACGCCAAAAGCGTCGCACTTCTTGAAGAAGGTGGTGCGTGCGCGAGTAACGGACCCATCGTCGCGTCCGCCGTATTGGCGGACGGGGGTGTAGAACTGCGCCATGTAGCGCACGGAGCTTGATACGCTTCGCCGGTACGTCCCTTGGTTGGGCTCCTCGGCGGCCAGCGACACAAAGATGGGCGCGGTGAGTGGCGGTGTAGCCGCGAAGCTTGGCGGTGGCGCCGGCGGGGCGGAGTTGTCTGCTGGTGTAGTGGAGGCGCTGGTGGCGAGCGTCGGATCGTGTCCACGCAAGGCGGCTACGTTCAGGTAGTGGCCGTCCAGGTAGCTCTTGAGGACAGACTTGCGGGATGCGCCGTGGATGGATCTTGACAGATGGACCGGGTAGGGCGCCCAGATACTGTTGATCAACACGGAGATGCGCGGCGTCTGGTTGTTCGTGAGGGCGTCGAGGTCGTAGTCGCCAATGATGATCCCGACCGCGGAGCAGATGCCATCGTCTGTTCAGGATTGGGCGCCAGCGACATGGGCGGCGGCGAGGCGGTGGGTGATGTCGGTGAAGTTGGTGGGGTCGGTCGTGATGGTGTCGATGAATGAGGACAGGTCCATGACGGGGCGAGGTGGTGGAGGCGGGTAGTGTGCAGCGGTCCGTGGCGTGGAGGTCCTGGCGCGCAGCGGGTGATGTTGCGTGGGAGGAAGGCCGGGCTACGGGGGTGGGGAGCGTGAACCCTCAGCGTCGGTGACCCAAAACTACCATGTGGATAGTCGTGTCTTGGAAGGTTGCCGCCCGAGATCGGCCGACGTGCGGCCGCGGGCGGGTCTCCTTTTATTGCAGACAGATAGTTTATGCGGGTAAATATCAAGTACGATGCGGCTGTAGTTATCTCTCACAAAAACACATCAGAATCAGCGTCGTGCTACGCTTGAGTTTTCGACCTCCGCGTATCACGGGTCGAGAAGAGATCCCATAAGTACTGGCCGCCAATACTCGGGCGATTTCCAAGCCAGCGTATGGTGGATGCACGCTCATGAAACAAGTGAGTATTCGGGATGCTGAGCGAAAATGGTACGAGTACCGTCAATACTTTTGAAAAGTACGCGCGTATACGCTTGAGCCAGATACGCTTGACAACCCCTAGTGGCAAGGCCACTGGCGCCCGCAGGAACGAGAGGTAAACACATAGAATACATATGCCACCATCAGAGAGGCAGGCCAAACATGCTTGCACCTGACGGCGGCGTTAAAACAGCGTCCTCGGCTTGGCGCGTGCCCCGCGCCGGCCGCTACGGGACGACGCCACCGACGGCGCCACCGGCCGGCCGCGCCCCCCCGACGCGGGCGCCCGCCCGATGCCGCCGCCACGGCCTGCCGACGCTCTCGACGCGCCAGACGGCGGCGGCGGCGGCGGTGGCGCCACCGCCGGCGCCGGCGCTGACGGCGCGGGAGCCACCACCGCAGCGGTCGCGGGGGCGGCGACAGCTGCCCTGTCGGGGGCGGCGGCGGCGGCGGCGGCGGCGGCGGCACCCGCACCGCCCGACGTGCTCTTCCGCGCGCCCCCCCGCCGTCGGTGCGACGGTGGGGGCGGCGGCCGCGGCGGCGGCGGCTCCCCATCCGACCCGTCGGATGCCTCGCCCATGACCATCCGCGGCGGGGGGCGCGGCACGACCGGCAACGACGGCGACGGCAAGGCGGTCGCCTCAACGAGGCCTCCCCCCCCGTCCACGCCTGCCGGTGGGGACGGCAGCACCGACAGCGGCGGTGGCGCCGGCGGCGACCGCGGTGCCACGCCCGCCACGCCAGAGAGGAGCGCGACAATCGCCGGGTCGCCGCCGGGGCCACCACCCGCCGCCGCCGCCGCCGGCGTCCCCTCCCCCCCACCCAACGGCGGCCGGCTCGGCCGCGGCGCCCCCGCCGCACGCACGCCGTGCCACCAGGCGGGCGGCGGGGGCGGCGGCGGCCGCCGTGGCACCAGCCCCGCGGCAGCCAGGAAGGACGCCAGCCGCTGCGCGCGGGCCGACGGGGCGGGAGCGGCCGCCGGCGGGGGGAATAATGGCAGCCGATTCAGGGACGGTGGCATCGCCACCGCCGCCGCCGCGGGGGGGGGCGGCGACGGCGGCGGGGGCGCCCACGCGGGCCGCCGTGACGGCGGTGGCGCCCCCACCCCCGCCGGCGGTGGCGGAAACGGTGGGGGGGCGGACGGCGCCACGGGCGGCACCGCCGGCAGCGGCGGCGGCGGTGGCGGCGGCGGGGGAGGCCCGAGGCGGGCGGCGGCGGCCGCCCATGCCTGCGGCGGCACGGCCGCGGCGGAGCGGCCGACGGCGGCGGCGATGCGGTCCCAGGCGCCGCCCCCCTCTCCTTCCCGCTGGTAGAGGCGCACGTGGGCGGGGCGCCCCCCCCCCCGTGCCGCCCCTCCTCCCCCGGCGGCACACCCCCCCGCGCCGCCACCCGACGGCGCGGCGGCGGCGGCGTCCACCGCGGGCACCGCCGCGGCGACCGCCCCCAGGAGCGCCCACGCCGGCCGCAGCGCGTACGCGACGAGCAGCCGCCCCGCCACCGCCGGCGGTACCGCCGCCGCCGCCGCCGTCGCGGTGCCCGCGTACGGGCCCACCGTGGCCAGCCGCAGGTGCAAGCAGTGGCGGCGGCCGTCGGCCGCCGCCGCCCCACCGCCGCCGTCGGCCGCGGGCGCCAGCCACAGCGCCGGCATCGGGCCGTCGTCGCCGCCGCCGCCGCCGCCGCCGCCGCCGTCGCCGCCGGCAGCGGCGGCGGTGGCGGCGGCAGCCAGCGGGGCCGCCACCCCCAGCGGCACCGCCTCCCCGTGGGGGCCCACCAGCGGCGCCCCCACCGCGGCCACCACCTCCCCCGCGGCCGTGACGCCAAAGAGGGTCACCACCGCGGCGCCACCACCGCCGCCGGCGCCACCGCCGGCGCCACCGCCGGTGCGGCCACCGCCGGGGGCGGGCCCTATCGCCAGCTGCACCCCCCCGCCGGCGCCGCCGGCAAGATGAATCCACGGCGTCCCCGCCAGGCGGGACGCCGCCGCAACAGCTTCTGGAGGAACCGGGGGGGGGGGTGCCGCCGCCGCCGCCGCCGCCGCCGCCGCCGCCGCCGCCGCCGCCGCCGCCGCCGCCGCCGCCGCCGCCGCCGACGCCGACGCCGACGCCGCTACAGGTGCAGCCGTGGCCACCGCCGGGGGTGCAAGGGTGACCGCCGCCGCCGCAGCCGCCGCCACCGGGAACGCAGGGGCGGCCGCCGCCACCGTCGCCGCCGAGGGAGGCCCCACCGGCGGCCAAGCGGGGGGCGGCGGCAGCGGCGGCGACGGGGCGGGGAGGCCGCCTACCGCCCCCGCGCCCGCCACGGCGGGTAGACACGCAGCGGCCGAGGCGGCGGCCGTGCGTGCTGGCAGGGGCGCCCCTGCCGGCGATGATGCCACTGCCAGTGGCGCCACTGGCCCGCCAGGCGTGCGCCATCGCGCAGCGGCGGCATCCTCACTGGTGGCCGGCGACGGGGTGGAGTCAAAGGCTGGGGCGGCGGCGGGGGCGGCGGCGGCAGCGGGAGCGGGGGCAGGAGCGGGGGCAGGAGCGGCAGCGGGAGCGGGAGCGGGAGCGGGAGCGGGAGCGGGGGCGGGAGCGGGAGCGGGAGCGGGAGCGGGAGCGGGAGCGGGAGCGGGAGCGGGAGCGGGAGCGGGAGCGGGAGCGGGGGCGGGAGCGGGCGCAGGGGCAGGGGCAGGGGCGAAAACGGGAGCGGGAGCGGGAGCAGGGGCGGGCGCGACGGGCGGGGGCGGCGCAGGCGCAGGCGCCAGCGCCACCCCCCCCCCCCCCCCCCCCCCCCCGCCGCCGCGGGGGGCCGCGGCGGCCCCCCGCGGGGGCGGCGCGGGGCGCCCCCCCCCCCCCCCCCCCCAGCGGCGGGAGCGCCCACCCCGGCGACGACGACGCCGGCGCCGCCGGCGACCACGGCGGCGGCGGCGGCGGCGGGAGGAGGGGGAGGGCGGTGGCGCCACCGGCGGCGACCCGCGGCGCCGTGACCGCGGCGGCGGCGACCGGCGGCGCCGTGACGGGGACAGGGGGGACGTCGGGGGGGGGTGAGGCGGAGCACCCCCGCCGGCGTTTGCCACTGCCGGCCGTGGCCGCCGCCGGGCGGGCGGCGGTGGCCATCCACGCACGGCGGGGCGCCGACCCCCCCCGTGCGAGCGCGCAGACCGCGAGCGCGCAGACGCCCGTGGGCGTCGCGCGGCGACAAGGGCGTGTGAACGGCGGGTGGGGGGGGGGGGGGGGGGGGGGAGTAAGCGAGGGGAAGGGGAGGGGGGGGGGGCGGGAGGGAGGGGGGGGGGGGGAAGCGGCAGGCGGGCGGCACGCTCGTGCAGCCGCGCCGGGATACGGGGGGAGGGGGGCAAAGGGCGGGCGGGGAGGGAGTGGAGGGGAGGAGGGTTGGGGCGGGGGGGGGGTGGGTGCCGGCGAGCGCGCCGCGCGCAGGCCAAGGGGTGGTGGGCTGGGAGGGGGCGCCGGCGGGGCGCCGCAGCCGCGCAAGCGCCGCAGCCGCGCAGCGCCGCTTGCGCGCTGGCACTGCGTCGCGGCGGACCGAGCGGCGTGTCACCGTGCGCACGGTGGGGGGGTGGTGCGCCTGCCGAGTATGACTCTACGCGTGGCCGCACCGTTTTTTCTTCTTCTTGCTCCATTAAGTGGCCCCCGTGGGGGCCACGTGGGCCCCGTGGATGCCGTGCCCGCCGCGCACTTCCCGCCACGCGCCGGCCAGTCTGGCGCAAGCGCGAGCGCGCCGGGACGGGTCGCTCGCCCCCCTCTCCCCACGTGGCGGGTGCGCGCGTCGAGTCGGCGGGATCATGCTTTGTTATTGCTTGCCTTTCTCCATTGTAACTTACCGAGCGATCGACTGGGTCGAGTGCGGCGGTGGGGGAGGTGCAATCGTATCTCCAGTGGGGAGCGCGACTGACTGGGACGGTCGACCTGACGGGGGACCGGGCCAGGCGGGCGGGCGTGGCCACGGCGCGGCGCCGTACTCCACGACCACCGCCTGCCTCCACCCTTGCCCCCCGCCGGGTCGGCACGTCCGTCGTCTTTCGCGCTGTGGAGCTACCCCCTTGGCGCTCAGACGACGTCTGGGGCCTCGCGGCTCTGGGCTGACGGTACCTGGGTTGCGGCCCGATGCTGGCGCTTGCGTCAACGCTGCCCCTCTCGGAGGGCCGTGGTACGGGGGTTGGCCCCGCCCCACGCCGGCCCCTTGTGGGTAACGGTGAACTTGGCCTCGTGGTGGAGCGCGTGTTTCGTGCTGTGGCGGTCCTCCCGTTCGCTTGGGCTCCGGTCAAGGAGCCGATCCAAGTCGCACCGGGGGCGCTGCCCAACGTTAGTAGCTGTGCCGGTGACGGGGACGAGATCGAGGAGGTGCGGCGGGATCAAGGTGACGGAGCTGGTGGTGGAGCCGCCAACAACCAAGGCCCTCCCCCTCCCGCCCCCCCCCCCCCCCCCCCCTCCCCCCCCTCCCCTCCCCCCCGGCCCACCTAACGGCGGAGGCGGCGACGGCCGACCGCCCCGACGGAACCCGCCACGTGGCGACCGTCGCGCTGCCTTGGCAGTTGACGACGAGGAGGACGCGGAAGACGAGGACGACGACGACCGCACGTGGGACCCGCTGCTCGACAACGAGCCACCCCCCGACGACGTCTACGGCCGTCTCCCTTCCCGCGTGCAGGCTGCCCCGCCTGCCCACTTTACGCGCGCAGGGGAGCGTCGGGCCTTGGCACGCCGCATCCCCATCTGGGGCTTCCCTCTGCCCCCATCCCGCCCCGACGAGTTCGGCGACCGATTTCCCCGGCCGTTCCGGGTGCACAACGACAGCCGCTGGACCGAGGCGTTTGCGTCTGCCCCCGCCCCCGTCGTCGCCGACGCCCGCACCATCTACAACGTGTCAACCTGGGTGCAGCACCTCCACAACCGCCTGCTGGAGGCCGAGACGGACCGCCTCGCCGGCGAACTGACGGCGCGCGACCTACTCCAAGAGGTGACCTACTCGCGATCGGCGCTGCACCAGCTCTACCTCATCTTGGTCACCCGCTACACGGTGCTTCAGTCCCAAACGAACAACCCTACCTTGGCGGCCAACCTCCAAGACCTCCTCCTGGAGCCCGACGATCGCGACGCCATCTACCGCTCCACCACGGACTTCTTCGCGTCAACGGTCCTCGCCCACCGGGCCTTCTCCGTCTCGCGGGAGCAGGCGGAGCTCGTCCAGCGCCGCCTGCGCCCCCGGCGTCCCGCGCCGCCTCCAGGCCAGCCCAACCCCAACCAACCCACTGCCGCGGCCCGCCGCCGACAGGCGCGCCGCGATCAAGCCCTTACGAACGCCCAACGTGCTGGTCAAGGTGGCGGAGGCGGCGGGCCAGGCGGCGGCCATGGCGCCGGCGGGGGCGGCAATGGCCAGCAACCCAACGGTGGCGGCAACCGCAACGCCGGCAACGGCGGCGGCGGCGGCGCGGCCCGACCCGGCGGCGGCGGCGGCGGCGGCGGCGGCGGCGGCGGCGGCGGCGGCGGCCGTCGCCCGGCGGGCGGCGCTGGGCCCGGCGGCGCCGGGGAAGCGCCGGCGGCCGCCTGAGCCGCCCGATGGACGACCGACCGCGTCCCCGCCTAACCAGCGGCGGCGGTCGGCCAGCCCACCTCGCTTGCCGGGTGGGTGCGCAGCTACACAGGCACGCAACCGGCGGCGCCGGCCACACCGCGCCGCCCGGCGAGCCGCCGTCACGCGGCTCGCACAAGAGACTGCCCGGGCGCCCCCGCACGCGCACGCACGACGCGTCCGCGGCTCACTGGCGCAGTGGAACAAGATTGGCGCCTCGACCTGGGCTCTCCAGGTGCTGCACTTTGGTTACCGCATCCCGTGGGTGCGGAAGCCGGCGCACCACCGCTCGGCGCCGTACCCGCAGTCGCCGGCGGACTTGAAGTTTTCTTCCAAGACGGTGGACGACTGGGCCCACCACGCCTTTGTCCAGGAGCTGAGCCCGGCGGACGCTGCAGCAGCCAAGGACGTCGCGCCGACCTTCGTCGCCAAGGGCAACTCCAAGGACCGCCTCGTGGTGGACCTGTCGCGCAAGAACGCCAACATGGCCGACAGGAAGTTCAAGTACGACTCCCTGGCCCGCTTCACCGCGCAGCTGCAGCCCAACGACAACCTGATCAGCTGGGACATCCAGAACGCCTTCTTCCACGTCCCCCTCTCGCCGGCGGACCAGCGTCGGCTGGCGTTCCGGGTGGGCGACCGCGTGTTTCTCCCGCTCGTGCTCCCGTTCGGCATGAAGCTGTCTCCGTACGTCTTCACCAAGACAATGCGCCCGGTCGTCGCGGCCCTCCGCCACCGGGGCCTACGCATGATAGAGTACATCGACGAATTCGCCTCGACGGCGCCGGGGCCCGCCCCGTCGTCGTCAGCGGCCGCGACCGCGACGCGGTTGTGGGTCCTGGACTTCTTTGCTTCCTTGGGCATCGCTGTCCACCCGACCAAGGGCGCCGTCTGCGGGACCACGGCGCTCCCCCTCCTTGGCTTTGTCGTCGAGACGGAGCGCCGCCTGATCCTCCTCCCGCCCAAGCGCCTGGACGCCATCGTATCCGCGGCCAAGGCGCTGTCGTCGGCGGCCAACAAGAACGGGCGTCGAGTGCCATTCAAGGCCTTGCAACGCTTCACGGGCAAGGGGGTGGCCTGCACGCCCGCCATCCCCGCGGCGCGGCTCAACCCGCGCCGTCTCTACGCCGCCCAACGCGGACAGATGACGCACCGCTACGTGCGGCTGTGCCTCGGCGCCCTCCGCGACCTCAAGTGGTGGAGGTCGCTGACGACCTCCCGAGACGTCGGCCGGGCCCTATGGCCCGCGTCGCTCGGCCTCTTGACGACCGACGCGTCTCCATGGGGCTGGGGCGGCACATGGAACAACCTGGTGCCGGCACAAGGCTTCTTCGCCGCGGGTTACCTCCCCCTGCACATCAACGTGAAGGAGGTGGCGGCCGTCCGGCTCTCCATCGAGGCCTTCTACCGCCAGTTCCCCCTCTCGAGGGGCGAGCTCGACCTGCTGATCGACAACAAGGTCGCCATGCACGTGATCAACGCGTGCTTTACGCGCTCTCCCGCGTTGGCCGCAGAGCTGCGGCAGCTTTACGTCCTGTGCCGCACCCTCGGACTATCCATCCGGGCCTCCTGGATCCCGTCGCTGGCCAACATCTGGGCCGACAAGCTCAGCCGCGACCGAGACGGCACCGACTGGCGCCTGGCCGCCCCGCTCTTTCGTCGGCTGGACAGCCTCTTTGGGGTTCACGAGGTCGGCCTCTTCGCGGCGTCGAACAACACCCACTGCGCCCGCTTCTACTCCTTCCCGGCGTCCCCCGGCTGCGACGCCATCAACGCGCTGGACCAGAGCTGGGCCGTGGGCAACCTCTACGCCAACCCGCCCTTCTCGCTCATCCCCCTCGCCTTGAACAAGATCGTGGCCGACTGCGCCACCGTCACCCTCATCTTGCCCATCTGGCAAGCCCAGCTCTGGTGGGCAGAAACCGTCGCGCGGGCCAACCAGGCGTACCTGCTGCCGCGCTCGGCGGGCCTGTTCAACCCGGGGCGGAAGCAGCTGCCGACGCCCGAGCCGCACTGGCGCGCCGGGGCCTTCCGATTCGTCAACGGCGGGAAGCCTTGGCTGCCGCCGCGTGGCGGTCTGACCAACGAGCAGCCATGGCCAGTGCCCACCCCGGCGACGGTCTTGCCGCCGCTGCCCTCGACCGCCTGCGCGACCTGAGCCTGCGAGATGTCACCGCCGTGAATTACGGGGCCGCCTGGGTGCGCTTCACCTCCTTCTGCGCCGACGGCGGCTACCGCGCCCTGCCAGCCACGCCGGTCACCTTCGGCCGCTACGTGGCCTACCAATGGCTCAAGGGGACGGTGCAGCCCTCGAGCGTGCGCACCTACCTGGCACCTATTCGCAAACGGCACATCGCCGCCGGCTTCCCTAACCCGTGCGCTTCCGACCTGGTCGCAGAGGCGCTGGCGGGCTTCACGAACGCCTGGCTCGACGCCCACGGCAGCAAGCCCAAGCGCATCGCGCTGCCCGCGTCCACCGCCTGGCGCCTAGCCGTCCACGCCTGCCTCTCCGTCGACACCAAACTCGCCCTGCGCCTCACTGCGGTCGTCGCCCACTTCTTCATGTGCCGCCGGGCCAAGGACATCATAAACCTCAAGGCCGCCGACGTGCTCTTCCTGGACGACGGCGCCCTGTCCTTCCAGATCCCGCGGACCAAGATGGACGCCAAGCGCCCAGGCGGTGAGCGCCTCGCGCACGTCTTCCCCGCCACGCGCTTCCACACGGTGGCCGACCTGCCCATCCTCCTCGTGCGGCGCGCAGTAACGCGCCACCTCCAGTCTACCCCGGCCAACCTCCCCCTCTTCTACACGGGCACCGCCGACCCGGGCGACGTGCTGACCGGCTGGCTGCGCGCGGGTCTGCAGCTGCTCGCGGTCACCCCCCCTGTCGGCTGCGTGTTCGCCTCCCACTCCTCCCGGGCGGGCGGCTGCACCGCCATGCGAACCGTCGGCGTCGGGCTCGACGCCGTCGCCCAGTGGGCGGGCATGGCGGTGCCTACCTTGTTGTCTAGCTACAACGATGCTCTCGCCCAAGTCACCCCCGAGGCCCACTACTTCTTTGGCCGCCTACTCACGCCCACATTGACGTTGCCGGCGTAAGTCGACCATCTCCCTCTGTTGGCTATCCGCGGGCTTGTGAGCGGGTTGTTATGCTTTGTTATTGCTTGCCTTTCTCCATTGTAACTTACCGAGCGATCGACTGGGTCGAGTGCGGCGGTGGGGGAGGTGCAATCGTATCTCCAGTGGGGAGCGCGACTGACTGGGACGGTCGACCTGACGGGGGACCGGGCCAGGCGGGCGGGCGTGGCCACGGCGCGGCGCCGTACTTCACGACCACCGCCTGCCTCCACCCTTGCCCCCCGCCGGGTCGGCACGTCCGTCGTCTTTCGCGCTCCCACCATCCTCCCTGCCCAAGCGCCTTGGGCACAACCTGTCGTCTTTCTTGGGTGGGCCTTTGGGACACACGTGTTGTACCACGTGGTGAGCTTGCATTATTTTCGTGATTTGTTTGGGCCGCAACCCAAATCAAATAAAATACTGTCAATGGCTATCCGCGGGCTTGTGAGCGGGTTGTTATCCTCCCGGGCCTGCCGTCGAGGGTTGGCGCGAAGGAGGAGAAAATAGTACAACAAAAAACGCGCGTTGAAAAGAGAGAAGATCAGGGAGGGAGCTGCTTCTTGTTCTTGGGCCACCCACGGCGTGCCCGTCTTACGCGCAGGGACCGACGGCACGTGCCAATGGACCGGTCTGCGCGGCTACGCTGCCGGCTATGGCGGCCGCCGTCGAGGGGCGGGGTGCTCCGCCCTGCCCTCTCGTCACCGCAGGTCAAGGCTAGGCGGTGTCGTAGGTGCGGGCGGCACCAACTGCAGCAGGGTCCATCCGAAAGATAGCGCCACGCGGATGTCCTCTCCAGAGGCGTTGGGGGGAAGCGCCTGCCCCGCTCTCATCTACCCGCGCCAGGTGCACACCTGTATGGGGCACCATGGCGTCATCCTCCTTGACCCCCCTTGCCCGGCTGCAAGAGGTAGAAAGGTGGCGGCGGCAGCCGCTGCGGCGGTCGCACCGGCCGACGACGCGACGGGGGGTGCGTCATCGGGAGGCCGCCAGCGTCTTGAGGAGAGCCAGCCGCCGCTCCAGTGGGTGGGCTCTTTCCTGGGCGAGAAAGAAGAGGGGCGGCGGCCGCAGCCTCCCGCTTCCGTAGCCACACCACCGGCGGCCCCCCGGTGCGGCACAGTGTGGGGAACGGGGGGCGTGGTGCAGGTTCAGAAGGGTTGGCGGCGGCAGCCGTCGCCACTCTACTCCTCCCAGACCGACCCCACGGCAGGGGCACGGCCAACCTCCGACTCCCCCCGTCAGCCGAGGCGCAGGCGGCTGCCCGCGGACTCCCCGGCGCGTCGACGGCCTCTACGGTGGGGCGGGGGCCGCCACCACCGATGGCGACGGTAATCTGCGACAAAGGACGCGCTGCCGCGGTGTCTTCGCCCTCCCGCCACGGTTCCAAGGCAGCGAGTGTGGTTACAGTACAGTATCGTTCATTGGCGACGGAGACCAAGTGGCGCGCCGAGGCGGGGCTCTCTCGATTGGCAACGACCCCACACTGTTTAGTAGTAGGGGGCTAATGGGCCGTACATTTCTTGAGTTCACCGTGGAGCTCCACGCCGCAGTACTTTGCACGTAAAATTTATCCCACCTCGTACTGGGCAGCTGCACTTGGCTCCAACGTCGGATCCTGGTCGCTCTCCATTGTTGCAGCGCCCGGCGGGGCTGCAACGGTCGCCAGGCCGGCTGCCCTTCCGCCCTGCTGGCGCGTGCTCGCCGAGCCGAGCGCACGCGCCGCACCCGTCGCGGGCGGGTGGGCGAGGGAGCACGCGCCGGCCCCCCCCGGCGCTCACCACGGCTCTCGCTGGTATCTCGCGCTCACGGGGGTGGCCCGACGCGCGCCGGCGCTGCGAGGCGGCGAGCCCACCCCGCCGTAGCCAGAACCGCCCCCCCTGCCGTCCGCTCCCCCGCCACCCACCGCGCGTCGCGTCTGCCAGCCCGCGCTGCCGCTGCTCCCCTACGCACCGGCCCGTCACGCACCGCGGGCGGCGCTCTCCCATCCGCCTGCTTCCTGCCTGTCCTTTTTCCTCACCCCCTTGGCCCCCGCCCTCACCTCCTCCCCCCCTGCTGTATTCCTCTCCATTCCCACCCGCCGTCTGGCCCGCCTGCCTCCCTCACTCGCCGCGATGGCTTTTGTGGGCGGCGCGACGCCGCAGCGGGGCCCCCTCGCCCCCGCCCGCGGTCGCGTGAGCGCCACCATCATGGCCACTCCCCCACCCTCTGCGCCGCCGCCCTCTGCCGGTGGCGCTGCCGTCGTTGGCCGCGCCCGCTTCCTCCGCCTGGCAGCGGTGGCCGCCGCGACCGCGGCTGCCGCGGCCACCACCGCGACGGGCGTTCCTTCCCCCGCGGCTGCTGCCAGCCTGGGCGACATCATCAGTCGGGTGATGGACCCGGAAGTGGAAAGTGACGAAGACGCGGTCGAGGCGATCGTGGCGGCGGCGGCAGCGGCTGGCAAGCCCCTCTCCGCAAAGGAGGTGGAAGCCGTGACCGAGGAGTTTGCTGAGCGGCGGCGGAAGCAGCGCGAGCCAAAGACCAAGTACTTGGGCGGCACCCTGTGAGGGCAAATGGCATTGGTGTGAGGGGAGGGGCATTGTATTCTGGGAGGGGTGGGTGGGCGGTGCGCTGGGTGTGGCAAGTCCAGCCGGGGTGGATTGGCCGGTCCGTGTGGTGGCAGAGGTCTCTGGCTGCCGAGGTTGCTCCGGGGGTCCACGTGGGTGTATGACGCCACTGGGACGTGCTGGTGTGTCCGGCAGCGGTTTTTCCTAAGTCAGGCCAGACTATCATTGTGTCGGAAACGCGTTACTCGAGGCGTGTCATATCTGCGCCGGGGTTGGCCGGATGCCTTGTCATAACCTTTGTTTTCTGGTGTTTTTACATGCCCTGAGCTGCCCTCAGAGAAGTTCGCACCCTGCCAAGCACCGAGGGTAGTGTACAGTGCCGCCGGTGTAGTGTTCATCAACGCAGACGCGCACAGCGTGCAGCAGCCCGCGGCACCCGCACGCCACCTCTAATACTGGCACGAGGTGCCGCGGAACTTGAACTCATTCTTGGCCGGCATGGTGCACCCCGACCGCTTGATGACCACGTTCGCAGCGTAGTTGCCCCGCGCCACGCACTCAACAATCGGTACTCCCGCGGCCATGCCCGACAGGAAGCCCCCCGCAAAGGCGTCGCCCGCGCCGTTGGTGTCCACCAGCTCCGACGGCGCGCAGGGGATGATGCCAAAGCGCTCGACCGACCACAGGCGGGACGACTCGCCAATCGCCACAATCGTCGGGTCGGCACCCTGGGTGAAGACAACCGTCCGTGGCCGCGGGGACGCCTTGTCCACCTGGGCCAGCTTGATGGCAATCTCCTGAACGTCAGAGGTGTCCCAGCCCATGGCCTTGGCCAGCACCCCCGCCTCGGCCTCATTGCCAAAGTAGACATCGACGTACGGGAGGGCGGCCTTCATGGCAGCCAGGAAGGGAGGCACCTCCAGCAGGAAGGGCGCCGACAGGTTCATGGCGAGCGTCTTGCCCGTCTCATGCGCATGCGCGCCAATAGCCTGCACCGTCTCGGGGGAGACGGTGAGGAAGAAGCCGGCTATGTAAAAGACGCGAGCCTTGAGAACCATCGCCCACTGCTTGGCATCCTTGACGTGGTCCACCTTGTACGTGTTGGCAGCCGACAGGTTGGCCACCAGCGACCGCGCGGCGCCGCCGTCAGTGACCAGGACCGCGCACGTGCCCGTCGGCTGTCCGCCGCCCGTGTAGTAGGCCACTTTGACGCCATCGGCGGTGGCAGAGGCAGCCATCTTGTCCGCAAAGTCGTCAGTACCGACCGCCCCAATGAAGCCCGTCGCGCCCGGTGCGCCCAGCATCCACTGTGCAACGCGGACAGCGTTCTGGGTGGCCCCACCCGCCGTGTAGGACGCACCGTACTCATCGCGAAGCTGCGCGTACAGGGGCAGGTGGGCGTCCTCGGCCAAGATGGCGTTGTTTGCCTCGAGCTTGTACTTGGTGAGCACCTCTGAAGTGACGTTGGCAGTCATGTCGAGCAGAGGGTTGCCTAGGCCAAGCACAGCCCCCTCCTCCACGGTGGCCGCAGGCGCTGATCCGTTCGTGGCCGCCATCGTGGCGGAAGTGAGCACGGGGTGAGGATACGGGCACGGTTCGGCGGAAAGGAGGGAGAGGGAGTAGGGGCGTAGGTGTCGCGGAAAGTGAGACGACCGCCGTGGCTGTCGGGGATGGGCAGGCTGTGTAGGGGTGGACGACGGCGGCGTCGCTCAGAAAAGCCCCAGCCGGGCCATTGCGGCCGGTCATCGAGCCAGAGCTGCCGTCAACCGCCCGCCAGCGCCCGTGGCGTCGGCAATGATCGTGGTGCTTACATCGTGACTTCCCCGATTCTGTGGCTGACCGGGACTGCGCAGCGGTCAGCGAAGTGCATGAGAGTTAAGTCTGCGACTTCCCTGCAACGTGTCACCCGAGGGTGCGGACCGACGGTGGAAGCGGCGCGAGGCTGTGACATGAAAACGTGAAGGGAGGCTTGGTGTGGATAACCGTCCTCCCGTCTACACGCCCCGCCGCGGCGACTGCGCCCCCCGGCCGTGTTGCCAAGGTCCCGCCAAGCCAACGTGTCGGACCTTACTACTTCGACTTTCACGGTGAGGCGACCTTCATCGGATCCTCTCCAACCTCTTGTCGCTCGTGCTTCCGTCTCCACTCGCTCTGCCGCACCGCGTCATCCACGGCGCGCAGTCGCCATGGTACCCCCGTCCCCTTCCCCGCCGGGCGACCCGTCCGCTTCCCCTCCCCACCCGCTCACGTCCGCTGATATTGCAACTGCCGCCTTTGCGGCTGCCCGCGCCGCCCGCTACACGCCCAACGCTGCCGAGGCGGCGGCGACGCGGCCGCCCTCCAGCCCCCTCCCTGCATTGCTGGCGGCGGTGGGCGTCCCGCTGGGCGCCGCGTTCGCCCTCCGGCGGCAGCTGCGCCCGCCCTTCGCAGTGCGGGTGGTGGTCAATGTGGGCGCACTCGCCGTCGCCGCCGCGGGCGCAGCAGAGGTGGCGCGTGGCGCCGCGTCGGGGGCGGCCGAGCGGCTTGCGGGTCTCGACGAGGCTTCCCCGCTCGCCAATGAGGTGCGCGCTGTGGCGATGGCGGCCGAGGGGGGAACGTTGGGCGGCACCTGGGTGGCCACCCACGTGCCGCCGTCTGTGTTGGCTGCCATGGCCGACCGCGCGGCAGCCGCCGAGGCGTCGGGGGAGGGAAGGGGTGCGGCGGGGGTGTACCCTCTATCGGGGGGCCCTCCGCGGTTGGCGGGGGCGGGCGGCGCTTCCCCGGTGGGGGAGGAGCGCCCCAAGCTTCTTGTTTCCCGGCCGCCGCGGCCGCCCGAGGCTGCTGCCCCTGGCGGGCGCGACGTGTGGGCGGTGAGCGCTGCGGCCGAGGCGGCGGCCGCCCGCGCCACGGCGGCGGTGCGCGAAAACCGCCGCCGCCGCCGCCACGGCGGGGTGGATGGCGCCGAGGAGCTGACGGACGCGGCCGCTGCTGCCGTCGCCGCCGCGAACGACGACCGCGGCGGGTGGGTGGATGATCCAGGTGGCGGGCTGGGCGCCATGGCGACGGGGGCGTTTGACTTTGCTGCGGCGGCGGGCAGTGGTGCGGCTGGCGGTGGGGTGGAGGGTGGGGGCGTAGATGGAGAAGAAGGCGGGGGATGGGGGGGGGAGGGGGCGGACGACGGCCTCTCTCCCGGTCAGCGCCGCGCGCGGGAGCGGCTGCGGCGGCGAATGGAGCGGGCGGGGGGGGGGCATCCAGCGGGTTGAGGGGCTGGGCGGCGTGACGGCGTGGTTGGTAGGGTCTGGTTGTCTCTCATAGAATGGTGCCACAAGTTTCCCAGCCACTGAAGCACGGCAGGGCCAAGGGACGGGGCAGGACTCGTCCCGCCTACACGAGAAGGAACACGCTGTGGACAGTTCTGTGGATGTGGGGCCCTCTCCGCGCCGCCCCCCGGCTTAAAGAGCGCGAGCGAGCGCCCCGCAATCTGATGACGACTCACCGTCTGCGGTCGATAGAGCCAGCGATGGAAGGAGTGTGCAGTGCTTCTACCTCGTGGCGAGTCCAACAGACATTTCACCGTCGCGCAAACACTGGCTGCGCCCGGTACAGCCTCCTCCACTCGCACTCAGGCACATCCTACCCATCCCCACCCAACCATCGCTCCCCCCTCCGCGATTAACACCCCGCTCCTCAGCACCCTGTACAACTCGCCGGGCCATCCGCCTCTCGGCATTTACTTCTTCTTCTGCCCCGGCTGGATGGCACCCACCCCCGGCGTCTTGTCCGTAATCGCCTTGGCCGCCCCCGTCGTGCTGCCCGTCGGCGTCACGCCACCGAGGATCTTGCCCTTGGACGTCACCGTCGGGTTGCCAATGTGCTCGGCAAGGGTGTTGCCGCGCGGGAACTCCCGCGCCGCGGGCAGCGGCACCGCCGACTGGATGGTGGGGCTCTTGACGGGCGGGCCCGCCGCGAGCGCCGCGTCGGGCGCAGCGGTGGTGCCAACGAGCACCAGCGCTGCCGCCAGGGCCGCCGCCGCGGCGCCCGCGGCGGCCGACGGCGATGCCGCCGCCGCCGTCGGGGGGGTGCGGCACGCAGCGGTCCGCGGCGAGGCGGCGCGGGTGGCAACGGTGGCGCCGGTGAAGGGGGTGGCAAACGCCATGGTGAAGGGAGGGGGGGAGGAGAGGAGAGGGAGGGAAGGCGGGCAGAGCTGACAGACGGCGCGTACTGGTAGGGGAGGAAGAGGCAAAGGATACAGATGAGCAGCAGATGAGTCTGGCTTGTTGGTAAACGTGGGGGCAGTTCAATACACGTCAAGGGCGATGGTGGGGCAGATAGGGCGCGTGCACGAGGCCAGCCACCTCTTGAGCGGGCAACCGCTGCCCCCCACCCCGCCTCGCCATGGCCCTCTCTCGGCCCCCCCCCCGCTACGAACTGGGATCGCAGCGTCAGCGGCTGGCGGGGGTGCCGCGCTCCCCCAGCTGCCGGGGCGCAGCAGATCGTGCGCTGGGGTCGACGAGATTGACCTTCGTTGCAATCGGCTGGCGCGGCGCCTGCAAAGGCCGGTCCGGCCATCATGGCCGCATCTCGGATGCGCAGCGGCGTTCCCTGCAGCCACCTCACCAGCTGCAAGGGGATTGGCTCTCGGAGGAAGGGCAATCGTGCTGTCGCCTCGTCCATCATCACTTGCAGGCGTGCCAGGTGCATGCAGCAAGTCACGCTACTTGAATCCCTCCGAAGAAGCGCGGTCTAACCACTTGCACACTTACGCGCAAGCACAACAACCACGTGTACTTGTCGAGATCCCGGGCTCGAGCTGAGCGGGAGGTGCTCTCGAGGCCGAGGCTCAACAGAGTGCCGCAGTCGTATCCTTATCCTTTCGCCCCCGCCGCCCCGCGGTGGAAGCCGGCCAATGGTCCCGTGCCCCTATGCGGATTCCCCCCCTCCCCCCTCCACGCTCCCCCACCCCGCGCCTACCCCTCCGTGACGTAGCGGTCACGCTTACCCCCCCCACTGCTCCTTGTCGCAGGACGCTCCGCCCGCCTCGCCGCTGCAACCAGCACCGCGGGTTGCCCCCGGCCGGTGAACGCCCCCCACCCGACCCTCGTGCCGGCGGCCGACCGATGGGCGCGGCCCACCCGCCTCGTCGCGGGGGCGCCGCGTTTGGGGTCCCACTGCCGGCGGTCGGCTGGCGCGCCACCACTAGCAGCGTCCACGTCGGCAGCCCCGTCAGCAGCGTTGGTAGCCTCGGTCACATTGGCAGCGTCGGCAGTGTCGGCAGTGGCGGTAGCGGCGGCGGCGGCCGCGGCGTCGGCGGCGGCTCGGCGGCAACGTTCCAGTGGCCGCGGCGGCGGCGAAAGCAGCGGGTGCCTGCGGCGGCCCGCCCCCCCCCCCTGATGGCGACCACCCCCCCGTCGTCCTTGTCGGCGGCAGCAGCGGCGGCGGCTGCGGACGGCGGGAGCGGCGCCCGCACGGCTGCCCCCCCCCGGCCGCCTGTGTCGACCACCGCCTCGGCGGCAGCGTCGGTGGCGGCGGCCGTGGCGATGGCGGCGGCGGTGGGGGTGGCAGCCGCCAGCCGCCTCCGCCGGTTCCCCCCGCCGCCGCCTCTACTCTGGGGCGGCGCCGGCGCCGGCGCCGGCGGCGCTGTCGCGGTCGCCGCGGCGGTGGGGGGGGTGGCCCTCCGTGCCGCCGCGGTCGGCGCCGCTGCCTGGTTTCTCACCTTCCAAGCCGCTTACGTGGCGGCGCAGACGCGCCCACGGGAGCTGGCCGACCACGACAGCCGGTGGGTGAACGTGGAGGGCGGGCCCGCGGTGCACTATAAGGTGTGGTCCAACTTTGAGGGGGACGGTGGCGGCAGCGGCGGCGGCGGCGGCGGCGGTGCCCCCCACGTGGCGGGCCCCATCGAGACGCTCGTGTGCGTCCACGGGTTTGGCGCCGCCCTCGTCTCGTACGAGGCCGCGGCGGTGCCGGCGCTGCTCGCCGCCGCCACTGCAGCTGGCACCCGCCGGCGGGTGGTGGCGCTCGATTCGTACGGCTTTGGGCTGTCGGAGCGCCCGGTGGGGCGCTCGCAAGAGCACCGGTACACCCCCGCGTACATGGGGGGGGTGGCCGTCCACGCCGTCGCCGCCGCGGTCGCCGCGGCCGTGGGGGAAGATATGGGGCGGGTGATCCTGGTGGGGCACTCGGTTGGTGGGATGGTGGTAGCGCACGCTGCCGTGGCCGCGGCAGCGGCGGCCGCTGCCGAGGGGGGTCCTGGGGGGGGGGAGAGGACGCCCCCGTGTGTGGCTATTGACGCTGTCGTGCTCGTTGCGCCGGCGCTGTCGCCGTCGCCAGAGGCGGCGGCGGAGGCGGGCCCACTCCCCGCCTCTGCTGCCGCCGTGCTCCCCGCTCCTGCCGCCGCCGCCGTCACCGCCGCCACCACGACCACTGCCGAGCCCGAGGCCGCCAGTGGGGCAGCCAACGGCGGCATCAGCGCCCCCCCCCCTCGCACCCGCCCGAACGGCCGCCCCGTTCGGACGGCGCTAGCGCCACTGGCGGCCGCGGTCGGCGCCACTACCGCGGCCGCCGCGTCGGTCGCGACGGCGGTACTGACGGCGGTGCTGACGCCCGCGGCGGCGGCGGTCCTCCGCCTCACCGTCGCCCGGCGGTCGTTTTGGGTACGGGGCCTGTCGTCTGCACGGGGGGACGGCGGCGCGGGCCTCCCGCCGGCGCTCGTCGACGGCTACCGCCGTGCCGAGGGCGTCCGCGGGTGGGAGGCGGGGCTGCTCGCCTTTTCGCGTGCCATGGCCGCTTCCCGCGGCGGTCGCATGACCAGGCGGCGAGGAACCCGGAGGGGGTACGGCAGCGGCGGCGGTGGGGGCGGCCCAGTCGGCCGGGAGGGGGCGGCCGCGCCGGCGGGGGCGGTGCGGGGTGGCCACCAAGATGACCTTGCCAGCCGCCTGGCCACCACGGGCGTGCCGACGTTGATCATCCACGGGGCGGCGGACCGGCTCGTGCCGGTGCGCAACTCTGAGGCACTGGTGCGCCGGTGGGGGACGGGGGGAAAGCCCCAGGCGGGGGGCGCGTGGCCACCAACGCTGGTGGTCATGAACGGTGTTGGGCACGTGCCGCACGAGGAGGCGGCCGACAGGTGGGTGCGTCACGTCGACGAGTTCTTGGGCGGCGTGCGGCAAAGCTGACGAGAGGAGGGAGTAGGCGTTGTAGACGTCGGAAGGGGTGCGGGGAGGGAAGCCCAGCAGCGGAGGGAAGGAGGAAGTAGGGCGGTGACACCTGCCTCCCTCCCACGGCCTAGCCCGCGCGTTGCGTGTTGCTGGATGCCGGGCATTGCGGTACAGCGGCCTGGTTGGTAATGGTGGGTAAGGAGCGTGGTAGGGCGAAGAAAAAAGGGTTTTTAACATCATCAACGACAGCACAGGGGGGCAACACAAGAGCCCTGAAAACCGCCCCTACAGCATGCAAGACACAGCAAAGAGGCGGACAGCAGGGACGGCGCGGGTGCCCCGGACGCCGGCCACCCCCCCTCACCACCACCCCTGTAACCCGCCCCACGAACCGGGCCACTGGTACACCTACAGGGGGCGGTGATAGAGCCCCGGCCAACGCTGCGCACGCTGCGTGCGGGCGGTGGCAATGGGTGTGGGGGAACCCCCCGCCGGCCGCGGCGGCACGGCCGGGCGACCGCCGCGCGCAGCCCGACAAGTGACCCACGGCGACTCAACCGCGGCAGCAGCACCCAACCAGAGGGCGCAACCGCAGCAGTCACACACAAGGCGCCGCCGTCTGCCAAAGGCCGAGCCCCGCGGCACGCCAGCGTCGGGGGGGCGGCGGGGGGCGGGGGGTCGGGGGGCACTCACAGCTTGCCCCCCGTCGCCGCCGCCAGCACGGCCAGCGCGTCGGTGCGCTCGGCCTGGAGCTCCTGGGAGGTGGCGTCAATGTACTTGCGGCTGGCCTCGTCAATGGCGAGGCCCTCGACGATGGTCCACTCCCCCCCCTCACAGGTGACGGGGTAGGAGAAGAAGGTGCCCGCCTCGACGCCATACTCCCCCGACCCCGCGACGGCCATGGACACCGTCGCCCCGTCCGAGCCGCCCAGCCACGTCGCCACGTGGTCGCAGATGGCCTTGGCCGCCGACATGGCCGACGACATCTTGCGGGCGGCAATGATGGCGGCGCCCCGCTTTTGGATCGTCGGGATGAACGTCTCGGCCAGCGCCTGCTGGCCGCCCATGGTGGCCACCACATCCACCTCAGGCTTGCCCGCCACCTTTGCGCGCGTCACGTCTGGGTACTGGGTGGAGGAGTGGTTGCCCCAGATGCACACCCCCGACACGTCGCCAAGCGGCGCGCCCACCGCCGCCGCCACCGCCGCGACGGCGCGGTTGTGGTCGAGGCGCGTCAGGGCGGTGATGTTCTTCTTGGGGATGCTCGGCGCAAAGTGGGAGAGGATCATGGCGTTGGTGTTGGCCGGGTTGCCCACCACCACCACCTTGCAGCCGGGGGCGGCGCCCGCGTCAAGCGCGGCCCCCTGTGCCCGAAAGATGCCCGCGTTCTTGGCCAGCAGCTCCGCCCGCTCCATGCCCGGCCCGCGGGGGAAGGCGCCGACGAGGACCGCCACGTTGGTGCCCGCAAACGCCTCGGCCGCGTCGCTGGTGGCGGTCACCGACGCGAGCAGCGGCCACGCACAGTCGGTGAGCTCCATGACGACGCCGCCCAGGCTGGTCATGGCGGGGGGGATCTCGAGCAGCCGCAGCGCCACCCGGGTGGTTGGCCCAAACATCCGCCCCGCACAGATGGCGGGGAGGAGGGAGTAGGCAATCTGGCCAGCCGCGCCCGTGACCGTCACGATCATGGGGGGGGCGGCGCCGTTGGTAGCCATGGTGGCTACAGGGGGGGGGGAGGGGGAAGGGGAGGAAGGTCGAGGGGCCGACGGAGCGAGCAAGGGGGTGGAGGCGGAGGGAGAGGGGGGTGACGAAAGGAAGGGGAAGCAGGAGTCGTTAACGGGAGGAGGGAAGCGGCGCAGAGGCGGATGATGGACGGGGAATGGGGTGGACGCAAACAGAGAAGCCCTGCTCTGACGATACCAGCCCGGAACGACGCGGACGTGTCGCACGGCACGGGTGCGGGGCTGCACCGAAACCAGCCCGTTGGCGTCGACGGGCAGCTGCCGCCGGGGGCGTGCAGGCGGTATCCTCCTACGGGGGCGGCGCCGTGGGGCGGGCGTCGCCGCGGCGGGCCTCTGCCCCGGCCTGCCAAAACGAGTGGAATCTGACAGCAGAGGGGAGAGGGTGCCGGCCGCTCCCGCGAGGCGAGGCTGCCACGACGGCTGCTCGGCGGCCCCCCTCTCTTCCGCGGCCGGCGTCGCGTCGTCCATTCCCTCGCGCGGGGACTGCTTCGGGGGGGAGTCTTCGAGACTGAAGTTCACTCCCGGCGGTACGTCGACGGCGGGTGGCGAGGCGGGGCGGCGGGCGGCGAGTCGATTTGGTTGGGGGCTGCGACGCCGCGGGCGGCGGGGCGAGTCGAGTCCACCACGCAGCACGTGGGTGGGGGGGTTTTGGGGTGGCGGGGGCGGTTTGGATCGGGCCAGTGCAAGGGAGGCAGCGTCCCAGGCGGTGTTGGGCGGGTCCCCCGCGTCGGCCCAATCAAATGCGTGCGTTTGCGCATGGCGACCGCCGCAACGGGGCCTCGACTGACAGCGTGGTCGCCGCCTCCGAGTGGAACAGGCGGCTCCGTCCGACGGCCTGAAATAGAATTGATCCGGGTCTTGCACAGAGTGCAATCGTAGCAAGTATGTTACCAATTGGCGTGAGAGATTGAGACATGCCACGTGTCTGTAAATAAGAACTGTCGCCCTTCGTCGCAACAGTCGGTCTGCGCGGACGTCATCGACGAAGGTCCACCCCACCCACCCGCCTCCCCCCCCACCTCCGTCTCCCCCTCTTTCCGCCGCCCCTCTTTCCGCCGCCCCTCTTTCTCTCTCCGCCCTCCCGTTCCCCCGCCCTCCCCTTCCCCCGCTCTCCCGTACGCTTAAATTCCGTGGGCCCCCGTCAGCGTGCACCACCGCCATGGGCGTTGTGGACGTGGTCCGCCGGGAGCTGGGCACCCCCGGCCCGCTGCGGGACGCCAACCTCAAGCTCCTCCGCAATACGTCGGGCTTTGTAGCCCTCATCATCCTGTACCGCACCTACGGCGAGTGGATCTCCATCTAGGAGGCTCTGTGGGTGGCTGGTTTGGTGGGTAGCTGCTGGTGGGAGGATGGGAGTGGGGGTGGCTGTGGGCGGTGGTGGGGGGGAGGATGGGCGCGGGCGGCCTGGTGGGCGTACGGTGGCGTCGGCAGCCGTCGTGGTGGCGGTTGCGTCGGCGACAGGCGACGGCGGCGGCGGCGGCGCCGGCAGTGGCGTTGGCGGCGTTGGCGGCGGTGGGTGCCGCCTGGGTGTGGGCAGGCGGGGCTCTGGGCCGGGTGGGGGGCGAGGTGGTGGTGGGGGGGGGTTGGCGGCGACTGCGGCGTCGGGAAGCGGGCAGAGTATTCTGGCGGGTGGCGGGGTTGTGCCGACGTGGTGCGTGGGGGGAAGGGGGGGGAGGGAGCGGTTGGGGCGCGTGGCTACCCCCCGGTACGGTGGCGGCCCGTCGCTGCCGCCGCCGCCCCGACACGCCTGCCGCGGAGTGGGAGGGGTATGGGGGGGCTGGGGGCACGCCGCGGCGGGGCCGCCCTTTCTCCCACTTTCCAGCGCGCGGCCGCACTGGAGGCAGACGCGCCGCGCGCGCACGGGGGGGGGGGGGGGACAGGGACGGGGACGGGGACGGAGCCGTGGGAACGAAAAGAGAATAAAATAGAAGAAAAAAAACAACGGGGAGGGGGAAAGGCAGAGGGGGTTGGCGCGCGCCGCGCACGCGCGCGTTGTGGACGCTCGGCGCGCGCGCTTGGCGGCAGGGACGACCAGAGGGGACGAGAAGAAAAAAAAAAGAAAAAAAAAGAAGAAAAGAAAGAGACGAACGAGACGCACACACGAGCGCCAGCCGCGAGGGGCGCCGCCGCCCCGACAGCCGCCGCCCCCCTCGGGCGCAAGGCGGGAAATCGGGGGCGGATACGGCCGAGCGCCCAACAGGCTCCCCCGCACCACCCCCACGCGCCACCCCCTCCACTCTGGACGGAGGTGGGTGTTGACCACGGCCGACGGACGCCGTCCTTGCCCCTCACCCGCCCCCCCACGCCACCCCTGCCGCTCCCGCGGTTGAGGGGGAAAGAAAAGAACCAACCTCAACGGCGCCCCCCCCCGCCCCCCCCCGACGCGAGCCACCGGTCGAGGGCGGCGTTGGCCCCCCCCCCCAGCGGCGGTGGCGGTCCGGCCGCAGCGCCGGCGGGGGGCCGCGGCGGCGCCTGCGGCGGCGGCGGCGTGCCCGCGGCGGGGCGGTCAAACATGCGGAAAAACTCTTCCGGCTTGAAGAGGGGCTGCTGCGGCGGCGGCCCACCACCGCCGCCGCCGCTGCCGCCCGAACCCGCCGGCCGCCCATACCCGCCGTCGGCAGCCGCCGCGCCCGGCGGTGGCGGCCGCCCGTACGCGCCCGCGTCGGGCACGCCTGGCCGGCCGCCGCTGCCGCCATAGGCGCCGCCGGCGTCGGGCCCACCCGGCCGGCCACCACCGCCTCCACTGCCGCCATACGCCCCCCCGCCCGTGCCCATCATGCCCGGCGGGGAGTGGCCATAGCCGCCGCCCCCGTCGGCGGCGTGCAGGGGCCGGCTACCATACGCGCCGCCGCCGCCAGCGTCGACGCCTGGTGGCGGCCGACCATACCCGCCCCGGTCGCCAACGGCGGCGCCCGCCACGCCCGCCACGCCCGCCGCGGCGCCCGTCGACACGGGCCGGCCATAGGCGTCGAGGGGGGGGAGCGGCGGCAGAGACGGCCCGCCCGGCGGCGGCCCGCGGCCGTACGCGTCAAGGCCAGTCAGCCGGCCATAGGCGTCCATGCCTGGCGGCGACCGGCCGTAGGCGTCCAGCCCGTGGGGTGGAGGGCCGGGCCGACCCAGGTACGCGTCCATGCCGGGCGGGGACCGCCCATAGGCCGCGACCAGGTCTCCCATGAGGCCGCGGTTGTACCCGCCCCCGCCGCCAACAATGATACCGCCACCGACGCCGTCCACGCCGGGGTGCCCCGCGCCGGGGTGGCGGCCATATGCAGAGCCGTCAGGTGGCGGCTGTGGCAGCGGCTGGGGGTGGCGGCCAAAGCCGCCGCCGCCGACACCGTGCTCGCCGCCCGGGTGGCGGCCATAGACGCCCATGTCGGCCCCCGTCGGGCGGGCATAGGCGGCCATGTCGGGCGGCGGCGGCGGCCGCCCGTATCCACCGTGCTGCGGGTGCTGCTGCTGTTGCGCCAGCGGGTGCTGCTGATGTTGCTGCTGCTGCTGCTGCTGCTGCTGCTGCTCGGCCGTCAGCCGTCCATATTGCGGAGGCCCGTGATCGGGTGGCGACGGCCGGCCAGGGTCGCCCGCCATACCCGGCGGGCCCCCAGCGCCCCCATACCCGCCCCCCGCTGGGACGTCAGGAGGCCCCCCCGGGAAGCGCCCATACGCATCGGGCGGGTACCGCCCCCCCCCCCCATACGCCGCCATCGCTGCCGGTGACGGCGGGGCGCGGCCCGCCGATGCGGCCGGCACCGGCGGAGGGGCCACAACGCCGGGGTGCCCCCCGGCAGATGACGCGCCCCCCGCCGGCGGAGCGGCTGACCGGGACCGCGCGTGCGCGGCTTGCAGCTGCCGCAGCGCGTCGAGGCGGGCGGCGTCGGCGTCGCCCGCGGCGCCGCCCGGCCCCCCCCCCCACCCGCCGCCGCTGACCACGCCGCCTCCCCCCCCGCGACCACCACCCCCAACGCCCCCACCACGCCCAGGCGGACGGGCGGGGCCAGTGGCTGCCGTGGCCTGCCGTGCCGCCGCCTGCGCACGCAGCACCTCTGCCTGCCGCGCCGCATGCCGCCGCGCCGACGCGGTATCGTCGGCAGGGTCGGCAAGGAAGGCCGCCCGCGACGGTGACGCGGCGGGCGGGGGCGCGGCATAGGCCGCCGCGCTGCCCGCCCCCGGATACCCACTGCCGCCGCCTCCGCCGCCACTGCCACCGCCATGGCCGCCGCTATAACCACTACCACCGCCACCGCCTTCGCCGCCACCGCCGCCACCGCTGTCGCCGACGACGCCGTTCCCGCCCGCCACTGATCGCGGGGGAAGGGAGGGCCGGCCGATGCCACCCCCCCCACCCCCATTGTCAACCGCGACGGCACGGCTCACCCCCCCCGCGTTGACCACCCCCGGCTCGAGGGCGACAACGGGCCCACCACTCCCGCCATCTCCCCCTGCCTCACCGCCCGCGACTGTTGCGCCCGGCGCCGGCGCCGGCGTTGGCGACGGCGACGGCGCACGCCCCGCGCTCACCGCCTGAATGCACGACGAGAGGGAGGAGGACGAGTGGGAGGCGGGCAACCGCGACGGCGCAGCTGCCGCCGCGCCGCCGCCCGGGACGGCCGCCACGGTGCCGCCGCCGCCCGACGGGCTCGCCGCCCGGCCCGCCGAAGCGGACGCGCGCACAGCGTTAAAGAAGGACAGCACCGCCGGCGCGAGCGTATCGGCAGGGGCTGGCTGCGAAGGCGGCGGCGCGTTGGCCGCCGCCACCGCCGCCGCTGCTGCCGCCGCACGGGCCTCACTGGCCAGCACCGCCGACACAGCCGCCGACGCCGGGCCGGCGGGCACACCGCGCGGCGACGCCCCCCCCGACGGGGTGCGCCCACTACCGGGCGACGCGGAGCCGCCGCCCGGTCGCCCGTTGGGCACCAGCCCCACCATCCCCGACGGAGGCGTCGGCGGCCGCGCCGCCGCGCCGGCTGACGGCGGCCGCGGGGGCGGGCCGCCGCCCATGCCACCGCCCATGCCACCGCCCGGGCCTGCCCACGGGTCGCCTCGCGCGCCGGCGGGCGCTGCTGACCGCAGCGGACCGGTCAGGCGCACGTCTTGGGGGATCCCGCTCAGCCGGCGGCCACCACCCCCACCCCCCCCCACTGGGGGGAGGCCGTAGCCAGCCCCCCCACCAGTCGACGAGCGGCCGGCGGCAGTGGGGCGGCCACCCCCCCCGCCCCCCCCAGCCCCCGTCGTCGCGCCCGCCCCGCCCGCCGACGGCCGCACCGCGTCATCGCCGGGGCGGAAGAGCACCGCGTCCTCTGGCTCGTCAGCATCGGCGGGCGGCGGCGGCGGCGGCGGCGGCGGCGGCGGCGGCACGGGCGCTCGGCCCGGCAAGCCCCGCAGCGGCGCGCCCGCACTCAACGGGAGGACAACCGCCGGGATGCCCGGCGGGAGGCCCGCGCCCAGCGGCACGGGCCCACGGCGGGCCGCGACGGCGCCGGTGAGGGGCGGCAGCGACGCGGCTGCCCCGCCGGGTGGGGGAAGCGCGCCCCACACAGCCCCTGACAGAGGCGGCAGCGCCGTCGGTGCCGCTACGCCGGCGCCGGCGCCGCCGCTGGTGCCGGCGCCAAGTGCGAGCGCGCCCACCCCCCCCGCGGCAGCTGCCACGGCCGCCGCAGCCGCCACCGCCGCCTGCGCGGCGGCGGCCGACGCAGCCGCTGCCGCGCGCGCGGCGCGGCGGCCTCCCGTCGGCGCCGTAAAGCCGCCCGTCGCCGACGGGCCACGCGCAAAGCGCACATATTTGGACGGCGTATTGCGGCCGCTGCCGCCGGACGAGACGGCAGCCGCCCCTCCGCCCCCCCCCCCGTTCCCTCCGTTTCCCCCATTCCCCGCGGCGGCCGCGTAGGTACTGGTCGAAGAGCCTGTTGGCGCCCACGGCCAGGCGCCACCCCCCCCACCCCCCCCCCGCGGGGGGGTGGTCATCCCTTTGCGCGGTGACGCCACCGGCGTCGACGACGACGATGGCGGCGGCGGCGGCGGGACCCCCCCGCCCATCGCGCTCGCCCCGCCCGCGCCCCCCACCGCTGCCGCCGACGCCGACGCCGACGCGGCCGCAGATGCGGTTGGGCGGGGGCGGGTAAAGCCCGGCGGGGGTACGATCCCCGGTGGCACCCCAGGCGCCTGGCGCCCACCACCGCCACTGCCCGTGCCGCCATAGCCGCCTGCCGCGGGGGTGCCCACCGCGGGTAGCGGCGGGAAGCCCGGAGCCGACGATGGCGATACGCCTGGCCGTCCCGGCGGCGATGGGACACCCCGGTCGACGCCGGCGCCCCCCGCTGCCCATCCTCCTCCGGCCGACGGGCCAACGCCGCCGGCACCTCCACCACGCCCGCCAACTGCCTGCAGCAGCACAGACGGTGCGGCAGAGGCGGTGGTCACGAGGCCACCGGTGCCAAGTGAGCCAGCCCCAAACGCGGGCAGGCGGCCACCGCCAAGGCCGCCGAGCCCCCCCGTTCCCCCTCCCGCGCCCGAGTAGGCCCATGAGGGCGCCTCGATCGCATCATCAAGCCCGCCGCCCCCCCCCAGTGGGTGCGGGCGCAACCACGCATCGTCCACAGGCACCAGCGGGCGGCCACCGCCACCAGGGGCGACCGACTCCCCTGCCACCGCCCGATCGCGATCGACGCCGCTGCCAGCAGCGGCAGCGGCGGCGGACGCCCCCCCCCCGTCGCGAACGCCGCCTAGCCCCCCTGCCCCCACCCCATGTCCATCAGGGAGGCCGCCCACGCCAGGTCGGCCGCCCGATGGGGCGGCAAGGCCCCCGACGGGGTTGGCAAAGAAAGCCGACCAACGGCCCGCCGCGGCGGGGGCGTAGACGTCGCCCGCGGCCGCCGCAGCGGCGATACCAGCCGCCCCCGCGCCCCCCCCCGCGGCGGCACGCAGCCTCAAGAGGGCCACAACTGAGTAGACTGCCCGGCCGCTACCGCCGCCATTGGCGCCGCCACCGCCTCGCTCCGTCATTAGATTGCACACTCGCCCGGGGGGGGGGAGGGCGGAAGGGAAGGGGGTGTCGCCGCCACCGCCGCCGCCTCGCGTGTCAGCCGCGGGCGGGATTCCCCGTCACGCGCCGCAGCCAGGCAGCCCTCTCCCACCCCCTTGCCGTCGCTACCAGTACCCAACCGTCGGTGAACCCCGGCCGCCTGCTCGTGCCGCCAGCCGACCCAGGGCGCTCACGCGCACACGGCGCCACAGGCCCCCAGCCACCCGCTACACAGCGACTGCGCCAACCACCAGCCCCCCCGACCTTCCCCACCCAAGCCACCGTCGTCACGCCCACCAACCGCCCAACGTCCGCCTCGCCCGCCGTGGCGCGCACGACCAAACCGCCGCCGTCGCCCGCGCGGCCTCCGTCGTCGCCACCGTCACGGCACGTCCTCGCCACAAGCCGCTAGGCCGTCAACGACCGACCGACGACGGCGTGCGGCCGCGGGCTTACGCCAATGCCCTCTCACCGCCACCGCCAACCACCACCACTGTATTTGGCACGCGTGCCAGCACGCCCGCAAACCCTCCGTCACCGCGACACCCCCCCCCCTTCGCTCCTGCTGCACCCCCCTGCCGCGTACCCGTCCGTACACCGCCGCCAAACCGCCGGAAGGCCGCCTCACTCCCAAACGGGGTTGTGTGCACCCACAATCGTCTGCCTACCGCAAGGAGGCCCGTCCGCCGACCGCAAGGGGATCGCCACCAGGCGCTGGCTGCAAGGCAGCCTCTCGCCCCCACCGACGCGACTGCAGCCGCCGACACCGCCACCGCCACCGCGCTCACCACCGCACCCACCACCGCGCCCGCCGCCGCGCCAAACGCCACGCACACGGACGCCAACAGACACGTGCAGACCCCCTGCTGCTGCCCGAGCGGGCGGCTGCCGCTGCCACAGCCAACGCCGCTGCCGCAGCCGAGACACACCGCACAACCGCAGCAACCGCGGCAACTGCCAGGGGCGCCGCACAGAAAAAAAGAGGAAAAGACGCACAACAGGCAGCAACGCGCGTGCCGGTGTCGTCCCCCCTCTGCCGTCGCCGCCGCCGCGCACTCGCCAACAGCTGTCACCACGGCAGTCGCCGCCACCGCCGCCGCCGCTGCCGTTCCGCAGTCGCCTCCGCTGTCGCCGCGCCGTCACCGTCACACCGTCACCGTCACCGTCGCCGTCGCCGAGGCCGTCGACCGCCGCTACCACGGCCGACGGCGTCGCGCGAGGGCCGCCGCCGCCACCGCCACCACCGCCCGCCGCCGCTGTCGCCAATGTCACCGCTGTCGCCGCTGCTGTCGCCAATGTCACCGCTGTCGCCGCTATCGCCACCGCCGTCACCGCTACCGCCACCGCCGTCGCCGGTGTTGCCGCGGACGCCACCGCCGCCGACGCGGGTCGCAACCGCCCCCGCTGCCGCAGGTGCAGCCGTCGCCGCTGCCGCACGACGGCGGATCGCGGCGCCCCACCCACGTACTCGACACCGCCAGCCACGCCGACGACCAAGGGGGGCAAGGGCGTGAGGCGCGTTCCGCCGCCGGCGCCCGGCAGCGGGCGGGGCGGGCGACGCACGCGGGTTCCGAAAGAAGCGGACGTTTCGGCGACCGCGCGCCGGGATGGGGAAGGGGGGGGGTGCAGCAACTTCGCCCCGTGGCTCGCGACAGCAGAAGCCGCCAAGTAGCCCCCCTATTCTTTGGCACTTGGCGCGTGCTGACTCCACGCGGGATTTTTTTTTTTCCTGAGCCAGCGCGGGGATCCCACACAGGCGGCAGATGGCCCAACGAGGGCTCGGCAAGGCTCTTGCCCGCTTCCATACAAGACCCTGATTGGCTACAGATCGCTCAGATCGACACAAAGCCAAGAGGTTCTGCACCGTAAGTCACTCACACGATCCGTCAACCAAGTTCATGTCGCGGCTCGCTTAAGGGATGGATTAGGGGTCTCTATTAGGGGACCGCGCCGGCTGCGGCCGCCTTCCCGTGCCGTCCCGGCGCGGGTTCCACCCGTTCCGCCCTCCCAGCTGCACCCTCCCGGCGGCAGCTGCGGCCGACTACCCCGGCGATGATACCCCGCTGTGCCCACCCGGTGGCGGCTGCGACCGACTACCCCTGCCGTCGTACGCGTATGAAGCGTCCAACTTCCCCGTGGGCAGTGCTGGGCTCGCGCCTCACGGTGCACCAACATGGAGCACCCAAGATGCCGATCCGCTCCTTCTGGGCGCGGCCATTGTCGACTGGGCCGACGAGTATCGGCACCGTCGACTGACCCGCTGAGGAACCACAAGCGTGTACGGAATCGTGAGCGGCAACGGTGATGGGCGGAAGCTGAACGGCGGAAGCGGAAGGAGGCTGGAAAAGAGGCTGCCGCAGCTGTACAAGTAGCGGCAGCGACGGGACTGCAAGTTCGCGATGTGGGTGAGGTCGTTCTCTAGAGGGGGTGCCTCATGACGCTCCTGATGCACTAACCCTAGCTCCCTCTGCGTTGCAGGTCATCTTTGTTGGCGACGCCGTCGAGGACACGGACCGGGCGGTCGAGGTCACGGATGAGGAGCTGACCAAGCGATGGATGAATTTGCGTCGTCGGCTGCTGAGCAAGTCGGACCGGCGACGGCGTTCGGTGCGGCGGCCGTCGTGGCGGGAGCGGACGGCACGGTGGTGGCGCCCGCTGCGGCCGCGCTCATCGATCCGTCCTCAGTAGGGCTGTGGAAAGAAGCGCCGAAGGCGCTCTTGGAGGGCGTTATGTGGGCGCTACTAAGGCGCGAATAGGACACGATGCGCACCAATTCCCCTTTTCTCTTTAGGCGCGATTTGACCTCGATCAAACATTAGCAACATGAATTGACCAAGCTGGATGTTTATCAAGTCGAAGGGGGACCAGAACGCAAGCAGAAGAGAACCGCGGTCCTACTCGCACCACGCGGCATCACGTCACTCTTTGTATGTACTGTACACCCACTTAAATAGGTGCCCTCCTGCCCCACTCTTCACCCTCCTTTTAAGTCATGCCCCCCCGACCTCTTCACCATCCAGATCACAACTACGTCCGTGTGGAACGCGACAGGCGCAGGAGCTGCTGGCGTTCCCTCACCTGCCCCAAATACTCCACCTGCCCCACCCCCTGGTGTGCAACCCTCTCGTGCGCGGGCGCCACCCGACGACGACGCTCGTGCTGGCGCTCCCCCTCAACGGCGCGGCGATACAACTGCACGTGGACGTCGGCAGGAGCGAGCTCTTTGGCCCCACCGTCGACCGCCGGCGGGGTAACGGGCGTGGCGGCCCACGCGCGCGCGCTGTTGGGCGAGCTTTCCCGCGGCGCGTCCACGTCGGCTCATCGCGCGGTCGCACCCCGTGACAACGGTGGGCGAGTGGAAAGAGCGACAGTGTTACATCTGCCCTCGGCCCCCGCCTGCCACACGGCCAGTTAAGGCCAGTCGCCTGGGTCTGTGCATTACACACTTTTCAAGCTTACGTGGCGCCCACACAGTGGCTGATACGACCTTTGGGAATGTCGCCATATCGCCAAATGTCGCCACGGCCAGGATGCGCGCTGCGGGGTGATTGCCGACAAAGGTCACGAAGGCATTTTGATTTCAAAGAATTGATCTATGGTTGACACTGCGAGTGTGCCTCCGCTGCGAACTGCAACCTGTGTTGCAACACCCGCCACGCTCCTTGCGCATATGAATGCTGAGCTTGCCCGCCCTGCAGGCGAATCCCACCGCTTGCCGCACACGCGGCGGTCGTCGGTTGCAGCTGGCGCGAGAAGAGCAACGAAGCCGGGGGACGGTCGCCTACGGGAGAACAAGGCGGATATTTCAGTGCGCACATCTTCCGAGGAGAAGTCAGAGCACGAGGGCCTGAGATGGGCAGCGTCCATCTTTGTCGAGGGCGACAAAACTGTGTCCACCTTTCTTGGTCGCATTGCTGTGTCGTAAATATTGCTGTTCTCCCAATTTTAGCCGATCCTGACAAGAACAACACTGCATGAACAACTGTGTGAGCCAATCGCGTGCTGGCAGGTGAGGGCGAGCCAATCGTGTGCTCTAGAGGGGCCCGATAGGGCTGAGCAGATGATTGGCTGCAGCCACATTGGGCCTCTTACCAATGGCTGATTGGTCGAAACACTGATGTTCTCTTGGCTGAGATCGCCGAAGATTCCTCCCACATCGGCTCGTTCCTCTCCGGAACAGTTGTCCAGCTTGTCTTAGTGTCTGTTCCACTCGGGTTCTCCCCTCCATGTGCTCGGAAAGTCGCAGACCTTACTGTTTGCACAACAATAGAGGCTGATTCGGAGCTCTCATTGGTCAGAGAGGCATCCTGTGAGGCATGTCATTGGTCAGTGGACTGTTGTTCTTGTTCTTGTCCGGATCGGCCAAAATTGGGAGAACTGCAATAGTAGGAAACAATCAAATGACTTGCCTTTTCTTCTCGGACCGATGTATCCAAAGTGTCTACCGCAGCCCAGCCCCAGAGCGACGCTGACGTCCAATAGAGCCCTCCACGTGGACCATATGACTATATAATAGCATTTTCTGGATGTGGATCGAAAGATTGCCGACAGTGGTCCGTGGATCCAATCATACGTCAGAATTGCGGCGCTCGGTCCAACCAGAGAGGACGAACGGCTTTGAAACCCAGAAGACCGGAGAGGGCCCCGCTTAACTGGCCATGGTCAGGTCCTGTCTTGTACGGGCGGGCAGCTCCGGCCTAATCACTCCGTCCTCCAAGCACGCTCCCTTCCCCGGGGCACCCACCGCCCCTCCACGCAATCCATCTATGCACCACACCGTGGTAAATACCCGCGGCCGTTGCTCCTTGCGCTTCCAGCCATACCCAGGTTCCGGCCGTACCTAAATTTAGGTCCCTCGCGACCCCCAATATACAACAGACTTATGGGCAAAAACAAATAACGGAGGAAATAGCTGGGCTTACGATGCGTTGGTGGGGGGGTGCGAAGTGCTTGCAGAACCCAGATAGGCCAAACAGCAGTTGTTGTTTTTTAGCACGGCGTCAGCAGTGCTCCGCAGCTCGGTGCTACCGCGAGCGGCTGCTCTGCAGCCGCGGGGGCCCCGCGGCGCCCCGCCCTTCACAAGACGGTGGCGTCTGCTGCGGACCCCTCCTCGGTGCGTCTGTGGCTGCCAACAAGCAACGGGTGCGCTCTCGCTCGGCGCGGGGATGGGGGCAGGCGCTGGAGGGCCGCCAACCGCAGCGGCAGCCGGCGCGGCGGCTGGTGCAAAAGGGGGGGGACGGCAGCCGGGGAGGAATGCCGCGCTAGTGGCAGTGGCAGAGGCGATGGCGTCGCTACGAAACGAACGACTGCCTTACGTCATTTCATTGACATTGACATTGCGTCAAGAAAATCATAGTAAGATTGGTCGGAAACGCGAAGTGAAGTGCGGCGTACCTACCGCGACGCGCGGAGACCCCGGCCGTCGCGCGCTCCCCTTCCCTCCTGCGACCCACGCTGCGCAGTCACCCCAGTGCCGTCGCCACGACCAGCCGCGGCCAGCACAGCCACACGGGCACGAGTCGCCCACTCCCCAGCTCTCCACCGACCATCG
The DNA here is from genome assembly GCA_009829735.1 of Pyropia yezoensis. NCBI lineage: Eukaryota > Rhodophyta > Bangiophyceae > Bangiales > Bangiaceae > Pyropia > Pyropia yezoensis. Next base: position 11,736,943 of record CM020619.1, read on the forward strand.
CCAACCCGGCCACCATCACCGCCGCCGCCGCCGCCGCCACCACCACCACCACCACCACCACCACCACCACCACCACCACCACCACCACCACCACCACCACCACCACCACCACCACCACCACCACCACCACCACCACCACCACCACCATCACTACTGCTGCCGCCATCGGCGCTGCCGCTGCCGCCCGGCACGCACCGCCGCCGCGCCGTGGCAGACAGGAGCACCCCCAGCAGAGCGACAGCCGCCAAGACCGTCGCGGTGCCCACCAGCGGCACGCCCCTCCCCGGCGTGCCCAACTTCACGCCGGCGGCGGCGCCGCGCCCATGCCGATTGGCAGCCGCCCCCCCCCTACCCTCCCCCCCCCCAACCGCACCGGTCGTAACCCGGGGGTCGGAAGTGGCCCCAGCCTCATCCCCCCCGACCTCCCCGCCCCGACCTGGGTGCGCCGCCGCCGCCCGCGCTAGTCACATCCACTCCTCCTCGCACATCCGCCGAGCGGTCGAGCACTGGAAGCCGCCGCTGCCCGAGAAGCGCGGGTTGGCCGCCTTGAATGTGTCCACCGTAAGCCCCCCCGGGCACGCGTCGGCCGCGCAGCGGCCTGACGACGACACCGCACCGAGGGCGGAGCAGCTGGCCGCCACGTCCACCCCCGCGGTGGCGAGCGCTAGGTACCGCGCGCGGCAGGCGGTGGTGTCGCCGACCGACGCGTTTTGGGGCACAAACGGCCCCCCCGTTCGCGCACAAACCACCCGCCCGTCGGCAATCATGGCCGCATAGGCGGCGCGACACGCGGCGAGGGAGGCGTACGGGTAGGCCGCGGCGGGGCACGCCGCGCCAATCGCGGCGCACCACGACGCGGGGGTGCGGTCCAGCTGGGACACCACGTCCGCCGGCGGGTCAAAGTAGACAAACTGGTCGTACAGGCGGGTGACGGCGGGGGTGAGGAGCGCCAGCGACCGCACCCGCGCACTGCACGGCGCGTAGGTGACAAACGCGGCCGACACGCGACCGGGTGCGTCGGCGGCCGCCGAGACGGGCACTGACACGGCGTCGGGGGTCGCCCAAAAGGCTTCCGATGCGTCCACCGCCGCCGCCGACGGCGCGTAGGGCACCCCCCCTGCGACGGGCTGCGCCGCCACCAGCGCCCGCTTCACATCCTCCCGGCCAGTGTAGTAGCCCAGGCCGACGGGCGTAAAGGTGGCGTTGACCGCCAGAACTCTGTCCAGGCCCGTCATCCACGGGCGCACCCCCCGCCGCGTCTCCACCACCGGCGCCAGGAGGGTGCCCACCGCCGCCAGCCGCGCCGCCCGCAGCGCCGCGCCGCCGCCCCGCACCGGCGTCGGGCCGCAGCCGCGCACACTCTCCGCCACCGCCGCGGGGGTGGCGGCGTCGCCACACGTGTCGCGGGCGGCAAAGCGGAACGGCCCGCCCACCCGCGGTGGCAGCGCGGCATCTCCCCCCACCGCCTCGCAGTCGGCCGCACGCCAGCCGTATGCCGCCCCATTCTTGGCCACCGCCGCCAGCGCGTTGAAGGCGACCGGGTCACACCAGCAGGCGGCGGCGTTCCAGGGGGCCAGCGCCGCGCAGCACGCGGCGGGGCGGATGACGCCCGGCTCGGCGGTGCACGACGCAACAATGGGCGGCAGCAGGTGCCCGCACGGCGCCGCCGCCGCAGCTGGGCGGGAGATGATGCCCACTGCCAGGACGGCGGCTGCGGCGGCGGTTTTTGCAGCGACCGCAGACGCAGCTCCCACCCCGCGGCGGCGAAGGACGCCCATGGTTGGAACAGAGGCGGGGGAAGCGGGCGGAAGGGGGAAAAAGGCTGGGGATGCAGAGGGGGAGGAAGAGGGGGGAACAAGTGCAGCGTGGGGGGGACGGTGGGTAGAGGAGAAGGTGGCGAGGGTGGAGAGGCAGAGAAGCGGGGGGAGGGGAGTGTCACTGGAAGGCGCACACAGGGCGTTTGCAGACGCGGACACCGAGAGGAGAGCGGGGGGAAGGCAGCGGTAGGATTGGCGGGGCACCGCCGCGTTCAAGACGGGAGGGGGCTGGCAACACGACCACACTGCCGCCGCGTCGCGTCTGCCCCGACAGTGGGGGACGCCACGAGATGCGGGCGGGAATGCGCCGTTGTGTCCCCCTGCGGCGCCACGGACGCCGCCCCCCCCCACCCACCTCGAGGGTGCAGGCCTCCACACGCTGTGACAGCCCGATGCCGCCGCCCCTCCCTCCCTCCCTCTCCCACCCCGCCCGCGCGCGACGCCGCCTCCCACCACCCGCGTCAACGGTGCCAACAGGGACGGCGGCCGCGCCACGCCGCGCCGCGAGCCGCGGGCGGGCAGAGGCGCGGCGGTTGGCGTGGCGGGCGGGCGCGGGCGGCCTGCCCGTCAGTGGCGGCGCGACGCCAGGGTACCCCGCCAGCCGGGTGGCGTGCACGGTGGAGGCAGGGGTCTGCAGATGCTGTGCGGGACAGGACACCAAGAACGTCCGTCCCGCCAGGCACCGGCCGGCGTGTCTGCGGCGGTCAGAGGGGGTCGCGGGCTGTTGGCGGTGCGCCGCGGCTGAGTAGGCAGAGCGCCTGTCCCCCGACCGGCTCGACGCGCGAGCACCTGCTGGCCGTGTCGGTTTGGGGGATCCAACCCCCGTGGGCGGGTGGAGCGAGCAGCAATGCGATGGGGTCCTAGCTCCTGTACCTACGGGGGGGGGAGGGGGGGCTCGCGACCTGGTGTTCCCCGCAGCGTGTCTCCGCATCCCTGCCGACAAACCAGCACGTTTTGCTTCCTGTCTTTCTGAACGTGGTACAGTACCGTACATATGTGGCGCCTTACGATAGAGTTCTCATTTTCTTTGGCTCTGAACATTTTTGAGTAAGACCCATCATTGGACTCGGGAGACGGAGATCTTTCCAGTGGTGCATGCCTCGTGTCTGGAATGCAAGGCCCTCAGCGCAGCACAGCTTATCCCCTGTCAAGATGCAAGCCCGATTTGAGCCAGATCTCTTGCTTCGTTGTGCAAATTCTTGCCCTGCTCGAGCACGAAAATGATCGGCTCGAGCATAATTTTGCTTTTCTGATCCAGGGGATGGGCTGAGGCCAAAGAATCTCCCCCAGGATGACCGACACTACGGTCGCTGTCGGTGTTCTGTCAACCAATGACAACAGCGGTGGCGCTGCTGTTTGCTGGACGGAGCGTTCCATTGGTCAGAATTCACGTTGTAGATGTCGAGCCACGGCGGAGAGATTTTTCCGTGCAGACCCTCGAAAGCTGTCGTCGCGCAGGTTTTTGCTGAACCAGTGGGAGAGATTGCGCGGTTTTTAAACTCGTTTGTATAAACATTGCTCCCAAGCGTAGCGATGGTCGGTCGCTTCTTTGCGCTTCACGAGAGTGCTCTCCTGCCCCGTGCGCTTCCGGTCATACCAAGGGAGGTGGCGACCACCAATCGCCCGAGCTGTAACAGGCAGAAAGCATGAAATGGGGGTAAAAGCGGTGTCTATGATGCCTTGAGGGGGTGTCGATGCAGGTTTTATGCAGGGTTTTGCTCGAGAATTTCCCAAAAAAGCAAGAAAATTTTGAAAGGCGATAAGCAGTGCTGCGCAGGGGGGGGTGGCGGGGAGCGCGCGTACCGAGGCGCGCAGGGCCCAGGCGGTGGCGATAGAATAACAAGATGCGTTTTTTGTTACGCCAGCGGCTACCGCCGACGCGTCGTCGATGGTTTTCTGGTCACTTTCGCACGGTAGCCCACAGCGCAATGCTCACGGCGTGCCTTGACGAGTCGTGGCGGCCGAGATTCCCAGAAACCAAACAGGCGCGTTGGGGCAGCGGCTGCTGAACACCTAGCAGCAGCCACCCCCCTCCAATGGGTCACACGCTTACCCGCTGTGCCCGAAGGACCACCCAATGAGTTCTGCGAGCACTAACGGGGCGTACGTGGCGGCCGCCAGCGTCTTGCCGCCGTCGTCGGCGGTCGCGGATGGCGACAGCGGGCGCTTTGCCCAACGGAGCTTTCCCTCCCCCCGAACCCACCCCCCCCCTCCACCCACCCATCCAACGGCTGCCACACCAACGCCTCGCGCGGCGGGGACGTACGGTACCAACTGGCTCGCCCTCGCCGGGTGCACCGGCCCATCACACGGCCCACGCGGTCGGCATGGGCAGGGGCGGCACAGATTCGAGCGGGGGGGGGGCCGCGCGGCGCGGCCGCTGGCGAAACACCGCCAGCGGCAGGGGCGGCAGCGAAAGCCACGGCCGGCGGGCGCCGGCAGCCGGGGCGCCGGCAGCCGGGTCGTCGAGGGCGCCATCAAAGCTGTCGTTGATGCTGCCGCTCGCAGGGGGAAGCGCCCTGCGCAGCCGCCGCAGCACCCACACGGAGGTGGCGATCACCACCGAGACGCCCACGTAGGTGCAAGACACACCGAGCGCCACGTGCCGCAGCAGGGCCGGCCGGAATCCCAGGCGGGCAGCCAACAGCAGCGTCTCGGTGCGCACCACCGGCTGGGGGCCCGGGACAGGCGCCGCGACTGCTGTCAGCAGCCGGTGCCGCACCGCCCCAGCCCGCCAGGCGTCCCCTCGAAGCTCCCGTACAAGCAGGGCGATGATGCCCGCCATGGACACAAGCCCCGACAGGAACACAAAAAGGAGCACCCACAAGTCCCGCGCCCACCACACGCGCGTGCTGACGAGGAGGACAATGAGGGCGACCAGCTCAGGGAAGACAACAATCACCGAGAGGAGAAGCTCGACATTGGTTGTTGGCTCGGAGGGGGCCTCCGTCCCGAACACCGCCCGGTTGTAGCTCTGACTGAGGACAGTCACCAACTGCGCCGTATCGTCTGGCTGCCAAGAGCCCCAGTGCCCGCGCAAAGGCACATTGTCTGCCGGCACGCGCAAGCGAACGACACTGAGGCGGCTGGCCAGGGCAGCCTCGTCGGAGCTATCGGGGTTGATCTCCCTGGAGCTAGCCAGACCAGTCAGCCAGCACGGGCGCTCCTCCTTTGGTGGTTCCTGCTGATGGTAACGTGGCGCCTCTGTCACATTACCACGCGTCTTCCCATTCAAGGCAGAAAGCACCCAGGATGCGCTGCGGCCTTCGAGCAGCGGGCGCGACAGCACAGGTGAGGGCCGTCCATCAACAGATGAGACGTTGACCGGCGCGGGCCCCTCCGGTGCCGACAGCTTGAGCAGCCCCGAGCAAAGCCGTTGGGCGTCAGACACAAAAGACCGCACGGGCTGCTCACACAGCACAAACGCAATGGCCTGCAGCCACGGGGTGGTTGGGAGGGAGCTGTCCTCATAGCCCTGCCGGTAGCCTTGCAGAGACCAAAACCACAGCTGCTCTCTGAGGGCGGGCGGCACAGCGTCCGACGGCCGCCCAGACGGGAGTACTTGCAGGTGCACGTTGAGCCGCATGCGATCACTCCACGCGGGGTGGCCGTCAAGCCACCCCTGGTGCGCCAGCACCGCACGGCCCAGCGAAACGAGGCCCACCTCGCGGTCCATCACCCAGCCCGGCTCCCCAGACCTGCGCGGGTACGACAGCACGGGGACGAAAGCATCCGCGGTCGTATCGTTGGGGGGCTCAAAGGTGACCCCCTCCAGTGACGCCACCGCAGCCACATCGTTGCACAGCGAGTCGAGGCACACACCGTATGTCTCCCGCGTGACGGCGAGGACATCAAAGGCTCCCAGACGCCGGACCACCCCCCCACTCGCAGAGGTGCGCTGCAGGGCCAGCAGCCGAAGCACTTGGCGCTCGTGGAGGAGAGTGCCCGCCGCGCCCGCGTCGGAGAGCGAGTCGTAGCGCTCGGTCGACAACTGCACGCGGCCGGGGAGGAGCTCGGAAAAGGCCAGCCGCTGGCCCGCCCCGTTGGTCGGCACAACACAGGCGCCCCGCCCGGCCGCGGCGGCGGCCAGCCCCTCCAGTGCGGTGGCCACCTCAAAGGGGGCTTCGCACACGCGGGCGCCGCGTTGCAGCCACACCCGCCGGGACGCGCCCGGCGGCCGGAACCACACTCCCCGCCGGCGGCCACCGCCCGTGGCGCGCGCCCCCCCCCCCCTCCGCAGGGCCGCGCCCGTCACGCACGCCAGCGAGGGGAGGAGGTCCAGGCGGCCCACCGCCGCCGCCCCGCCCACCGCCGCCGCGGTGCCATTGAGCCACACGGGGAAGGGCCGCACGCCCCCGCGGGTGGGGCCAATGCCGTCGACGGCGACGGCCGAGGCGGCCGTGGCTGCCGCGCCGGCCACCGCACCGCCCACGCCGGCGGCCAAGACGAAAAGGACGGGAAGCCGGCGCAGCCGCCCCTTGACGCCGGCGCGCCTGCTGTTCGCCACCATGACAGCGTGCGGGGGGAAGTCCGCAGAGTGAGAAAGGGGTGGGGCCGGTCTCACCCCCCCCCCCCCGCCCGTTGATGGAACTCCAGGCCAGGCGCAAAAGGAGTGCAGCAGCAGCAGAAGCGGCGGCGGCGGCAGCAGCAAGAAACGGAGGCACAGGTAGCAACAGCGACCGGCAAGACAGTCGTCGCTGCATCCCAAGCGGGGTGCGGCCGCGTGCGGCCGCCGCCGGAGACGCGCCCCACCCCCACGGGCGTCCCGCCGGCATGGCGAGGCGGTGAGGCCGAATGCGCTGGACAGTCGTCCGGCCCGGGGATGACGCCGCCACCATCTGGCGGGGCCTCGAGCGGTTGGGGCGGGCAAGCGTGCCCCCGGGGCAGGTTTCCCCACGACCAAGTCTGGCCGCGGAAAGGCGGTACGTTGCAGGCCTGATCAATGGTACCGTTTTGGCCGTCTGCGTTGTTTTAGAGCTTTGTTCCCACGGTGGGTATGAGACTCAGCGGCCCACCTCCGGAGGTGGCGGCGTGGGTGCATCAGGCACGGTCTTTCTCCATTCTTGTCACATCCATTCTTGGCCCCGGTGTCTAAGAACGAAAGTATTGCAGTTCTCCCAATTTTGGCCGATCCGGACAAGAACAAGAACAACAGTCCACTGACCAATGACATGCCTCAAAGAATGCCTCTCTGACCAATGAGAGCTCCGAATCAGCCTCCATTGTTGTGCAAACAGTAAGATCTGCGACTTTCCCGTGACTCCGAGCACATGGAGGGGAGAACCTGAGTGGAACAGACACCAAGACAAGCTGGACAACTGTTCCGGAGAGGAACGAGCCGATGTGGGGGGAATCTTCGGCGATCTCAGCCGAGAGAACAACAGTGTTTCGACCAATCAGCGATTGGTAAGAGACCCACTGTGGCTGCAGCCAATCATCTGCTCTCAGCGATCGGGCCCCTAGAGCACGCGATTGGCTCGCCCTCTTCTGCCAGCACGTGATTGGCTCACACAGTTGTTCATGCAGTGTTGTTCTTGTCCGGATCGGCCAAATTGGGAGAACAGCAATAGGACGACCATGCTGCATGGTACGATCATCGCAGGTGTCGGCATTCGATCGAGTTCGTTGTCCAATCAGTGGGAGTAGCCAGATTGGGATTTCGCGGCTTACGGTCGTCGTAAAGGGGGTCTTGCATTGGGGAAAGACCGCATTACAGTGCGTCTCCGTTCATATCCCGCCCGGCCCATGTCCCACTGGTCTTAAAGCAACAGTCGGATCGATCAAAAACATGCATTGATCGCACGATCATGCATGCCGTTAGTTGAAACGTTGCGTATTCAGCGCCACGTGGGATTACCAAAGGGTGGGATATGAATGGAGACGCACTGTACCTCTTGCATCGTCCGTCGACTGGTGATGCGTTGTCTATGGTGAAACAGACTGTGCCGGGTGCAGTCAAAGTGCTGTCGGACGCGTTCTGCACGTCTTCTCCAGGACAATCCTGCGTTCTCTGCTGCGATCCAAAGGAAACACGCCCAGCCTGGTATATTCGATTATTTCGGAAGGTATATTTTTTCGTCGCGCTAGTAACTAATTGTGGAGCTGTGCCGTCGGGCCCGGGCGTCGCCGCTTCTGCAAGCCGTAAAATTTCACATTGCCTGCGGTGCACGACCTGTGCACGTCCACTTTTTACGGGACGCACAATAGATACATAGCTAGTAGGTGCCAAATGTCGACCAGTGCCGGAAATGTCGACCCGCCTGACGGCCGCAAGAAGGCCGATTCTTGAAGGATGTATTTTTCTCCGGTGCTTGCATCCAACAGCACGAGAAGCTCACACGACCTGGGCATGAGACCTTCCACCAGCAGATGGGCATAGACGTTGTCCACTTTCTGGTCCAGCATCAACACCTGGGGGTCGACGCCCTCCACGCTGTGCTTTTTTCTCTACTTCAAAGTGTATTTCTGACGGCGTCAAATAGCACGCAGGTGGCCCAATGTGCGTGGTCGTGCTACACTCAGCATGATTGATTCGCTCACCATGCACCGCAGACCCAGATTGATCGCAGATCCGGGTGTTTCCATTGGCTTCATGGTCTGGTCGACATTCCCGGAGCAACACTTACAGTCCGTTGGGCTTCTCTCGCTCGTAGCTCAGAGAGAACAGAAGCACTGAGAGAAAAAAAAAACACGTCTTACTCGCCTATACTGTACCTACGGGGTTCACGGAATCCTAGCTTTTTGGGCGTAATCCGTGCGTGCAAGTGGGGTAGTTGTTTAGGGTTGCGTCTTCATATCGAAGGGACTCTCTAGCGGTGGCTGCTGCTCTCCCCCAGCTCCCCCCCCCCCCCTCCACCACCCGCACCTCTCCCCTCCTTATGCTCCGCCTTCTCCCCCCTCTCTGGCTTCGCCCTTCTCTTCCCCCCCCCCCGCTCCCCCCTTTTGCTTCTTCTTCCCCCCCCCCCCTCCCCCGTTTTGCTTCTTCTTCCCCTCCCCCCCCTCCCCCCTTGTCGTTCACTGGTGCAGCCAGCCATGGACGAGCCCGCCCCACCGCCAATAGCGGCGTTCCCCCCCGCCTGCCCCCCCGCCGAGCCGCCCCTGTCGGTGATGCATTGGGCTGTGCTCGCCCACTGTGGGTGCCTGGCGGGCGGCAGCGGCGGGGGATATTGACGCCACCTCCATCGTTGCGGAGCGGGTGGGCGTCGGCCTCGGCTACCTCTCCACCATCTACGCCGCCACTCTTTCTGTCCGCCCGGCGGACGCGCCGCCGCCGCCGCCGCCGCCAGCGTCGTCTGCAGGGGTGGGCCAAGCCACGGACGGCGGCGCGACGCCGCCCCCCCCCACCGCCACCTACACCGTTATTGTCAAGGTGGTGCCCGGCCGGGCGGGCGCGCCCGCGCTGCTCGATCTGGGCTTCCGCGCCACCGAGGTGGCCTTCCTCACCCGCCTTGCCCCCGCGTGGGCCTCTCCGCTGGTGCCCCGCTGCTACGGCGCCGCCGTCGATGCGCCCACCGATGCGGGGGTGGTGGTGATGGAGTTCAGACTGCGCCCCCGGGGGCGGGGGGGGTGCTCCCGCTTGACGCAGGCATCCCGCTGAGCGCCGCCGTCGCCGCGACAGTTGCGCTCGGCCGCCTCCACGCTGCGGTTGACGCGGCGCTCCGCCGCGTCGAAGTGGGGGGGGTGGGGTGGCGCGCCGACCGCCCCCCCCGACGCCGCCGCCGTCCTCTTGCCCGCCTGGGCGGATCGTTCTCCGGACGAGGCGGCCCGCCAGGCATCAAATATGGCGGACCGTTTTACTGAAGCGGTGGCGGTCCTGGCGGGCACCCCCGGCGGGTGGGCCCCCCCGCTCGACGCGGCTGACTGGGTGGTGCGCCCAGACGGCGTTGCCGGGTGCCTGCCGCCGCCGCCGCCGCCGTCGTTTGCGACGGTCACCCACGGGGTCGCGTGGTCCAGCTACATCATCTTTCGGCGGGGGAGGGCGGCGGGGGGGGCGGGGGGGGAGGGCGGCGAGGTGCCCGACGCTGCCGCCGCCGCTGCCGTCGCGAACACTCCCGCCGCCACCACCGACGGCACCGGCACCGACGTGGACGCTGACGCCGACGCTGACGACTCGGACGGGTGGACGGTGGTGGGCATTGTGAACTGGCAGGTTGCAACCTGGGGGCCGGGTGTCGGGGACGTGGCGTTCGTATGGCTCTCCTCGGTCGACCCTGCTGTGTGGCGGGCGCCCGGCGCTACCGTCGCCATCCTCGACGCCTACGCGGCGGCGGCGGGCGCCGCCGCCTCACGCGGGCGGACGGGTCTGGCCGCTCACTGGGCCGCCGCCCTGCCCGCCGCGCTCGTCATGTGCGTCGTGTCGCCAGACGTCTTTGACGTGTGCCATCCCCGGCTGGTGGCGGCGGTGGAGGATGTGGTGGCCGCACGGGGGGGGACGGGGCCGCTGCTGATGGACTAACGCTCACACGCTCGTTTGTGGCGTTTGGGGGGAGGGGGGAGGGGGATGAGGGAGAGAAACACGCCAGCTGGCCGTGGCTATGCCGGTGGTGGTTGTGGCAGTTGCGCCGGCCGCGGCGTGGGACCGTCGGCGGCCTTTTTCGCGTGACTGTTCGTCGGCAATGGCCAAGAGCAAGGCGCTAGCAGAGCTCCCTGCCACGCCCCGTCGGTTGTGTGAACAGTCCACCCGGCTGTACTGTGCTACACCGGCAGGGGCGACGGTGGCTGCCTGGCCGCCGAGGCATCGGACTCGGGCACCCATGCGCCAGCGCTGGGATGGCCGCCCCCGCCGCCACCGCCGTCCCCGTCCACGGCAGCGTTCCCCAGTGTTGCGGCCGCCAGCAACACCACGGGTCTCCGGTGGACTGGGTGGCTAGGCCCGCCGAGGCCGCGACGACCTCAATGGGGCGCCTCGAGCGGGTGTCGCCGCCGCGCGCCCGCTTCCCGGCCGCGCGGAGGCACTCCTTTTGCGCGGCGGCAGTGGCCCGTGCCGATGGCTGGCCGCTCGGTGTACGACCCATCCACCGCCGCCGCGGGGGGCCGGTCGCCTGCCGTGGTCGCCGGCTACCCGGCATGGCGGCGCTCGTTGATCGCGCACTGGTACCGCTGCCCCTGACGGGTGCGACGTGAGCGACGAGGCGCCGGGGGCGTGCCACCACCACGCTCCGCCGCCGCATGGGCGGCAGGAGGAGAGCGCCGCGCTTGTGTGGCCTGCCGCGTGGGGACGTGGCCACCTCCGCCACGGCTAGAACCTGCGTCGGCGCGGGGTGCCACCGGGGCTGAGTGACGAGCGCGACGGTACAGGACGGGTGCTGCCGCAGCTGGCGAGGACGGACGTCCAGATGGGGAAGGTGGGAAGGAAGGAGGCAAGAGGGCGGTACTGTTGACCAAAGGGTTCTCCCCCGTGGACAGCGCAGCGAGCGGGACGGTGGGGCGGCCTCTGTGGGACGGCCGTTGGCCAACGGCTTCGAGGGCCAACCCCATGGGGTGGGCACTCGAAGCGGCTGCTGTGTAGCAGCGCCCGCGGCGGCGGGCGGCGGGGCCCCCGGTGGCCGTCGTCGCTGCCAGCAGCTTGTCGCGGGCCATGCCCCCCCCCCCCCCTTCTCGTCCCGACGGCGGCGTGTCGTGGCGGGCCGTGGCCAGCGCTGGCCGACGGCGTCAGCATGAAGGTCCACGACGGTGGCGCGTCGTGGGCCTCGTCGGGCGCTACGGGTGCCCCCCCACCCCGCCTCGCCGCGCGGGAGCGCTGGTGCGTGGCCCCAGCTGGGGAGCCCTCCTCGAGGGGCTGCCCCCCCTGCCGCGGCCGCCGCGCTGTTGTGTGAGGACTTGCCTGCCTGGGAGGCCGCCTGTGGCGCCTCCCACCCCCCCCCCCCCCCCGGTCGTGCCACGCTCGTTTGCGGACGGGCGTCGCGGCCGCCCTCGCCCCCCCAAAATTGGTCTGACTATTTTCTGTCTGCCGAAGATGTGGACGAGGAACCTGCCCATGCGCTGTCCGTTCGTACCCTGCTCATTCGTAGCGTGCCCATTCGTACCCCGCCGCCACCATTCCTGCTGAGCTGTGCCCGACGGCGTTGCCTGCCATTGCCCACACACCGTCCGACTCGCGCGTGTGTGGCAGGGCCCCGTTTTTCCCCGTGTCGCTGTGGTCCACACTCCCTCTCCCTCCTTCCCCTCCCCTCCCCTCCCCTTCATCGTCGCGGCTGGTTCAGGGCGGGACGCGCAGTGGGTCGCCGCACCACGAGGCAAGCGTGTTGGCTGGCGGCGGCGGCGGCGACGCAAGCGGCACTGGCAAGTCTCGGCTGGTGTGGGGTTTTGAACTCGCACGATTAGTCCGCGCGCGCATCCGCTGTTCAGAGGCCCGCCCGCAGCCAAAGGGCGTTGTCGTCCCCCGCGCCTCTCTGTCTGCAATGAACCCCCTCCGAGGGCGGGGGGATGCCTCGAGGAGGGGGCGTGGCAGCGGCGTCTGCGTTGCGTGTCAAGGCACGGGGTCGTGCTCCCGAGGTAGCGCGTGCAAGTTCTCGCACGAGACCCCGTCGGGACCACGAGCGGCGTCGGCAGGCGCTCCCGCTGCGGTGGCCGCCCGTTCCACGCCGCGCTTGTACTTGAAGCCGCTCAGGTCGCCTCAGCCGTTTGTTGATGCCCACGAGATGCGCCGCTTTGTGAGCGCCCTGCGCGCGCATCCGGAGCCGTCGCAGATGCTGTTGCTGCTGGTGGCGCCTGACAAGTATGGGCTGGTGCGGGTTCAGGAGCTGGCGACGCGCACCATGTGTGGGGGGCACGATCCGGGGGGCTACGCCACCGGCGCCCGCGAGCTGGGGAGGGTGCTTGCCCCGCTAATCGACTGGCTCCTTTTCGCGGACCGCATGTCGGCCCAGTCCCACGCGCTCAACGCGGTGGCGGCAACGGTGGCGGCGGCGCCTCGCTTTTGGGGCCGCATTGCCTCTGCGACCGACGCCCTGGTGGGCGACCCGTCGCTTGCGGCCGCCGCGGTGGCATTGCCCGCCGTTGGCAGCGGGCTGTCGCCCCTCGATCACTGGACGGGGGTGTTGGGGGCGGTTGCGCGCTTCTGCACCCTCTGCCTGGAGCGCTTCCCCGGGACCCCCGTGCCGGGGCCAGACCGGGACGCGCTGCTCCGCGTCGCGGCGAGCATTGCGGACCACCCGTTGGCGCCCGCCGCCGCGGGCCCCGCCTGGGCTGGTGCCACCCGCGCCCGCGCCGCGTTGCCGCCGACGGGCGTGCAGGAGCGGGCGCTGGCCGCGGCAGTGGCGCCGTTGGCTGGGATCCTCGACGTCATCGCCCGGCGGGTGGCAAGCGCGGCCGAAGCGGCGGCGCTGGAGGCCGCCATCGACCGCCGCCGCCGCATGTACCCGCCACTGGCCGCGGGGCCTGCCCCCGCCGCCGCTGCTAGCGCCCCCGGGGGGGTGGGCGACGCGACGGCTGGGGCGACGGGCCCCGGCGGCTACCCGGGGGGGGCCCGCCATGACAATGACCAGGAGGAGGTGGCGGACATTGCGGTGTTCCCCACGGCGGATGAGATGCTGTGCGAGGCGCCGCCTTACCTGCCCTTTCCCCCCGCCACAGAGGGGACGTCGGCAGCGGAAACTCCCGGTCGCCTCCTTGAAAGGCTCTTTCGGCTGACGCGGGAGGACCTGGTGGCGCCCTTGCGGGAGGCCATCCAGGCATTTCGGGCGTCGGCGGTCGCCGCAGGCGGGTGGGTGCCGAACGCGCCCGGCCGCCGCGCTGGTAGCGGTCGTGCCGTGGCGGCGCCCAAGGACCTGCACGTTTACCGGGGCGCCCGCATCGACGGGGTCACGATGGGCCGCTCCGACGGCGCGCGGGCGCGGGTGGCGTTTGACCCGCCCGCAGGCGCCCGCGGCGGGGGGGCACGGGCGGCGGCCCGCTATTGGGAGGCAGCCACCCGGCGGCTCGGTGTAGGTACGCTCGTGTGCCTCTGCCGGGACCTGCACACCCCGACGCCGCTGCTGCTGTTTGGCGTCATTGTCGAGCGCGACGTCGATGCGTCGCTGCGGCGGGGGTCCCTCAACGCCCCCACTGTTGGGGCTTTTACGGGCCCCTCTGTGCATGTGGCGCCCTGCGGTCTCGGGCTGGGCGAGTGGCTGTCGGCGGTGGCGGCCTGCCCCGCTGACACGGGCGGGTCTGCCGCTCCCGCCTCCGAGCTGCTGCTGTTACACGCCCCCCAGGTGGCCTTCTTTGCCGCCGCCCCCGTGCTGCGGGCGTTGGCACGGCTGGAGCCACACCTCCCCTTTCGCGACATCCTGGCGGCCTCGCCCGGGACGTGTGCGCCGCCGCGGCCGCCTGCCTACCTCTTGGACGCGCCCGCGGCGGGTCGGGTGCTGGACCTCAACGCCCTCGTGGATGACCCCGCTCGCCGGTCGCCCACGCTGGCGGCGGTGGACGTACTCGCGCCGGGCGCCGACGGCTGGCCGTCGGCGGAGCTCCTGCACCGCACGTCCCTGGATGAGGCGCAGGTGGGCGCCCTCCGCGCCGCGCTGTCCACATCTGTGGTGCTGCTACAGGGGCCCCCGGGGACGGGCAAGAGCTTCCTCTCTGTCCGGCTTGTGCAGTTGCTGGTGCAGCGGCACCAACGGCTGCGTGCGGCTCGAGCGATGAGGGGCCGGGAAAGTGCGGCGCGTGGCGGCGGCATCCTGGTGGTTTCTTACACCAACCATGCGCTGGACCAGTTTTTGCTGGGCCTCATGGACCGCGGCATCGACGGCCTCGTTCGCCTTGGCCGACGGTCGGAGCACCCCCGGCTGGAGGCTTGCAGCCTGCAGAAGCGGGTGCTCGCGGTCGGCCGGCCAGGGTACATGCGGTATGAGCATGCGGTCAACCGGGACAACCTGAAACGTTTGAACGATTCGCTCAATGAGGCGGTGGGTCGGCTGCAGACCGCGCACCAGGAGCGGGAACGCGTGGATGCTGGCGAGTGTGCTTCATGGCACGCCCTTTCCCCGTTTCTTGATGAGGAGTACCCCGCCATGTTCAACAGCCTCGTGGCGGGGAGCGCCCCGGCGGACGGACCAGCCATTGCCACGGAAGAAGGCGATGGCGACGTGGAGGCTGGCGAGCACGGCGCACCCGGCCAAGATGATGGCAAGTCGGACCGGGAATGGACAGTGGTGTCTCGCAAGCGGTCGCTGTCCCGTGCGCAGCTTTTCCACTCCTGGCAGCGGGGCGGCGATGAATTGCATCCCGACGGCAATGTTGATGGCGACCTCGAGCGGCTGTCGCGGGCTGCCAACGCGTGGTCTCTGCCGGTGCCCTCCCGGCGACAGCTGGTGAGGCATTGGGTGCGTCGGATGGTGGCGGCTGCGGAGACCGACGTGTCGGCCTGTGCGGCGGACATTGATGAAAAGGTGGCGGTGCAGCGCCGCGTTGGCGACGAGTCGACACTCGCCGTGCTCCGCAGCGCATCGGTGGTTGGGGCGACGACCACCAAAGCGGCTGACATTCAGTCGCTCATTGCCACCTGGGCGCCACAGGTGGTTGTGATAGAAGAGGCGGCCGAGGTGCTTGAGGCGCACTGCTTCGCTGCGCTGCACGGTAATGTACAACAGCTGATACTTGTGGGTGACCACAAACAGCTGAGGCCCAAGTACAATGTGTACGATCTCGCCTTGGACAGCGGCAGGGGCTACAACCTGGATGTGTCCCTCTTTGAGCGGCTTGCCGACGTGAGCCGCTACAATAACGTGCACCAGCTGCTCACCCAGCGGCGAATGCGGCCTGCCATTGCAGACCTGATTCGCGACACCGTGTACCCGTCGCTCGCCGATGCGCCGTGCGTGCGGGACTACCCAGACGAGGTGCGGGGTATGGGGGCGTGTGTATACTTTTGGGAGCACGACGTGGCAGAGGACGGGTGTTGCCGAGAGGACGATGGCGCTGGCGGGCGCTCCCATCGCAACACCCACGAGGTGGGGCTGGTTGTCGCACTGACGCGGTACCTCATCCAGCAGGGCTACCACGCCCGCAACTTGGTCGTCCTGACTGGCTACGCGGGGCAGCTGGCGTTGCTGCGGGCAGCGCTGTCGACGCTGACGGGGGTGGCGATTGACGAGCGTGACCAAGAAGCGCTGGAAGACCCGGACGCCGCCGCCGCTGGCGGTGCGACCACGTCGGGGGAGATGGCCACTGCGCCTGACCGCGGCAAGGATGACCTCGTTCGGCTTGCGACAGTGGACAACTATGTACGCTGTACACTGACTACGTTTGGGAGGGTGGGAGTTGAGTGGGACTGGTTGTGTGTGGGATCCTGTTTCTTTCGTTGTTTCTTTTGTCCTCCGGCAGGAACTGACCGTACCCTGCCCGTTTCATTTTGCTTGCTGGTCCCACCTGGTGCTGCCCCACCGTATGCTTGCTTGCCCGTTACCTTTTTACGTGCCCCTTTGTGCGGAGCAGCAAGGCGAAGAGAGCGACGTGGTCATTGTGTCCCTGGTGCGTTGCAACCCTGGAGGAGTTGTCGGCTTCCTCTCTACGCCCAACCGCATCAACGTGCTGCTGTCGCGGGCCAAGCACGGCCTCTTCCTCGTTGGTAGCGCCCGCACCCTCACGCTGCGGCGCCGCACCCCCGGGGGCGTCATGTGGTCTCGCGTCGTTGAGCTGCTCCGTGCGGGCGGGCGCGTCGGCCCCGCCCTTCCGCTGCAATGTCAGTTGCACGGCACCGCCACAGCCGTGCGGGACGCGTCGGCGTTTGCCGTCCTGGCCGGCGACGGCGGCTGCGCGGCGGCTTGCGGCTTTCTTCTATCCTGTGGTCACACCTGCCCGCGGCGGTGTCACCCGGACGACCGCCGCCACGTCCGGGAGGCTGCCGTCTGCCGCGCCGACTGCATGCGCCTGCGGCCGGTCGCCGAGTGCGCGGGGCAGCACCCGTGCCCCCGCCGGTGCGGGGAGGCGTGCGGGCCGTGCCGCGTGGTGCTGCCGCGGGTGAACCTGCCGTGTGGGCACACCCGCCACGGGGTGGAGTGTGTCGACGCCTCCCGCGGGCGGGTGCGGTGTATCACCCGGGTGGCGGTGGAGATGCCCCTGTGCGGCCACACGTGCGAAGTGGCGTGTGCGGTGGCGGCAGAGCGCCCCTTCCACACCTCCCCCGCCTACTGCACGGAGGCGTGCGGGCAGCCGCTGCCCTGTGGCCACCCCTGTGCGGCGCCGTGCAAAGAGTGCCGGGCGGTGGGCGTCGACGACCCCGAGCGACGGGTCGCCGTGTCCCACGGTCCGTGCCGTGTGGCGTGCGGGCGGGCGGGCGCGTGCGGCCACGACTGCAACCACCCGTGCCACGCCGGCACGCCGTGCCCGCCGTGCGACCGGCCTTGTGCTCGCGGGTGTGAGCACGCCGCGTGCGCTCTCTCCTGCGGCGAGCCTTGCGTGCCGTGTCTGCAGCCGTGCTCGTGGGCCTGTCCACACGCGCCGGTGCGGGACGCGGGCCCCGCTGCGGGGACGGCGGTGGTGGTTGGCCCCGCCGGCTGGCGCTGCTGTGTCATGCCCTGTGGCGCGCCGTGTGACATGGTGCCGTGTGACCGCCGGTGCGGCTTGCCGCTGTTGTGTGGTCACCCGTGTCCGTCGCTGTGTGGGGAGCCGTGCCCGTCGTCCGCCTATTGTGCCGAGTGCGGTGACCGCTTCCGGGCGCTCGCCGACGAGGTGGTGGACCTGCTGACGCTGACCCATCTGGCCGACGTGGACGTGGACGCCGACCCGGTAATTGTGCTGGCGTGTGGTCACCTCTTTTTGCGCTCCACCCTCGACGGCTGGTTTGAGCTGCCCACCGCCTACGTCCACGACGAGGTGACGGGCCGGTACATTGAGCCGGCGCCCCTGCCCGCGGAGGCCGCCGCCGTCAAGGGCTGCCCCACCTGCCGCCAGCCAGTGGCGGTGCGGCGGTACGGGCGGCCGGCAGCCAAGGCGCGCCTCGACGCGGCCGTCGAGTACCACATCCGCGCCACGACGCGGCGCCACAATGCCCTTTTGACCCGCCTGAACACCCTCCTTGACGCCGTCACAGCTGCCGAAGCCGCCCCCGCGGCAGCGGGCACTGCCACCACTGCTGACCGCCGCCCCCCCCCCGCCCACGCCGCGGGCGCAGCACCGGACGCAGGGGGGCCGGCTGCCGCCGTCGCTGCCGCCACCGACACTAGGTGCCGCGACTGTGCCCTTCACGGCGCCGCCGCCGAGCTGGAGCGTCTCGCCGACGCAGCAAACCGCCTCGCCGACGAAGCCGAGAAGGACAACCCCGCCGCCCGCATCCACACCGCCTCCCTCGTTACGGTGGAGCGGGAAGCGGCAGCGGCGCGGGCGGCGGCGGCCGACGCCACCGCCAGCGCGCCGTCTGACGCGGCCGACGCGACGGTCGACGTGGCGCCCCCCGCCTTCCGTATCGGCACCGCCGCTGGCGACACGGAGGAGCGGTCAGGGGCGACGGCGCCGGCCGCGCGGCCGGCGTCGGCAGCCGCCGCACCTGCGGTGGCGACCCCCGACAATGCCGCCGCGGCGGCCGCCCAGCGGCGGCGAGCGGCCATTGCGCTACCGCCGCCCGACCTGGCCGTCCCCACAGACGCCCGGCTGACCGCCACAGACGCACTGCTCGGGGCCGCCCGCGCTCGCCTGGCGGCGACTCGCATGCCTGCCGTGGCGGGCGGCCCCTGCGGTGGCGGCGCCGCCGCCGCGGCCGCCGCGGCCCACGCGCAGGCTACGCCGCTGGCCCGGCGGGACGCGGCGGCCGCTGCCTTGGACCGCGCCGCCGCGGCCGTTGCCGCGGCGGCCGCGACAGCGTCCCGGGGGCGCCTCGACGGCGGCCGCCGCGCGGCGGCGCTGGCGCAGCGGCGGGTGGTCCTTGCCGAGCAGGCGGTGGCGGGCGACTTTTTGGTGCGCGGCACCGCGGCGGCGGCCGCGGTCACCGGCCCGGGCGGCGGCGCCGCCCCCCCCGCCCGCACCGCTGTCGACGAGGCGTCTGTGCGGGGGCGGCAGGAGGCGGCGCTGGCCGACGCCACCGCCGCCCTGGCCGCCGCCCGCGCCGCGACGGCGGCCTTCCACCCCGACGCGCCGCTCGTCGTCTGGGTCGCCGCCGCCGCCGCCCGCGTTGCCGCCCTGCGGGTGCGCGTGCAGGAGGGGGTGGGGCGCCTGTCCGTGAGGGAGAAGCGCACCATCTTTGCGGCGCTGCGGCTGGCGCCCGCCGCCGTTGGCGCCCACATGTACCGGTGCCCCAACGGGCACGCCTACTTTGTGGACAACTGTGGGGAGGTGGTGGAAGCGGGGGTGTGCCCCGAGTGTGGTGCCCCCATCGGGGCCAGGACGTACGGCACGCCCGCGGAGGGCAATGTGCGGGATACAACCTACCTGGACGCCCCGTCTGTGTGGGGAGGGGGCGCGTAGGTTTGGTCGCGGCTGGCGGCGGCTGGCGGCGGGCGTTGCGTGTCCCCCCCACGGTCGGCGGGGGCTGTGCGCTGTGGCTGGCACCACGCGGGGGGTGCCATAGGGACGAGGGGCAGGTCGATGGAGGGGCGGAGGCACTGTACTGTACCTACTTTAGGGTCAATCGCCGGTCGGTGGCGAGGGTTCTCCACTGATCCCCGCTACCCCGCCGCCCACGCCGCTCACGCGGCGGGGTAGCGGTTGTCTCTCTTTCTCTCCTTTTTTTTTTTCTTCTTCTTCCGCATGCCACCGTGAAGCTCGCTCTTGGGGACCGCCTCCCTGTGGACGCACCCCTGCCGTCGGGGCCGCGGGGCGGTGGCGTTGGATACCCCCCGAGAGAGAAGACGGGAAAGAAAAGAAGAGAACGGGCATGCGGCGCCGTCCACGGGCCCCCACCCCACACAGCCCACGCGGCACGCACCCACGCCCCCGCCGCCCGCCCTCTGCGCCGCCACCGTCGACGCCGCCGCTGCCGCCATGCCCGTCCACCCACCCACCGCCCCCGCCCGTGGAGCACGGCGGGGCGCCCGCCCTCCCCCCCCCCCCCCCCCCCCGCACGGAGCCGCCGCCGCGCCAGGGCCAGGCGGCAGCGCCTGGGGCCCACGGCGGCCACCAACGGCCGCCCCCCCCCCCCCCGCCTGCGCGTGTCACGGCTGTCGGCAGCGGCGCCAGCAGCGTCTGCACCGACGAATGCGCAGGCGGCAGCGTCGCGTCGGGCGAGTCGCCCACCCCCGCCCGCGGCGGCATCGCCCCCAGCGACCAGGGGTGACCGCCGGCCCATCCACCCCCCTCTGCGGGGTCGCCCACACCTGCTCCCCAGCGGGGTCCTCCTCCCGCCTCGGGCCACACCCCCGAAGAGCCCCTCCCCCCCCCCCCCCCCCGCCCCCCTGGGGACTGACGGCAGCGGCCCCGCGGCGTAGCCGAGCGCCACCCCCCGGGCGCCGCGATTGCCAACGCATAGCTCCTGGAAGAGATGCTTCGCTGCCCGCTGCTGTGGGCGTCCACCGGCGCCGCGCCTTCGCGGGAGCCGGGCGGGGGGCGGCTACGCAGCCGCCTGTGAGGGACCAAGACGAGGACACGCATCGCTTGGCGTGGCGCATCGAGCGGTGGTATAAGGGTGCGTCCGCCCATCCGGCCGGCCCCTCCCCAGTCCCGCGGGCGCCTTTTCTTCTCGTCCGCTAGGCAGCAGCTGGTGGTGCGCGCTGGAGCCCGAGTCGCGCCTCCTCCCGGGGGGGGCGCGGCTCTACGCCGCCGAACCGGCGGCGCCCTCCTGTCTGTGCTCGGCTGCCCCTGCGCGTTTGATCGGGGCCACCTCTGCGCTCGGGACGGCAGCGGCGCTGGGCGGCGGCGTGCACGCCCTGCGTCGTCCCCGCCTTCGTTCGGTGTCTTCTTCCTCCCTTCCCTCCCTCCCTGCCCCCCCTCCTCCCTGCTCTCCCCTAGTTCCGCCACGTGATGGTCTCGCGGCCGCGCGCGCAAAGGAGACGACCGTTTGGCAGCAGTGGCGGTGGTGACACCCTAAGTACTGTACACGCCGTCCGCGACGCGAGAAGGGAGCTAAAAACGCTGGGGCACGGAGAACGCAGCGAGCGAGGCGACGACAACAGGCAATTCACAAAAAAAAAAAAACAGACACAAAAAAAACGACAAAGAGTAGAAAGGACACCCCCCGTGGCCAGCACGCGACCCATTGAAACACAAAACACAATGCAGAGAGACGACCCAAAGCCCAAACAAACAAACACACTTCACACATACACATGCACACAACCCTCGATCCCGTCGCCCCAAGTGCCCCCGAAACCCCATCGACCGCGCGGTGGATCGTCGGCTGGTGCAGATGACCCATCCCCGCCCCCCGCATCCCCCACGCCCTTACCAGCGCCCCCCGCATCCCCCACGCCCTTACCAGCGCCCCCCTACTGGTGGCTGCTGTGCGTAGAGGACGCGGGCGCGTCCACCTGTCGCGGCCGCCCGCCGCCGAGGCCGTCGCCCGCCTTCATAGCGATCAGCGCATCGAGGGCGGCCGACTTGCGGGGGCTGGCCACCCGGTAGTGGCTCGCGTGCGGTGGGGGCGAAGGGGGAGTGACGGGTGGCCGCCGCCGCCGCCACTGCCCCATGGACCGACACGCGTTGTTGGGCGTGCACGGCGGGCGGCCACCGGTTGGCGGCGGCGGCGGCAGCGGCGGCGGCGGCGGCGGCGGCGGCGGCGGCGGCGGTGGACGGCGGTGTCCCGCCGCCTGCGCCCGTCGACAGGGCGGCGACGTCATGTGCACGGTGAGGGGGGAGAGGGAGGGGGGGGGGGGGGGGGGGGGGGGGAGGAAGAAGGGGGCGTGGGGCGGTGGGGACCCCTCGGAAACATACCGAAAAACACGCGGGCGGGCGTGCGGCTCGGCCGGGGGCGGTGCAGAGACGGCGGGCGGCCCCGGCCGGAAGGCCGTGGCGGTGGCGCCGCGCGGGGCACGACACAAGACAAGGATGCAGGCGGAAGCGGCGCAAGCCGCCAGCCAGGGCGCAAACACCAGCGACGCAAGATGGCTCCACCCGTCTGCGTGCTGGCACCCCCAACTCTTCCCCCCCCCCCCCCTCCCTCCCCGAATGGCACTGCCGGCGCCACACCCTCAGCCATCCAAAACGGTCACGCCCTCGTCATCAAAGTACACGCACCCCGCCCCCTGGTCGGTCATGACCATCCCATTGGCGGGCCCGAGCGTCACCCCCGCCGCCGCGGCGGCGGCGGCGGCGGCGGCCACCGCCTCGCGGGGGACCCCCCGGGAGCGCGACAGCACCAGCAGGTCCTGGGTGGCGGGCTCGCCGGGGGCGTCGCCCTCGGCACACGACCACACCACCGCGGTGGTGTAGGGGGGCACGGCCGCCGCGCCGTCGTCGTCGTCGTCGCCGCCGTCGCTGCCGTCGCTGCCGCCGCAGCCGCCGCCGCCGCCGCCGCCGCCGCCACCGCCACCGCCGCCACCGCCGCCGCCGTCGGTGCTGCTGCCGGGCCCGCCCTCCACGGCGAGCACCCAGTAGCGCCCGGCGGGGTGGGGCGGGAAGGAGAGGGCGAGCCGGCCGGGCGCCCCCACCGGGTCGGGGGTGGTCAGCAGGCCCCGCGTGCACGCCACCACCCGCCGGCCGTCGCCGTCGCCGCCGGCGGTAGAGGCGGACGCGCCGCCAGCCGCCGGCGGCGCGGCCGTCGCAGACCCCGTCGCCGCGCCCCCCCCCCCCACCACCGGCGCGCCGTCGTCGGCAGGCGGCGGCGGCGGGGGCAGGAGCAGGCACGACCGCACCGCCGCGACGGGCGCCCCCCCCCCCGCGACGGCCGGCGTGTAGTGGGCGGTGACGCACGGCGCGCCGGCCTCGACGGCGGCGACAAAGCGGGCCGACATGGCCGCCTGGTACCAGGTGCCGCGCAGGGCGGCCAGCGAAAACGCCGCCACCGTTGGGGGGGACGGGCAGGCGCCGCCGGCGGGGCCCGTCGACGGCCCGCCGTCGGCGGCGGCAGCGGCGGCAGCGGCGGCAGGGGCGACGGCGGCCATGGCCACCAGCACCACCAGCGGGGCCGTCACGGCCACGGCGGCGACGGCGGCGGTCGCGGCCACGGACCGGCGGGGCGCGCGGCGCCGGCGCAGGCCGCCCATCCGAGCGGGGCGGCTGGGGGGCGGGGCGACCCCGACCGCCATGGGGGAGAGCAGGTGGAGGGGGAAAAGCCGCCGCGACAACGGCGTGCCCGGCCGGCAAGTGGAGGGGAGCGGTCGCCGCGACGATGGAGGGGGGGCCAGAGGAGGGTGCCCGTGCACACGAGACGGCGGCGGTCGCGTCGAGAAAGAGAGAGGTCGACGCCGGTGGGGTTCGGCGGGCTGGGCCACCGCCGTTTTATACGAGACCCCCCGCCCGTGTCCCCGATGCCATAGGCGCCTGCGGTGCCATACACCGCGCGCCGGGTGATGACCCGCCGCGGCGGCTGCGGCTCTGCCACCGCGGGCGTCGCCCACTTTGATGCTGTCCCACCAGCCTGGCGGTCTCCCCTGCACCCGGGCTCAGAGGGCTCCAGCTGGACATCATCCTTCAACTAAAGCGCCTTTGTCGATCCGACTGGTATTTAGAATTCGACAACTCGAGGAGAATATCTCGAGGACATGTTGCTCACTGCAATGCTGGCCGGGGATCACAGAAAACTCCTGCGCACCGAGGGTTTTGTCGACCCGATTTTTTGTTGGAGATTGAGGTTGTGGGGGTTTTTGATTCCAGTCGACCACATCCATCAAGGATGTGGTCGAGTCGCGTCGAGCTTGTCTCGTTACCAGTCCAAAGCGCTTCGCTCATGTCCTCATCAGCAAACCGGCTCTTCAGCAGGTAGAGAAGCCGCCCCTCAGCTTCTTGCCCGTCCGTGTGCCGCGTCGCCTGAGGGGTGCATTTGAGAGCTGTCCACGGCAGCAGCGAAGCGCATGGTGGCCTCGCCCTACGGAGTGACGTGGGCACCTGCGCCAACAGCAGCTTGGACAGCCAGGTAATCGTCCTACTTTGCTCACCGAGGGCGGGCCTCTTTCACTCGGCTCGGTAGTAGCTCGTCCACGCTCTCGCCCTGAATCCTGCCCTCCTCTTCGGTGGGGCACACATCCTCCCGCATCGTCAGTGCCTTGCAGAGCTCCTGGCAGTACGGGCGGTGGACCAGAGGGCGCTCAGCCATCCGGCGGGGAGCCTTCGACAGTGGCGCCGGCATCACGCGCTGCGTCTGTGGGCATGACGACCCACAGAAAGGACAACGCTCTGCTGCGACACGCGCAGCAACGCGAGCATCAATGGGGGACAACAAAGCCAGCAGCACGGGGAGAACCCCAGCACACGCGCTGTGCTCATAACACAAAAATGTCACATCTCCCTTCAGTCCCTTGCTAACCCTCTACTGGCTTGACCGTCCCAGTAGACAAGGTGCGCATATCCACGGGTTGTGGATCCAGCCCGGCATTTCTGTCACAAGTGGAAACAGGTTTTCCATTCCACGCAGCCGACCAATATGCGTGGAAGTATATCTCACTCACTCAGTATCGAGATATCCGGTCCAAATACATACGAGATAGTCTCAAAACTCATCGACAAAAGCCATATAATGTGGTAATAAAATAATTGCTAAAATTATGTAGCGCTGTGCTCCACCGCGCACACCAAGGTGCACTGACACTGTGTATTACAGAAGTACTCACAGTGCACACAAGACACTCAAGCAAGCTACAGGACAGAACAAAACACTTGATTCCAAGAAATAAGCGCACACGGGTCCACTCGCGACACTCAGCACACCACAGGAAGGATGGGCGCCGCCACTGCTGAGCAGGCCGCCGCGGCCACCGTCTTGCCAACGGCCGGCGCCTGCGCGGGCAACGCAAAAACCACGGCGATGACGACCGGCACGGCTGCCCAGCCGGCGGCCGCCGTGGTGGCCGTCGTGAGGAGCGCAGCCGCTGCAAGCAGCCACAGCAGAGGCGGGTGGGTAGGTGGTCGGACTCCACTTGGCGGATGCATCACCCCGGTGGGCTCAGCGACACCCCAGCAAAGGCGGCCCGGCATGGCGAACCTGATGGTTCCAGCGGCGGGTTGCAAAGGCGGTGTTCTCCGACGCTCGTCTGCCTTTGCCCCCCCCTGGACCCATCGGGGATCCAAGTCGGCAGGTCCGTAACAAGCATCTCACCCAGACAACGCGGCTGCATGCAACAGCGCGACAGGATCTCCCTACTGATGGATATCAGCCGAGTAGGTTGAGCGTTCGGCGCTCTCCGCGTTGACGCGTGGCAGCAGCACAGGGCTCCTGTGCAACCCCCCCAAGCATAAGCATCGGGCCTTTCGAGGCAATGAGATACGACAGAGAGGAACCAAAGAGAGCGAAAAAGAGCGGGAGGCGTGTCCGTGTTCGCCTTGACCTTGCAAGAAAACTCGAATATACATATATTGTTCTCCCGCGACAGCGAGAATCAAAGAGAAGCACCCCTGTGACCCGACGAGGCACCCCTGTACCGCACGTGTACAGTACCTCTGTGACCAAAAGTAGACCCTCAACCTATGGCAGGAAAGAGATTGACATCGTTCACCACTCGACCTACCTACATACATAGTAGTATGAGCGGTCGTAGGTAGCCAAGCCGGGCCGGCGCTTCTCCCGCCAGAACTGGGAAGCGCTGTACCGCCCTATCCGGACATCTTTTGGTTTGGTTCATTAGCACTGAGACGAAGAACCGGGCTGGTGGCCTGCCCCACCTATGTATGTACCTAAAGGATTCAGGCCCTGCACGCCCAGAACGTGCAGGGGGCCTTGCACCCGGTTTGATTTTTGAACCTGGCCGCGGGGTCGGGGCTGATAGCAGACGGGCACGCGGCGGGGGGCCGGCCGTCTGGGCGGCCACGCCGGCAGTGGCGGTGGCGGTGGCGGCGGCCGCAACAGGCGGCGGCGGCAGCGGCGGGCGGCGGGCGGTGGGTGGCGGGCGGCGGGCGGCGGGGGCGGCAGCGAGGGGGTGCGGGGGGGGGACACGCCCCGCATGGGGGTGCCCGCGGTGGGTGCGGTAGCAGGCTGCCATGCACCTTCCCCCCCCCCCCCACCCGCAGGGCGGACGTCCCGACGGGCGGGCGCCCCCCCACCGCCGCGCCGTCCGCGGCTCGTGTGCAAGGCCGACGGGGGGGCGCCGGCGGGGCGCGGCGGGGCGGGGCGGGTGGGGGCACGCCGACGGTGTCCCCAGCGCCCGGCAGCGGGTCACGGCGCAAGGGCCGCCACGCTGCCGGCGCCGGCCGCCATGGGCTGCTCGGCGCGTGACCCCTCCCCCCCCTTCGCGGTGGCTACTGGCGTCTCTGACGGTGGCGTGGGATTGATCGTCGCCGCTCCTCCTCTCTCCCGCCCACCCCCACCCTCCCCCCACGCCCCCCCCCCCCCCCCCCCGCATCGACACGGCGCTCCCCCCCTCCCCCCCCCGCCCACCCAGACTTCTCCTCCCCCTTACGTGGTGCTTCTCTGTGGCACCTTTGGTGGCTGGCTGGCGGCGCCCCGCTGGGCCCGGCCCCCTCCTCCCCCGCTCATCCGCCTGACCTCGTGCGCCTGTTGGTGGCTGCCGGCGCCCCGCTCTCCGTCTCCTCTTCCCCCCATCCCCCCCCCCCCCGCCGTCTTTTGACGGGTGTGACCGACGCGGCCGCGTCGTGGGCGTACGGCGGCGGGGGGCGCCGCGATGGCCACGTCGGGCCCGCCCTCCCCTGGCGGTCCACCCCGTAGGCCCCGACCGCCACCGCCCGCGGGCGGTGGCGGTAGCGGTGCACCGCGGGGTGCCGGACGGAGCGCCGGCGCCGGTGCCGGCACCGGTGCCGGTGCCGGTGCCAGTACCGGTGCTGGTGCCAGTGCCGTTGCCAGTGCCGGTGGTGGTGGTGGTGGTGGCGGTGGTGAGAGCAGCAGGGGTAGCGGCAGCGGCAGCGGCTGTGGAGGTGGTGGCGGCGGCGACAGTGGCGGCGTCGGCGGTGCGGTGGCGGGCGCCCAGGAAGGGAGTGGCCACCCGACTGCAGGCCCCCCCGGCGGTGGGCAAGCTGCTGGCAGGCGGCGTGGCAGAGACACCGGCGGCGCCCCTGCCGGCGGTGGGGGCGGTGCAGACGGCGGCGCGGACCCTGTCGGCGGCGATGGTGTGGACGGCCCCCCGCGGGGTGGGGACGGGGGGCCACCCCCCCCCCCCCCCCCCCCCCCCCCCCCCCCCTCCACCTGTCCCTCGTCGAGACGGACCTGCTGGACGTGGTGTGCCACGCGCTGGACCACCCGCCGCACCCGCAGGCGAGCCGCCGGTGGGTGGCCGCCATGGCCGCGCCCATGGCCAAGGCGGACCAGCAGCGGTGGTGGGGTACGCAGCGGGCGCTGCGGGCGGGCCTCCGGCCGAATGTCATTTCGTTTGTCGCCGCCACCATGGGGGGGGAGGTGCTGTCCACCCCCGTCGCGGCGGTCGTCCGCAAGACCCCCTACGCGCTGGCGCGGGTGACCCCCGCCGACCCGGCGTGGCGGCCCCGCGCGAGTGACCCGGGGGGCGTCTTTTTTTCCACCGGCCGCCGCTGGCGTCGCCCCGCCGCTGCCGAAAACGACAATGTCGACCACGGCAACGACAAAGACGACCACGACGACGGCGACAACAACGACGGAGGTGTCGGCGGCGCAAACGCGGGCGCCGCCGACAGGGGCTGGCCGACGGCGCCGGCGCCGCCGGTGCGTCCGTTTATGGACATCCTGCTCTCCCGGCGGGGGATCCCCGCCCGGGGCCTGTTGTGGGCGCTGGAGCTGGCCTACTTTGCGCGCCTCATCCTCAACGGCCTGATCATCTGTGACCACTCCATCCACAGCCTGCTGGCGGCGGCGGTGGAGGTGGTGGCCGCCGCCATGGGCGCCCCCCCCCTCCCGTCGGCCGCCGCGCAGGCGGCGGCGCGGCGGGCGGGGGGCGCCGCCTGGGGCGCCGCCTGGGCCGACGCCATCCGCGCCGCCCCCTTCACCGCCGTGGTGCTGCGGCTGGAGCTGGGGCCCCACGCGGTGTCGCCCAGCGCCTACACCCTCTACGCCCACGAGTGGTACCTCCGGTTTGTGCACACCTACCGGGGCGCCCCGGGGGGGGGGGACCGGCCGACGGCGGTCACCGCCGCCACCGCCGCCGCTATTGCCGCCGGCCGGGTGGACCGGCGGGGGGGGGCGCCGCACGCGGCCGCGGGGGGGGGGGGAGTGCTCCTCCCCCTGGCCCCGCCGACGGGCGGCAGGGGGGCCCCACGACGACAACGACGACGACGACGACGACGGCGGTGGCGGCGGCGACGACGGCGGGGACGGCAGACACGGCGGCGGCGGCGACGGTGGCAGCGGCGGCGGCGGCGGCTGCAGCCGCCGATGAAGACGCCGACGCGGACTGGCTGGCGGGGCTGGTGCTGCCACCGCCGCCGCCGTCGCGGCGGCCGCCGCCCCGGCGGTCACGGCCCAGCCGGCAGGCGCGTGCCGAGGCGGTTGCGGCGGTGGGGCGCACCGCGGCGGCGGCGACGGCGGCGGCGTCCGCCGCCGCCGCCGCCGCTGCCACCGTCGCCGCCGACTGCCGGGCAGCCGGCGCGGCGGGCGGGCGGGGCGGCGGCACCGACGCCCCCCCCCCGCGGGCGCCACCGCCACGGCCACAGACCACGTGCCTGTCGCCGGCGGCGGGCGTCCCGCAACAGGCGCCGTCGGCGGGCCCCGCACCGGTGGGCGGCCGCCGCGGCCGCCATGGCCCCGCGCCGCCGCCGCCGCCGCGCCGTGGCGCCCCGTCGGCGGGGCAGACGACGACGACGGGTGCCGGCGGGGGCGGCGGCGTGAGTGGCGGCGGCGGCGGCGGCGGCGGCGGCGGCCGTGGCGGTGGCGGTGCCGCCAGGGGCCCGCGTGGTGGTGGCACCCGCGACAACGGCGCGGCCGGGGCGGGGCAGGCGGCAGCGCCAGACCCAGAGGACTTTCCCAGCCTCCCATCGCAACCAAAGGGAGGGGGGGGGCGCGGCGGACCGTCTGCCGCCTCACGGCGCAGCCGTGGGGGCCTCTCAACGCCGGCGGCGTCGCAGCCTGTGCCGCTCGGCGGGCAGCCTACGCCACCGGCCACGTCGCCGCGGCGGCCGCGTGACGGCAACGTCGGCGCCGTGTGCCCGTCAGCCTCCTCGGTGGCGCCGGCCCTCCCCAGTCTGTATCCGCCGCGCCGCCGCCCACCACTGTCCCCGTCCCCGCCCCCGTCCCCGCCCCCGTCCCCGCCCCCATCCCCATCACCGCGGCCACCGACGCCGCCGCCGTCGCTGCCACCGCCGCTGCCAACGGCAGACGAGTTTCCGCCCCTCCCACGGGCGGCCTCCCGGCCACTCCCGGCACGGCCGTCGCGGTCGCCCCCGCCGCTGCGGACCACGCCCCAGCCGCAGCGGTCGCCGCCGCCGCCGCCGCCGCCGCCGCCGCCACCGCCACCGCTGCCGACGCGGCGGCCGCCGCCATTGTCGGCGCCGCCGCCGCTGCCGCCGCCGCCGCCGCCACCGCCGCCACCGCCGCGGCCGTCGTCGCCGCCGCCGCTGACGCTGCTCCCGCACCTGACGCCGCCGCCCCTGCCGCCGCCGCCGCAGCCGTCGCTGCCAGCGCGCTTCCCCGCGGTCCGCGGCGCCGCCGCTGCCGCCGCCGCGGTCGCCGCGCGTCCGCCCCCGGCCGTGGCCGCGCCGTCTGAGGATGACGGCTGGGCGTACGCCGCGCCACTCCCGGGCGGCGGGTGGCCCGCCGTGGCGCCGACAGCGGCCGTCCCCGTCGAGGGGCCACTCGGCGGCGGCGGCGGCGGCGGCGGCGGCGGCGGTGTCGGCTGGGGCGACTTGCCAGGCCCGCCCGCTGCAGCGGGCGCCGCCGCGACCCCCGCGCCCGGCACCACCGACCGGTGGGTGGACGCAGCGCCCACCAAACCGCCCCCGCCGCGCCACCGCGCTGCGCCGCCGCCATCGTCGCGGGTCAACCCGCTGGGCGCTGTGGGCGACCGCCGGCCGGCGGTGCCACGGCTTGCCCCTGCGTGGGACCCCCCGCCGCTGTCGGCTGTCCCCGCACTGTCCGCCGCCCCTTCCCACTTTGCTGAGCCACTCGCGCCGCCGCCGCCGCCGCCGCCGCCGCCACCGCCACTGGCGCCGCCCCCGCCGCCGCCGCCGCCGCCACCGCCGCCGCCGCCGCCGCCGCCGCCGCCACCACCACCGCCGCCGCCGCCGCGCGTCCGACACTGGTACGCCACCGATGCGGGGCGCGCCGGCGCGCTAGCCACGATGACGTGGCGGCATGCCGCCCCCCCGCCCATGACCGGCGCGCCGCCCGCCCCCCTCCCCGCGGCGGCAGCCGTCCATGACGGGCACCTCCCCCCGTGGCCCGCGGCCGCGGGGGTGGCGGGGGACTGCTGGCTGCCTGCCGCCCCTCCGCCCGTGGCCGCCCAGACGACGCCGCCGCCCACCCCCCTCCCGCCGGCGGCCGTCGGCCTCGACGCGTACGTCCCATGGACGGCCGCCGCCGAGGCGGGGGCGGGGGTGGCGGCCAGCTGGCTGCCTTCCCCCCCCGCCCCCGCGGGCGTGCAGGCGGGACCGCCGCCCGCCGCCGCCGGGCCTGCTGCTGCTGGCGCCGCCCATCACCCCTACGCGCCATGGCCGGCGGGCGCGGGGGGGGGGGGGGACGGCTGGGCGCACCCGCCGCCGCTGCCGCCGTCCACGTGGAGCCCCCCGCCCCGCAGGGAGCTGCCGCCGCCGGCGCTCCCCCCCCCGCTGACGTGGGAGCCACTCCTCCCACCTTACAAAGGGGCCCCTGCGTATGCGCCCGCCTCGGGTGCGGGGGTGGCCGTCGCCCCAGAGGCGGCACCAGTCGCCGCCCCAGCCCCTGCCGCTCGCTTGGTGGCGGCCGCGCCAGCCGCCGAGCCGCCGCCGCCGCCGCCGCCGCCGCCGCCGCCGCCGCCGCCGCCGCCGCCGCCGCCGCCGCCGCCCCCCTCCCCTCCAGCCCCCCCCCACCCCGCCGGTGGCGTGCCGCCGGTGGCGACGGCGCCGGGGGGGACCCCCCGGGGGAAACCGGCACCGCCGCGCCCCCCGCCTGCGGCTCTGCCCAGCGGCGGCGGAGGCGTGCCCGTCGCACACCCCCTGACATTCCCCCCCGGGACGGACCTGTTGGCGGTCGTTGCCGCGGCCTTGGCGTCGCCCCCCCCCCTGCCCCCCCCCACCCCTGGTAGCGACGACGAAGGCAACGACGGCAGCACCAACAATGACATGGACGCGCGCCGGGAGGGGGGCCACGCCGCCCGATGGGCGGCGACCATGGCGGCGGCCGACGACGTGACGGCGGCGGCGGTGGCAGCGGCGGTGGCGTGGCGCCATGCGGCGGCCGCGGCGGCGCCGCCGGGGGTGGTCCCGGCCACCCCCGCCGAGGCGGTGGCGGCCGCCACCGCCGCCGCCGACGCGGCCGCAACGGCGGTGACCGTCTTGCGTGACGCCGCCGACCGGGTGGCGGCGGCGGCGGCGGCAGGCGTCCCGCCCCCGGCGGGCGCCCGTCCGGGCCCTGCCGGCGGGGGCGGCGGCGGTGGGGTCCTCCCCCCCAGCAACGCCCCCACCACCCCGCCCCCGCCCGGTTGGGGGGCGACGCCGCCGCCCCCCCCCGGGACCGACAGCCTCCCCCACCCCCCCGTCGACGCGCCCGACCTGCGGGTGCCCCTCGGCTGCATCGACGCGGCGGTGGCCGGCGGGCTGGCGCCCGCAACGCTCGTCACCGCCGTGGCCCTCCACCAGCGGCTGCAGCGGTGGGGGGAGCCGACGGCACCGG
Source organism: Pyropia yezoensis (assembly GCA_009829735.1). NCBI lineage: Eukaryota > Rhodophyta > Bangiophyceae > Bangiales > Bangiaceae > Pyropia > Pyropia yezoensis. Next base: position 11,768,482 of record CM020619.1, read on the forward strand.
GGGGGGCCCGCGCGGCGGCCGCGGCGGGTCGGCGGGCCCCCTTTTTTCACGCCGCCACCCCGGGGCAGCGGCTGGCCGCCGCCCTCCTGGCCGCCCGCCACTCGCCCGGCGTGCCGCCAGTCCCCACCGCGGCGGTGACGGGGGTGCCCGCGCTGGGGGTGGCGACGCCGTGGGCGGCCGCCCGCCTCGAGGCGGCGGTCGTTGGCCGCCTGGCCGTCACAGAGGGAGGGGTGGTGGTGAGCGCGGCGGAGCAGGAAGCAACCGCCTGGCTGCTCGTGTGGCAGTGGGGGGGGGCGTCTTCCTAGAGTGGATGGGGGGTTTCCCTCGTGGGTGCCTGCCACCTGCCTGGGACCTCTGTGGCGACGTACGAGTGTTGGCGCCAGAAAAACACCATGTCCACCATGTCGCCCTTTGCGCGATAAAACGGTCATGCCATACATTAAAACATGGGATTGCAAGTTGCTTTCAAGGATCTGGACACGGGGCGTGAAATGTGTCGCACATCTCAGGACCGGGCGTGGGGTGCAATCACGCCGAAATGTAGGGCGGCCCACGAGTCGCCACGGAACGTGTAAACAGGTCGTGCAACATCGTACAGGTCGTGCAACATCGTGTTCAAAAACAGCGTTCTCAGCCGGAACAGAACAGAAATCGCCGTGCGTTATATGAGAAGGTAGGCCACGTCGTGCTCATGACGGTCGTCGAGAAGGGACAAAAAACTGTTCTGTTCCCTGCTCGTAGCATCGTATTGCCGCGTATTGCACGTGGAAATCGGCCCTCACGGGGTCTCCAGGGCACACGTGCAACGGCGGACACGTCCGATTCGGGCCTGATTCGCCGAAAATAAGGTACCGGGTCTTGGCCCCACGGCGCAGATCTGAGCATCACCTGATACAGTACAGTACATCTGAGGATCACGAGGTACTCTCCCTCCCGTGAGAATCCGGTTGCACCTGATCATCGCGCGACAGGGTGTCGCTGGCCAACCCTCTTGGCCGCGGGCGCTCCCGCGTCTCGGCGGCCCAGCGGCGGCGGCAGCAGTAGAGGCAGAGGCGGCGGTAGCGCCGGCGGCGGCAGCAGAGGCGGCGGCAGACGCGGCGGCGGCAGCAGAGGCGGCGGCAGACGCGGCGGCGGCAGCAGAGGCGGCGGCAGACGCGGCGGCGGGACTGGGCGGCCAGCCACGAGGGCGGCCCACCAGACGGCGGCGCGTCTCTCCCGAGATACCAAGATGGGCCACGGGGGGAGGGGGCGCCGCTCGTCTGGGGGCGTAAAAGGGGCACACGCCCGCGGGGCCGGCGGGGACGGGGGGGGGGGGGCGGGGGGGGGGGGCGGGGGCCCCCGCCCCTGGGGGAGTGGACTGCTCCGCTCGACGTCGCCCATAATTAATGCTGCATCCGTCGGGGGACGCCCGCCGCAACACGAGCGGGAGGGTGGGCCGCTCCCGGGAGCGGGGGGGGGGGGGGTTGGAGGGGGAAGGCGATGCCTGCCCTCTGCCTTTAGCCTGCTGGCGGGGAGCGGCGGTGGGGGGGCGAGTCGATCGAGGAATTCTATGTGTTGAGGGTGGCGCTTTGTCTGCACAGAGGCAGCAGGCGGGAGCACGGTGGCGCACGCGGCGGCGGATGGTAGCCCTATCGGGAGGGGGGTTGGGGGAATATGTTGGGGAGGTTGTGGGGGGGGGGAGGCGGGGCCGGGGGGGGGGCTGAACACCGCACAACCCGCCTTTCTGTCGCCAGGACGGCGAGAGTAACGAGGTCCGCGGCGTCCCCATCGGATTCCCCCGACGCCTGTGCGCACGACCGGCGGGGGGGCAGCCGACCCGTTGTCGCCGATGGGAAAGGAGAACCCCTCTGTGCGCAAATATAAGGGGCGCCATTTACCCAGGCAGACTCCCTGCGCCACTGCCCCAACCTCGTCACCGTCGAGCTGTTGAGCAGCCCGTCACGGGGGCGCGCAGGGCACCGAATCCCACCTTGTGCGTCTGGTGGCGCCCAGCCGACGACGCACCCTCACGGCGCCTTGGCCCAGCTACAAGGTGCACCCCCGCCCCCCCCCACCCCGCCAACCCCCCGCCTTCCCTCCCTTTTCCCCACCACAGCTCTTCCCATGGCTCCCCGGATCGTGTACTGGGCTACCGTGGCCATCGCGGGCGCGACGGCGGCCGTTGTGGCCACGACGGTTACCGCCGCTGCCGGCGACGCGCCAACCTCGACGGCGCTGCCACTGCGGACGTCGGGCCCCGTTCCGACCGGCCCCCCCACAATCCTGGACGTGCTGCAGGCGGACGACGACTTTTCCATCCTCGCCTACACCGTCGATGCGGCCGGCGTAGGGCCGCTGCTCGGCGACCCGGCGGCCACCCTCACCGTCTTTGCGCCCACCGACGGGGCGTTTATGGCGCTTGCGCGGGCGCTGGGCTTTAACGTCGGCACCAAGGGCGCCGCCCGGCGGTTCATCTTTGACGCGCTCGCCGGCCTAGACGGCGGGGGGGACCCGGCGCCGCTCCTGGCGTCCATCCTCAAGTACCACGTCACGGCCGGGGCGGTGGCGGCGGAGGCGCTCGTTGCGGCGGGGGGGTTCCAGCCCCTCCAAGGCCCCCGCGTGCGCCTTGGCGCGGACAACAAGACGCTGGTGGACGCGGCACCGTCGGTGGAGGACCCCGTGCTGGTGATGACAGACAAGCGCGTGAGCAACGGGGTGATCCACACCCTGTCGGGGGTGTTGCTGCCACTGGATGTTGGGGGAAAGGCTTCCCCGGCGTCGCCTGCTGCCATGCCACCCCAGACCATGCCCATGCCCGTGGCGTCGGGTGCGCCGGCGGCGCCGCCCGTCATGACGCCCCCACCGGTGTCGTTGACGATTGCCGAGCTGGCAGGCGCCACCCCAAACCTCTCCCTCTTCGTCAAGGCCCTGGCCGCGGCAGAGCTGGTGGACGTGGTGGCCGACCCCTCCGCCTCCCTGACGGTCTTTGCACCCACCAACGACGGCTTTCTCTTTCTCGCCCGCGTCCTCGGGTACCCCAACGTGACCGTAGACGCTGCCTTCCCCGCCATCGTCGAGGGTCTCTCCCTTCTGAGCAACGGCCACCCGCGGCGGCTGCTGCGAGACATTCTTTTCTTCCACGTGCTGCCAACCCGAAAGGGGTCGGCTTCCCTCCTTGGCAAGGGCTTTCAAACCACCGTCCTGGGGGGCGCGATCAACGTCCTCGCGTCGGGGGTCATTGAAGACGCGGCGCCGGTGGTGTTTGACCCGTCGATAGACGCCCCGGACGTGCAGGCCACCAACGGGGTCGTCCATACCATCACCAGGACGCTGTGGCCGGTGCGGGTGTGCCCTGGTGGGGCCTCACGCTTCTGCAACGACCTGGGCAAGGTGTTTGACCCTGAGAAATGCAGGTGCGCCGACATCATCGAGTACGGGCCGTTTGCCTATTGAGTGCCTGCCGGCAGGGTTGGCAGGTGGGAAGGGGGCGGCGAGCTGGTTAAGGATAATCAACATAGCGGGGTACGCTCCCTTTCTGTCCCCGCCGCCTCCCCACAGGGACGCTTTCATAAACATCTGGTCCCAGCAAACAAACTCCCCAGCCCCCCTGTCTTATATCGTTAGCACGCAGCCACACGGCTGCTATGGTATGGCAAAGATCAGGTCGTACTAATAAATTAAGCAGAGCTTCCGTTGATGACAAAACTAGAGCACTCGAGAGCTTGGTGATACATATCTGATATGGTAGGAATAGCTCTCTGGGAGGGTGCAACGCAGCCTCGTAGTCATCGCGGTCTCATGTTGCAAAAATCTGGACCTGACGACTCTGGTCTATTGTGCGCGACCTGCCCTCTCTGGACGTACTTAAATCTGCGGCAGGTAATAATATTGTATCATAGTGCTCCATGGTTGGCAAAAACGCAACGAGTTTCCTCTCAGGTTTGCCATATCTGAACATACATTGGTAGATGAAACCAATACGTCTGTTAATTCTTCTGATTTATCGCATTTTATCAAACAATATTAACTATGTTCAAGCACGCGGGTCAGCCACGTGGGAGTCGCTGGCGGCCATCCCGCGTGACCCTCATGAGGCAAGGCGAGGGGACGCCATCGATCTGCGGTCAGCTGC
>CM020619.1:11772892-11798216 GCA_009829735.1 Pyropia yezoensis
TCTTGAATTTTCGTTGGCCCGGTGGGCAGGTGCTGGGGTGGGAGATTCTGAGTGGCGAGATTCTGAGTGGACCCTGGGGGATAAGGAGAGGGACAGCGGGGCTTGGCCCTGCGTCCCCGTCCCGACCAAGAAACTGTTGGACCACACACCATCCTCTTGTTTGTCAGTGGGGAGATTGCCCCACAACAGGGATAGAGTGTGTGCGACTTGCACTTGTTCCGGTTCCCCCGACACGGGAGGCAGCCCTTGTACACCGCCCCAATTTGGGTGTCGCGTGTGCGAGAGGTTTTTGCCACACTTGGTGGAGCAGCAGGGGACAGAGGTAAACTTTACCTCCGGGTGCACCCGGGTGTAGGGGGCCCTCTGTCTCAGAGGAACGGTGGACTTGGACCGTGGCATACGGATCGTCTGCCAACATGACTAGTTCGGACCCCCGTCGTCCGGGGAGTACACGGGTGACGCACGTACTTCAGTGCCTTTGAATACTGGTGAGACACAGGTGGGTTAACTTGGGGTCGCAGAGGGACTAGAGGTCCCTCAAGCCAGCAGGACAGGAAGTGCGGGCAACAGGCCACCCCGACTCAGTCGGGAGTTCACTCGGGTGACACTTCTGATGTGGGTGGGCCGAAGTCTGGCCACCGTGTGGTACACTCAACGGGAACGTCCCAAGGGGTGACGACTGTCCCCGTGGGTTCCACTCGGGTTGGAGCCAACTTTGGCTTGAAGCCGTCCCCAACTAGGCTTTCGGAGGACGGCGGGACCTCCGTTGGTCGGCGATGGGGCTCGCGCCCATGCCCCCGGTTGAGACCCCTGAGGAACGTGGTTACCCCTCAGGTGGACTCCCGGAGGCGGACCGAGACTCAACTGGAGTCGTCAATCCACTCCTCGCGGAAACTATCCGTCGGGAGGCGACCGATGTGTTGCAGCAGACTTTGCCGGACCTGGTGGTCACGATGACGAATACTATTCTGAATCAGATTGTGGCGAGTTTGCCAGATGGCCTTAATGTCCAGACCGGATCGGGGCTTTCGAGCCCGCAGGCGCAGGGGGAGTCCCTCCTCAGGCCTGTTTCGGGCCGCCCCGAACAGGGGGCGACCCCTGTGACTCCCGACGAGGGAGCCACACCATACTCGGTGGGGCGTACGCCCTTCATGGGGGAGCTTCCCCCGGAAACGCCGGCGGCTACACCAAGCTCGTCGCGCCAGACTACAGGCACTGAGGGTCAACTTACCCCAGTGCCACAGCGGTTGTTCCCTCAACGTGAGGTGCCGCCCAAGATTCAGGTAGCCAACCCGGTCTACCAGAGGATCTTTGACTGTGAGACCTTCGCCCTCCACAACAAGTCGGTGGCGTATGGCCCTGTCCAGGCCCGAGCCACGGGCCGTGCCAAGAAGAATGCACTTCATTCTTTTGGGCACAAAGCGGAGTGGGATGGAACTCCCCCCTCTCCCTGTCTTTAATTCCTACGTCGTTTCACAAAAGCCTGTGACGACAATGCCATAAATGAAGGCATGGCTTCCGATATGCTACAGGAATTTACGAAGGGCGACCTGCGGACAGAACTGATGTCCGTCATGCCCAGCTCCTCAAATGGAGGCGCTGGGGAGGTGACGTCCTATTTGGAGCTCGTCAACTGGTTGTTGAGAGCTATGGTTGATGAAGCAGCGTTGGCTTCTCAAGTCGAGGAGATTACGCAAGCCCATCAGGAAGAGGCGGAGGACGAGTTGTCCTTTGCGGAGCGAGTTCGTAAGCTCAAACAATCTTTGTGGGTTTCTTCATCCACAAGCTGTGGTGAAGAGTCGGTTTGTGGAGGGACTCCATTGGTCAGTCCGGATGGAGACCCGGGAGCATAACACTGCCCGGGCGACCCTGGCCGAGTTGGCCAGGTTCGCCTATCGCAGAGGCGAGGCCTACCGCAAGTTGCGGGAGGAACAACGCCAGGAGCGTCAGGCCAAGTTGGCCAAGGAACGGGAGGAGGCGCGCCAGGCCAGAGAGTTGAGAGAGGCACGCCGAATCCGCAAGGAGAGGGTGGTAGCTGCCGTGGGAACTTCCCAGGGTATCCCTTCGTCTTCCCCAGTCGAGAAGACCCCTCCGGGAACTGACAATCGGTGTTGGAACTGCAACTCCGATGGACACTGGGCATATGATTGCCCCAAGTTGAGTAAACGCATCCAACAACTTGTTAGGAATGCGAGTAAGAAGTCGGCTACGAACGAAGTACGTTCACGCCGTGAGGGTGGGTCTCTACCGGTGGTGGCGGTCGCCACACCCTCGGCGGAGGGGGCGGAAACGTCGTCCTCGGACTCGTCGTCTTCCCCTTTGTCATCAGATTCGGACGTCAAGTCGGCGGGAAACGAATGACCGTTGGAGCTGGTCGTCCGAAGCTCACAACAGCAGCCTCGGCCAAGTGGGTCAAGAGGACGAACCAACCGTGCCGGATACTGCGGCGGCCTAAGGGAGTCCGCCCACCTCGGGTAGGACTCCCCAAGAACGTAAACCCACGTCGGGTCATCACGGTGCTGACGGGTGAGAACTTCCAGGTGGCTGGACGGGTGCAACTTGCCCCCGGCCGCGCCTGTTGTGCCCGTATCGTACTTGATACCGGGTCAGGAGCCTCCTTGATACGCAAGTTGCTATTACCAAAAGAGATGAAGCTCCAACGCTGGAGGTCTAAAGCTGACCATCTGATCGACATCAATGGTGGGGTACTTCCCATCGTTGGTGCCGTGTCCCTACCAAACTAGGTTGGGGACCCATGAGGTCGACGTGACCTATCGAGTAGTTGAGAATATATCGGTACCCCTGCTTCTGGGTACCCCTTATGTTGTTACACAAGTGCCTTTGATTTGTGGCCCTGAGTATTGGGTCCAAGTTGATGAATGGGGAAACCATTCCCATCCTTGGTTAGGGAAAGTCTGTGGCTCCTGTGGACAGTCTCCACAGTCGAAGCCTGTTTGCTCTGTGAGGGAAGGGCTTACTGCTACTCTGCGTTTAGCCCGTAAAGTCACGTTGCCCCCCAATTCGGTGGCGCACGTTGATGTTGTAACTGATTATACGGGGAACGGGTTGGTGCACCCCCACCCCCGTCTGCTCGCAAGCACCAAGTGCATGTTGCCCTTGGCACGATGGACTCCAAAGCCGGAGTCCCGTGGAGGATCCAGGTTATGAACCTGAGCTCGTCGCCCAAGTACTTCAAGTCGGGAGCCAAGTTCGGCTATATCGACCAACACGAGGGACCGGTAGTAGCGGTCAACCTCAACGCGGGCGCAAGTAGCGACCCCGAAGTCCGGAAAGGAGAAGCATCAAGCCAAGTCGGCCGCCTCTCCTCGGCCCATGTGAACATGGAGGGTGTCCCACCCAGGTTGAGGGTTCAAGTTGAACGCCTCTTGGACCAATATCTCAAGTTGTGGGATGGCCAATACGGACTCATGAGAGCCACCCAACACCGGATCGAGTTGAAGCCCGGGTGCACCCCCTATACGCCAACTACCGTATAGGGGAGGACCTCGTTCAAGGGCCCTCGTTAAGGAGCAAGTTTCTCGCATGGAGGCCCTCGATGTGATCGAGGCCCAGTAACGCCGAGTGGGCGAGTCCGGTGGTTATCGTCCCCAAAGTTGATGGGACCCCCGGTTCTGTATCGACTACCGTAAGCTCGACGAGAGCACGGTGAAGGACAGTTATCCCCTACCTAGGATGGACGACTGTCTGGACTCCCTGGGGGAGGCGAACGTGTTCTCTACCCTGGACTGTAACGCGGGGTACTGGCAAATTCCCATTGCCCCGGAGGACAGGCATAAAACTACCTTTACCTGTCACTGTGGTACCTACCAGTGCAAGCGTCTACCGATTGGCCTGTGTAACGCGCCGGCAACTTTCCAGCGCGCTATGGACATGATTCTGGCCGGAGTACGGTGGCAGATCTGTCTCGTGTACCAAGACGATATCATTGTGTTCTCCCGAAGTCCGGAGGAACACATTGGCCATCTTGGCCAGGTGTTCAAGCTACTTGCTGACGCCGGTGTGTCACTGAAGACGAGTAAGTGCCACCTCTCCACTCAAGAGGTGGAATACTTGAGACATGTTGTCCGTCCGGGGCGTCTGAGTGTCAACGAGAAAAACTTGAGGGCCATCCGTAAGGCTCAGTACCCCCGGACCCAGACCCAGATGAGGAGCTTCCTCGGGATGTGTAACGTGTACTGACGTTTCACCAAGGGCTTCGCCAAGGTGGCGAAACCGTTGAATGAGTTAGTGAGCTCAACGCTACCGAAGAACCTGCATCCCCCAAGTCGGGTGGAGCAGGAATCCTTTGAGACTCTTTGGGACCTTCTGCTGAAGCCCCCTATCCTGGCTATTCCCAGGTTGGGAGGCCACTACATCCTGGATGTGGACGCTAGCTACGACCAACTTGGTTGTGTGTTGCTTCAGCAGCAGCCGGACAAAGAGTACTTGCCGGTGGGATACTTCAGCAAGGGGCTGAACTCGGCCGAGAAGAACTACGGAGTCACCGAATTGGAAGGACTCGCAGTGGTGTGGGCGGTGACGTCACTTCGTCACTACCTAGAGGGTGAGAAGTTCCTCATCCGCTGTGACCACCGCGCGTTGCAGTTCATCTTCAAGACGGACTGTACGAACACTCGTCTCAACCGGTGGAGGGTGCGACTGGCACCCTTCAACTTTGATATTGAGTACCGACCTGGCAGGCAACATGCCGTGGCCGACGGCCTCTGTCGGGTACCTACCGAGGGGCTGGACACTAACCCAGTCGATGAGGACATCCCCATCGTGGGGGTAGTCACGCGCTCGGGTCAGGCGTTGAACCCCAAGGCGCCAGGGAACAAGAAGTACTTGCCCCAGTCCCTGGACGAGGTGGTGAAGGCCCAGGCCGAGGATCCCTTCTGCAAGTCGCTGAGGGATACACTGGATACGGTGGCGGAGACGCGGTTCTTTCTGGGAGACGATGGCCTCCTCATGAGGAGGGGGGTATTCCAGGGGACCGAACAACTTGTCGTCCCCGCATCCCTCAAGGACAGTATCCTTGAGAGGGAGCACAACGCTCCCACGGGTGGACACCTGGGGTCTAGTAAACTGTACCAGACCCTGAGGACCAGGTACTACTGGCCGTCCATGGTGGTGGACATCTACAGTTGGGTGGCTGCCTGCACAAGTTGTGCACAGAACCGTCTGATGGAACGGCGGCCTACTACGGCTATGCTATTGTTCCCGGCCAAGGAGCCCTTTGCCGCGTTTGCGATGGACATCCTTGGGCCACTGCCAGTGACCGAGGAGGGCAACCAGTACCTCCTGGTTATCTGTGACCGCTTCACGAAACTTACGCGAGCGCTCCCACTGGCAGAGATCACGGCCATGTCGGTCGTGTCAGCCTTCCTAGATCACTGGGTTGCCGCGTATGGCATTCCGGATAGTACACTATCGGACAATGGACCGCAATTTGCGTCTGTACTGTTTCAGGGAGTGCTGGATATGTTGGGGGTGCGGGAAAACTATGCCACCCTCTACCACCCACAAACTAATGGGCAGGTGGAGCGCTTCAACAAAACTATTGTTACGCAGCTGCGCCACTATGTGAGTGAGCACGTGAAAACGTGGGACCAATACATTTCTATTCTTACCACTGCCTACAATTCGCAGGTTCACTCATCTACCGGGGAAGTACCCCTCGCTTTTGTGACCCCCCGTCGCGTGCGGTCTACTGCCGTGCGGCGGCCGCTCCCAACTCGGGAGGATGGTGGCAGGACGCCTACTCCTACTGAGAGTAAGGCGGAGTTCGCTGCTAGGCTTGAAAACCTCATCCCTAAAGTCAGGGCTGAGATGGACAAAGCACAAAAGCGCTACAAGCGTACCTTTGATAAAAAGGTGCGCAACGCCAAGCATGTCCCCGAGCAGGGTGATTGGGTATTGGTCCAATCACACAACCCAACTGGGGGTAAGTTGGTATTCCAGACGAAAAGGCCGTACCAGGTCCTTCGTACTGATGGGCGGCGCTTCACCATCGAAAGTGACGATGGGGTCCGCACAGTGAACGGACAGGACGTGGTCAAAGTTGCACCACCGCCTGCAGGCGACCCAGCTTGGGCGCGTGCGTTGGAAGCGTGGCGCCTCCCCTCACTGCCTGCCGCCAAACAGGGCCCGCAGGAGTACGTGTTCGATAAGTTCATCGACCACGGCTGGGATGAGGACACTGACCGCCTCATGTTGAGGGTGTGTTGGTTCGGCTACAAAGCCAAGGATGATACGTGGGAATATGTGGAGGACCTTCTCGCTGAGAAGGTCCGGGCCTACTGTGCCCGGAATGAGATAGACCCTAACAGCCCTCCCTCAACGTGAGGGAAGGCCGAGCAACAGTGCCAAGAGAGTGCTTCAAGTCGAAGTGGTACGCAGAGTGGCTTTTAACTGCAGCCCTAGCCCTCACACTCTCACAACAAAGGCAGCTGCCAACTAGGCATGCATGCTAGACGCTCCAACCCCACGGCCCTTGCCCTCACGTGGAGGCGAGCGGCGAGACCCTCGGCGATAACGCTCCCCACCAGTCGGAGGGGCCGGCGGCTCCAAGTCGTACCCGTCGCGCCCCTCACGGTCGCGCAAGTGGCGACGACCGCGGCTGCTCTTCTGCTTAGTCTTGCGCGCAAGCTGGCGACGCAGACGCCGGACCGACTCCGACTCTGACGGAGTCGAGGACTCCGAGACGGAGTAGGACAACTCGTCTTCCGACACGGAGGGAGAGCGCCGCGAGCGTCGGCGACGACGGCGAGGAGGCGAGTATGCCCGGCTCGCACGACGTTTGCCACGCCCAAGTGGGGCTGGATGGGGCATAATAGCCCCAATGCGAGCCAACTCGGCCGTCATAAACTCCGCCACCGACTCGCAACTCGCGGTCGCCACTGCAGTACGAGCGCGCTCCTCAAGTTGAGGAGTCTCGGAAGTTTGAAGGGTTGCGGTCCACGCGGCCAACCAGGAAATGGTGCGCACCGACGTGGTGATCATCATCTCTGAGGTTAGAGGCGTGGGCGGTAACACCAACTTGGGGTATACCGTCAGGAGGGTGGCCCCCAAGTTGGGGGACACCGGGGTGGACGACTCAACGGCCACGCTAGTCGGGATGTCCCCGTGCAGCTGGTAGGGGACAGGAGGAAGCGGAGGGGCACGCCGAGGTGGCGGGACCCGGGTGTAACTGCGACCCCGACTTGGGGCCCCCGCAGTGGGTTGAGTCATATGGTCATCATATGAGGGCACGGCCATAACTATGGGCTTGTCCGGGGGTGGCGCAGTGTGGCGATCCACCCCCGGGGCATACGTGTAGTCCCCGATGCCCAATTCCTCTTGTAGGACCTCACGGCCGTCATGAAGTTCACGAGCGACCCATACGAGCTGGCGAAGTGCGCCATCGTCCTTGAGCCCACGAGTGGGGCGGCGCAACTTGTGCTCGATGCTCTCCCATAAGATAAACTTGTGGAGGCGGAGCATCTCCTCAAGTAGAGTGAGTTGTCCTGATGAGCACCCCTCAGCAACTAGCTGAGGGGTGAGCTGTTCCAAACCTTGGATAAGCCGAAGGGGGAGATGCCAGAGCATCCCCCGCCGCTGAACACAAGACACCCAGGTCGACATGACCTCGAGGAGCCACTGGGTGGCCAACATGGCCCTCACCAGGTGATCAGGGCCAGCCGTCAACATGACGGAGCCGAAGTGGTCAAGCAACCGTGGCAGCAACGCCGGGAACCCGTAGGGGACCTCAACTTGAGGCCACCACTCGGGCTTCTTCGGATAGTACTGCTCCTTACTGGCAGCAGACTGCTGAGGAAACTCAAGTTGAGCCGAGGTCACCAAGTAGGGACCTCGCCGGAAGTCCTTCTCCATCCGCACATCAAAGTGATGAGTGTGCGGATCGGCCTCGTGAAGGTACGGGGGGCGAGTTGCCACCGCGTCCCAAGTAAAGGTCGGCAAGTCGCCGGGACCTGGGATAGTTCCCCCGCGATCCACCATGGCCTTGGCCCGCTGTACGTCTTCGACCTCCTCGTCGTCCAGGAAGGCAAACTGGTCCGTCCTGAGGCCGGCAGGGAACCCGACCCTACGGGGATACTTCTCCCGTAGGCGGTCCCATACCCGACCCATCGCTGCGCCAAGTCGGCCACAGCGAAGAACAGTCAACCCCTCCTCATATAGAGGCCAAGCGGGGTAAAACCACCGCCCCAAGGCCTCACGCGGGACAACTTGTCCCGCCTCCGGGAGAGATCCCGCCGTCAACCCAAAGCCGGGTGACGCGGGAGTCCCATCCCCCGGAGCGATCGCAGAGCCCCCGCCGGAAGTCCCGGCGGGCGCTGCACCGTAGGAGGTGTCCTTCATACGTTCGTCGAGAGAGTCCGTCTCCACCCCCGGGGTCGCCATGGCTCTCCCCAAGTTGGGGAGAGACGCCCTGGCTACAGCGGCACGAGACCCGCCTCGAGTTGAGGGGGACTCGGATCGTGGGTAGACGGGTGGCCTCCCCAGCGTGGGGCGGCCCAGTGGAAGGTGAAGGGGAGGTGGTGGTGATGGTGAAGTGCGAGCCGGGGAGAGCAAGCTGCCGAGTGGGCAAGCTTGAGGAGAGGGGCGGTCAACGTGACCGCCTCCACATCCGCGTTACGTACTCAAGGGGGGACAGCAAGTCGCGCCCCAAACGCCGAGACGTGCGTTTACGCATCCCCTCAGAGGGCCGACCGGGTCGGTCGGAACTGAGGAGAGGGGAGTGTGGCAGTATTGACCCCCAGGTACGGGGGCAACACGTGCCATGCAAGGGGCGGCAGGCCACTAGCCTGATCCGTTCCTCCCCCGGCATTTGGGTCCGTATTCCCTAAGATTGGGATAGTTAGCTTAGTAGTAAATCCAACTTGGATTTGAGGGTTTTCTGCACTTATCGTCTTGAATTTTCGTGTGGCCCGGTGGGCAGGTGCTGGGGTGGGAGATTCTGAGTGGCGAGATTCTGAGGGTAGCCCGGGGGGATAAGGGGAGGGACAGCGGGGCTTGGCCCTGCGTCCCCGTCCCGACCAAGAAACTGTTGGACCACACACCATCCTCTTGTTTGTCCGTGGGGGGTTTGCCCCACAACAGGGACAGAGTGTGTGCGACTTGCACTTCTTCCGGTTCCCCCGACACGGGAGGCAGCCCTTGTACACCGCCCCAACTTGGGTGCCGTGTGTGTAAGTGGTTTTTGTCACTCACATAGTGGCGCAGCTGCGTAACAATAGTTTTGTTGAAGCGCTCCACCTGCCCATTAGTTTGTGGGTGGTAGAGGGTGGCATAGTTTTCCCGCACCCCCAACATATCCAGCACTCCCTGAAACAGTACAGACGCAAATTGCGGTCCATTGTCCGATAGTGTACTATCCGGAATGCCATACGCGGCAACCCAGTGATCTAGGAAGGCTGACACGACCGACATGGCCGTGATCTCTGCCAGTGGGAGCGCTCGCGTAAGTTTCGTGAAGCGGTCACAGATAACCAGGAGGTACTGGTTGCCCTCCTCGGTCACTGGCAGTGGCCCAAGGATGTCCATCGCAAACGCGGCAAAGGGCTCCTTGGCCGGGAACAATAGCATAGCCGTAGTAGGCCGCCGTTCCATCAGACGGTTCTGTGCACAACTTGTGCAGGCAGCCACCCAACTGTAGATGTCCACCACCATGGACGGCCAGTAGTACCTGGTCCTCAGGGTCTGGTACAGTTTACTAGACCCCAGGTGTCCACCCGTGGGAGCGTTGTGCTCCCTCTCAAGGATACTGTCCTTGAGGGATGCGGGGACGACAAGTTGTTCGGTCCCCTGGAATACCCCCCTCCTCATGAGGAGGCCATCGTCTCCCAGAAAGAACCGCGTCTCCGCCACCGTATCCAGTGTATCCCTCAGCGACTTGCAGAAGGGATCCTCGGCCTGGGCCTTCACCACCTCGTCCAGGGACTGGGGCAAGTACTTCTTGTTCCCTGGCGCCTTGGGGTTCAACGCCTGACCCGAGCGCGTGACTACCCCCACGATGGGGATGTCCTCATCGACTGGGTTAGTGTCCAGCCCCTCGGTAGGTACCCGACAGAGGCCGTCGGCCACGGCATGTTGCCTGCCAGGTCGGTACTCAATATCAAAGTTGAAGGGTGCCAGTCGCACCCTCCACCGGTTGAGACGAGTGTTCGTACAGTCCGTCTTGAAGATGAACTGCAACGCGCGGTGGTCACAGCGGATGAGGAACTTCTCACCCTCTAGGTAGTGACGAAGTGACGTCACCGCCCACACCACTGCGAGTCCTTCCAATTCGGTGACTCCGTAGTTCTTCTCGGCCGAGTTCAGCCCCTTGCTGAAGTATCCCACCGGCAAGTACTCTTTGTCCGGCTGCTGCTGAAGCAACACACAACCAAGTTGGTCGTAGCTAGCGTCCACATCCAGGATGTAGTGGCCTCCCAACCTGGGAATAGCCAGGATAGGGGGCTTCAGCAGAAGGTCCCAAAGAGTCTCAAAGGATTCCTGCTCCACCCGACTTGGGGGATGCAGGTTCTTCGGTAGCGTTGAGCTCACTAACTCATTCAACGGTTTCGCCACCTTGGCGAAGCCCTTGGTGAAACGTCAGTACACGTTACACATCCCGAGGAAGCTCCTCATCTGGGTCTGGGTCCGGGGGTACTGAGCCTTACGGATGGCCCTCAAGTTTTTCTCGTTGACACTCAGACGCCCCGGACGGACAACATGTCTCAAGTATTCCACCTCTTGAGTGGAGAGGTGGCACTTACTCGTCTTCAGTGACACACCGGCGTCAGCAAGTAGCTTGAACACCTGGCCAAGATGGCCAATGTGTTCCTCCGGACTTCGGGAGAACACAATGATATCGTCTTGGTACACGAGACAGATCTGCCACCGTACTCCGGCCAGAATCATGTCCATAGCGCGCTGGAAAGTTGCCGGCGCGTTACACAGGCCAATCGGTAGACGCTTGCACTGGTAGGTACCACAGTGACAGGTAAAGGTAGTTTTATGCCTGTCCTCCGGGGCAATGGGAATTTGCCAGTACCCCGCGTTACAGTCCAGGGTAGAGAACACGTTCGCCTCCCCCAGGGAGTCCAGACAGTCGTCCATCCTAGGTAGGGGATAACTGTCCTTCACCGTGCTCTCGTCGAGCTTACGGTAGTCGATACAGAACCGGGGGGTCCCATCAACTTTGGGGACGATAACCACCGGACTCGCCCACTCGGCGTTACTGGCCTCGATCACATCGAGGGCCTCCATGCGAGAAACTTGCTCCTTAACGAGGGCCCTTGAACGAGGTCCTCCCCTATACGGTAGTTGGCGTATAGGGGGTGCACCGGGCTTCAACTCGATCCGGTGTTGGGTGGCTCTCATGAGTCCGTATTGGCCATCCCACAACTTGAGATATTGGTCCAAGAGGCGTTCAACTTGAACCCTCAACCTGGGTGGGACACCCTCCATGTTCACATGGGGCCGAGGAGAGGCGGCCGACTTGGCTTGATGCTTCTCCTTTCCGGACTTCGGGTCGCTACTTGCGCCCGCGTTGAGGTTGACCGCTACTACCGGTCCCTCGTGTTGGTCGATATAGCCGAACTTGGCTCCCGACTTGAAGTACTTGGGCGACGAGCTCAGGTTCATAACCTGGATCCTCCACGGGACTCCGGCTTTGGAGTCCATCGTGCCAAGGGCAACATGCACTTGGTGCTTGCGAGCAAGACGGGGGTGGGGGTGCACCAACCCGTTCCCCGTATAATCAGTTACAACATCAACGTGCGCCACCGAATTGGGGGGCAACGTGACTTTACGGGCTAAACGCAGAGTAGCAGTAAGCCCTTCCCTCACAGAGCAAACAGGCTTCGACTGTGAGACTGTCACAGGAGCCACAGACTTTCCCTAACCAAGGATGGGAATGGTTTCCCCATTCATCAACTTGACCCAATACTCAGGGCCACAAATCAAAGGCACTTGTGTAACAACATAAGGGGTACCCAGAAGCAGGGGTACCGATATATTCTCAACTACTCGATAGGTCACGTCGACCTCATGGGTCCCCAACCTAGTTGGTAGGGACACGGCACCAACGATGGGAAGTACCCCACCATTGATGTCGATCAGATGGTCAGCTTTAGACCTCCAGCGTTGGAGCTTCATCTCTTTTGGTAATAGCAACTTGCGTATCAAGGAGGCTCCTGACCCGGTATCAAGTACGATACGGGCACAACAGGCGCGGCCGGGGGCAAGTTGCACCCGTCCAGCCACCTGGAAGTTCTCACCCGTCAGCACCGTGATGACCCGACGTGGGTTTACGTTCTTGGGGAGTCCTACCCGAGGTGGGCGGACTCCCTTAGGCCGCCGCAGTATCCGGCACGGTTGGTTCGTCCTCTTGACCCACTTGGCCGAGGCTGCTGTTGTGAGCTTCGGACGACCAGCTCCAACGGTCATTCGTTTCCCGCCGACTTGACGTCCGAATCTGATGACAAAGGGGAAGACGACGAGTCCGAGGACGACGTTTCCGCCCCCTCCGCCGAGGGTGTGGCGACCGCCACCACCGGTAGAGACCCACCCTCACGGCGTGAACGTACTTCGTTCGTAGCCGACTTCTTACTCGCATTCCTAACAAGTTGTTGGATGCGTTTACTCAACTTGGGGCAATCATATGCCCAGTGTCCATCGGAGTTGCAGTTCCAACACCGATTGTCAGTTCCCGGAGGGGTCTTCTCGACTGGGGAAGACGAAGGGATACCCTGGGAAGTTCCCACGGCAGCTACCACCCTCTCCTTGCGGATTCGGCGTGCCTCTCTCAACTCTCTGGCCTGGCGCGCCTCCTCCCGTTCCTTGGCCAACTTGGCCTGACGCTCCTGGCGTTGTTCCTCCCGCAACTTGCGGTAGGCCTCGCCTCTGCGATAGGCGAACCTGGCCAACTCGGCCAGGGTCGCCCGGGCAGTGTTATGCTCCCGGGTCTCCATCCGGACTGACCAATGGAGTCCCTCCACAAACCGACTCTTCACCACAGCTTGTGGATGAAGAAACCCACAAAGATTGTTGAGCTTACGAACTCGCTCCGCAAAGGACAACTCGTCCTCCGCCTCTTCCTGATGGGCTTGCGTAATCTCCTCGACTTGAGAAGCCAACGCTGCTTCATCAACCATAGCTCTCAACAACCAGTTGACGAGCTCCAAATAGGACGTCACCTCCCCAGCGCCTCCATTTGAGGAGCTGGGCATGACGGACATCAGTTCTGTCCGCAGGTCGCCCTTCGTAAATTCCTGTAGCATATCGGAAGCCATGCCTTCATTTATGGCATTGTCGTCACAGGCTTTTGTGAAACGACGTAGGAATTAAAGACAGGGAGAGGGGGAGTTCCATCCCACTCCGCTTTGTGCCCAAAAGAATGAAGTGCATTCTTCTTGGCACGGCCCGTGGCTCGGGCCTGGACAGGGCCATACGCCACCGACTTGTTGTGGAGGGCGAAGGTCTCACAGTCAAAGATCCTCTGGTAGACCGGGTTGGCTACCTGAATCTTGGGCGGCACCTCACGTTGAGGGAACAACCGCTGTGGCACTGGGGTAAGTTGACCCTCAGTGCCTGTAGTCTGGCGCGACGAGCTTGGTGTAGCCGCCGGCGTTTCCGGGGGAAGCTCCCCCATGAAGGGCGTACGCCCCACCGAGTATGGTGTGGCTCCCTCGTCGGGAGTCACAGGGGTCGCCCCCTGTTCGGGGCGGCCCGAAACAGGCCTGAGGAGGGACTCCCCCTGCGCCTGCGGGCTCGAAAGCCCCGATCCGGTCTGGACATTAAGGCCATCTGGCAAACTCGCCACAATCTGATTCAGAATAGTATTCGTCATCGTGACCACCAGGTCCGGCAAAGTCTGCTGCAACACATCGGTCGCCTCCCGACGGATAGTTTCCGCGAGGAGTGGATTGACGACTCCAGTTGAGTCTCGGTCCGCCTCCGGGAGTCCACCTGAGGGGTAACCACGTTCCTCAGGGGTCTCAACCGGGGGCATGGGCGCGAGCCCATCGCCGACCAACGGAGGTCCGCCGTCCTCCGAAAGCCTAGTTGGGGACGGCTTCAAGCCAAAGTTGGCTCCAACCCGAGTGGAACCCACGGGGACAGTCGTCACCCCTTGGGACGTTCCCGTTGAGTGTACCACACGGTGGCCAGACTTCGGCCCACCCACATCAGAAGTGTCACCCGAGTGAACTCCCGACTGAGTCGGGGTGGCCTGTTGCCCGCCCGCACTTCCTGTCCTGCTGGCTTGAGGGACCTCTAGTCCCTCTGCGACCCCAAGTTAACCCACCTGTGTCTCACCAGTATTCAAAGGCACTGAAGTACGTGCGTCACCCGTGTACTCCCCGGACGACGGGGGGTCCGAACTAGTCATGTTGGCAGACGATCCGTATGCCACGGTCCAAGTCCACCGTTCCTCTGAGACAGAGGGCCCCCTACACCCGGGTGCACCCGGAGGTAAAGTTTACCTCTGTCCCCTGCTGCTCCACCAAGTGTGGCAAAAACCTCTCGCACACGCGACACCCAAATTGGGGCGGTGTACAAGGGCTGCCTCCCGTGTCGGGGGAACCGGAACAAGTGCAAGTCGCACACACTCTATCCCTGTTGTGGGGCAATCTCCCCACTGACAAACAAGAGGATGGTGTGTGGTCCAACAGTTTCTTGGTCGGGACGGGGACGCAGGGCCAAGCCCCGCTGTCCCTCTCCTTATCCCCCCAGGGTCCACTCAGAATCTCGCCACTCAGAATCTCCCACCCCAGCACCTGCCCACCGGGCCACACGAAAATTCAAGACGATAAATGCAGAAAACCCTCAAATCCAAGTTCGATTTACTACTAAGCTAACTATCCCAAACTTAGGGAATATGGACCCAAATGCAGGGGGAGGAACGGATCAGGCTAGTGGCCTGCCGCCCCTTGCATGGCACGTGTTGCCCCCGTACCTGGGGGTCAATACTGCCACAACTGCAAATTGCCGAGCGCGGCAGAACGGTCGCGACCTGTGGACCCACCCGTGGGATATTGCCGCGGTCGTTTGGTCTGTGGGCGTGACGTGAGGAACGCCGCCAGCCCCCGCGGCTTCTTCTGCTTCTACGGGCACCTGACCGTTGGGGAAGGGGGAGGGGAGAGGGGACGAGCGTGCTCTGCCTGGGGCTCACCGCTGCTGTGGCATGTGTCACGCAGGGTGTTGTGCGCCGCGGTAGTACAATGTTACACTGAAGCTAGGATAGCACCGACAGTGGCCAGGTGTCCATCGAGACGCGCATGGTGCGCCTGCAATCACATTCGTCTCTCCAAGATGACACAGCACACGTATGTGAGCGGAGCTAATACGAGAAAGAAGAAAACTACCACACGCAAGCGCGCCTACAAACAGCAGGATCCGACGAGCATGAAGCACGTAGCACATGCGACCCTCACCGTACAGTGACTGCAAAAGGCCGCGAACGGCCCCCGCGTGGCGCAAGACACCCAACCCTTGGACGCTCTACTCCTCCATGGCCTCGACCACCCCTGCCTCCACGGCCGCCATGTCGATTGCTTCCTCCTGCAGGAGCTCATCCGTCTCTACATAATCGTCCTTGTCGAGCTTGCCGCGGTCTTCGTCACCGCCATCGACCAAGCGGAGGCCGCCGGCGGGGAGGTCGTGCATGGGCAGAAAATCGTCTTGGCGCGGGACCTCGACCGCAAACTCGGCGTAAACACCGCTGGCCAGGCCGTTCCTGCGCGGCGGCTTGATCCCAGCCGCCTTCTCAAGCTCGCCTAGGATGATGGCGCACACGATAGAGACGTGCCCAACGGTGCAGTCGACGTACTCCCCACCCCCGACGTTCTTGGACGCGACCACCCGCTTGCTGGCGCCCACTTTCAACATGAACTGCTCCACCGTCTCCACCATAGCCGGGTTCCCCTCGTCCGACTCAATGTAGCTGTTATTTAGCAGCCAATTATCAGCAGTGGGCTTGTCCATCAGGTCCGCTACAGTCTGCCAGTCAGCAGCCGACTGCCGCTTGCGCTTTCCCGCCTTGGTGCGCGGAGCAGTGTAGCAATATGGTTGTCCGTATTGTGACCCTACTATTAGGGGGGCTACTTCTAATCCTTGGCTTTCAATTTGATAGTCCGGACTAGTCACGGTATCTATAAGTTACGTATGACCAGAGGGACTTGCATCTTGGGGTGGAGGGTAGTTAGTAGCGTCCCCGAGGGTTTATAACGTGGGGGCCGGCGGCGAATCCACCGCCGGCCAAGGTAGAACAACAAACCCCTCCCATTTGGGCTCCCATCTTGGTCCCGTGGCTTGCGCTCCAAGGACAGCAACCTTGGCCTCCCGGTCACTTTGGTGCAGATCCCCCTTGGTGAGTGCTCCCTGAGAGTGGACGTGCGACGGATACCCTATTGTGCTACAAGCAGGCCCAAACACGCCAATGTGCTCGAAGTAGACCGGGATAGTGACCTCCTTGTAGGCCTGCAGAGTGTGGGAGCGGGAGCGCATCAGCAGTGACCGCACGCGCACTGGAGCGGTATGGCACTTGCGAGCAGGGTAAATCTTCCGGCTCATGGAGTAGATCTGCGCGTCCTCCTCGCTGATCACCAGCTCGTCCTCGATGGCCATGTGCATCAAGTCCACGTAGTGATCCGCGCTCAGGTAAACGCGGCGCGTCAACAGCGTCGTCGCCGTCTCCTCTTTCGAGTACGCGCGAAGGCGGGTGCGGATCCGCACCAGCTCTGCCTGGTTGGCCTTGGCTGCCTGCAGGTCAGCCTTGATAGCGTCTTTGTCGCCCTTGTCGAGGCCAACCTTCTGCTTGATCTCGGTGAGGCCAGAGCTCGTCACGGTCTTGAGCGAGTGGATGCTTTTGGCCATGAGCTCCAGCATCTTGCCCTGCGTCTGCAGCTGATGGCTAATTCCGTTCAGATTGTCCGTCAGTTCCTCAACATTGGCGGCCGTGCTGTAAACGTCCAGTCGCATCGGACGAAGGCCGACGGAAACTGCGCGCGCCAGAGCAATGCCTGCCTCGGACAGGACAGGAGTGCCGTCGTGAAGCTTGTCCACATTGAGAGTCGGCGTCATTGCGGGAATGGGCTGCTGTGCGGTAGCCACAAGCGCCGGCGGTCGCGCAGACGACTCCTTAGGACCCTTTCCCTTCTTGCTCGGCTGGCGAGGGCTGCCTGCGGCACCCACACGCGCCGCACCGCGAGGCACGCTTGTAGGCGCCGCAACAGCAAGGCGGGCAGCGGGCAAACCGCTCCGCCAGCACCAGCACCGTTGTTGAACATTGGCATCGTCGTCGGCGGGCGAGAGGAAGCCGCTGGCATACCGGACGTCGCCGCGAGGCCGTACTCGCCCGAGTCCATCTTGAAGGTAGGCAGGAAAAAAGACAGACCGGCAGACCACAGTGCAAGGACAACGTAGCAAAGCCACGGATGGGGAGGGAGAAGTGCAGTCAAGCGGTAGGCGCGTGCAGGGATGTGTGCAGGGGGGGTGAGGAGCGAGAAGATCGACGGCCAGTCCCGCACCTGGGTGGGCTTATATACGCTTTGGGGGGGAAGGAGGGCGGCCGAGGAAGAGCGACCCGCTGCAGGTCGAAACAGGCACTGAAACGGTTGGGCGTATGACCCTGTGCTCCCCATGACCACTCGCGTGCACATGTGGAGAGTGGGCAGCAGAGCCAAAGAAGCAGCTCGGCTCCACAAACAGTTAGCCAAGCGTTGCGTGACAAGCTGTGAGAGTCAGCGGGTGCCTACGAAGTCACACCCCGCCGGAACGCCCAACACAGCATGAGCGCGCCAAAAAACAGCAGAAGGCATGCGCGCGCGGTCGGCACAAACACTCTGACACCCCCGAGGACTTCGCTCACCTTGCAGTCGATCGATGTATAGCACGCGCGCGCGAGGGCCACGGCCCACAGCAGCTGCGCCCAAACGGCCAGGCGTTGGCGAAGGCACCACAGCGGCAAAACGCGATCGTCAGGGCCAGCACGCGCCCAAACACCAGCTGCGCGGCCGACAGTGCCCAAAAAGCGCACAGCATTGCCCTCAAGGCTCCCAGCGGGCCTTTGACGCCGACAGGCGCTCTGGCCTCCTCCAGCGGGTGGCGTGGCATGCGTGGAGATCCATTCTCTCCGACGCTCGTGGCTGGAGCTAGCTGCACGTGGTTGGTCGGAACGCACGGGACACGGCAAAGTATGCCCAGGCTTTCTGAGCGAGGGCGCGCCCTTCTCGAGCGCGTCCACCGCTGTGGATCCAGAGGGGATGGAAATCGCGCGCTCAGTTCGGCCGCTCCAGAATCATACAGCCGAGGATCCGGTAGTTCGCCATTAAGTCGAGTTCTGGAATATCTGAGCACCCCTAAGTGTGCTGTTCACTGCATCAGAGAGGGGTTTCTGCTTAAGAGCACTGGATTCGATGTAGAGTGGCCGATAGGGAGCACTTGCCATGTACTTGTCGCATGTGAAATAACAATGCCCGTGTTGGAGTTTTTTTCAACAGCCACGTCGGCACCACGCGATCTGAGCCTGCGCTTGTCCACCACAGGTGGACAGCGCGGCAAGAGCTTGCGGCCACCGCTCGGCGGATCTGGCGACCGTCACGCACCCCGTCGCGGTCGCCTTTCTCCGATCGCCTTTCTCCGATCGCTGCCGTACCCGCCGCCGATGTCTGCGATGACTTCGCTCGACGTACCCCGCTGCTTCCTGTCCTCAAAGAGCGAGCGGTGTGCGCCTGTCCGCCTGTGCCTGGCCATTGGCGCGAATGAGTGAGCCCGCTCGAGCGGGCTGCTATGGCCACGGAGTCTATTGACATTGGTCATTCACGCGGGATGCGGGCGATGTGCTTCATCGGCATGGACCCGACCGGGCTGCACGATTCGCGGCTGCCCTCGCCGCCGAAGCCTACAGAAGAACGCCATTTGTCGCGTGCTTGTGGAACCCGTGCATGTCGACCTGTCGCTTCAGGTCGACTGGGATGGTGTGTCGTAGTGGCAGAGTGTGCACTGGAGGTGCTATGAGTGCGCTGGCAACGGTTTGCTTCGTGGGACTTGTGTTGCAACCGCCTTCTCGGTCCGGGAAGGCAAGGATGGAGGGAGCATTGATATGAAATTCCGAGTGCCCGCGCCCACGTGAGCGTGAGGTCGCCTTCGCGCGGTGCGCCGCTGAGCTGACCGCGCGGCGCGACTTTGGCTCCTGGCACGCGCCTTGCTGTCAAAAGCTGCGTGTGGAGCGCGCGCACTGACTGTCCTTTCTCCCGTACGAGCACTTACCGCTCCCTCTCTTCTCGACCGTTCTGTCGAACATGCACACTCCGTGGCTGGTGCTTGCTTCCCGCGCGCTCTCGTGTCGTTTCGAGCGTCCCTAGTTGCTTTGGCGCGCTCCGCTCCGAGCGCCTGTTTCCCGTTAGTGCTGGTGTCCGTTTTGGCCGCCATTCTTCTTTTGAGGCCTCTGCTGTCGTGGCGCTTGTCTCTCGCGCGTGTTCTTGGCGGGTTTTGACTACCCCGTCGTCCTGCACGCATGCCCGTGGGCTCGCGCTTGGCGTAAAGCTGCAATAATTGCGCGCCAGGACTGGATTCCTTGTGGCATGGACGCCATCAGCTCGTGATGGTGCGCTAGTATCGTCCCTAGTGAGGTTCGCTGCTTGAGTGCTGCTGCCGACATGTGCTTCGAGATCCTGTGGTCTCCGTCTATTTGTGTGCTACCCTTGATCCCCTACGGGCTGTTGACGTCGCCCATCACAGCCCATCCGTTCACCCTGTTGCTACCCTTCCCCGTCCTTGATTGTATTCACCATGTTCGACATTCCCCCGACCAGGGAAGAGCTCGACTGTCTGATATGCGGCTTCTCTGCCAGATTGTAAGGATTTGCCCATGAAATCGCCACCCGGAACCCAGGGGATATGGACTGGGACCTCTCCTTACATGTCCGGCCCCGATAACTCCCCCCAAGACACATCAATTCCCCACTACCCTGGGCGACACCACGCTGTATCCCTGACATTTTGCGGACGTCGGCCGACCGCACGAAAGCCGCCGTCGACGCACTGTCGGAACCCTGTCATGGACGTCGAAACTCGACAGCGAGGAGCGAGTGACATCGTCCACCAACCACGGGCGGACATCCCCGTCTGTGCTGCCTGAATTCTATTCTCTGCGCTCCTTGAAAGCTGGCATCAAGGACCAGTCACATGATTCACCGACACTGAGGACACCGCACATCCTCGCTGGCGGCTGAGTGCGATATGACTGGCTCGCCGGCTTTTGGATTGATTGAATTCGGCCAGCTGGTTGGTGACTGGCTGGCCGGTCAAGGGATTGATTGAATTTGGCCTTGCTGGCCCTTACAGCCAGTCGGACCTTCTGGCCGACCGGCGTGTGGAGCCGGCTGGTGGGGCGCGCTGGGCGCCATCCACGGGACCCCCTTCGTTTCGGGCAAACTGGGGCTGCACTCCTTTAGTGCGCACGCCCGCCCATGCTTTGTTCTGAGAGACATGCTTTGTTTTTGGACCGTTCTGTGCCTACCGGCGGTGCGATGGGGAAACGCATGCTTTGGGGCACCTCGGGTGCCCCGACGCGAGTATATAGTGCGTGAGTGTCGGCGCCACCGAGGGAGACGAGAGGGGAACAACAGACACAGACCAAAGACACTGTTTACCTTTTGTACCCTCGATCCCCACCGACGTCGCGCCCATCTTCTTCCCCAGACCCACCCCCGTCGAGACCACCGTCCTCTTCCCCGTGCCCCGCCGCCCCATTGGCTCGCAAGGCCCGCTGACACCCCCACGAGTACGTTGAGGGCTCCCCGGTTTTAGGTGGGTCCTCACATGTGGTAGCTTCCGATTGTTCGACTTTCTACCTGGCGGTGACTGCGATTCCGTGCGTGATTTGGACCTCCCTGCGATTGTGACGTCGTGTTGCCCCCTGCGTTCGGCTTGCCACGGGCATTGTAATACGAACGCAGTGGGTTCCACGAATCACACCGAAAGAATATTTCCCTGACACTGCCATCGCGCTTGATGTCACGGAATTTTTCTTTTTGGTCAACCGATTGTTGAATCCCAGTGAGTTCCAAATCAGGTTCCGAATATTCTTCCTCGGCTGTGGCGGCCGCGTCGGCATCCTCCGGCACGACGGCCCGCAACACGGTGGCCACGTCACGTGGAAACCCTGAGACCCGCGCACCCCCGACGACCCGCGCACCCCCGACGATCCGCGGCGCTGGTACAGCGCGCGGCTTGTCGGCACGCGGCAGTCCGTCCGCACGCGGCCCCGTGGGAGGGCACCACCACCCGGGGGCACGCAGCCCCCCGGCGGGCGCCTTCTCCACCTCCACCCAGGCGGCCCCCCCGCACCTATCCCTGCTGGGGCGGACCGCCCCCAAGCCCCCCCTCTCGGGCAAGGGCAAGGGCCCTGCCTCGGCGGGCACAGCGGCCCGGACGAACCGGCGCCTGCTGCTACCCCCGCAGGAACCGGCGCGCCGTTTCATCGCACCGCCCCCCCCGCTGATTGGGCACATTAAGCCGACCACCGCGCGGGCGGTGGAACAGAGCGAACAGCGCCGAATCGCCAAGGCCTGCCGCATCCCACTGGGCACACACCAGTGTAAGCCCTGCGGTGTGGCGCGCCAGGACTGGATTCCTTGTGGCATGGACGCCACCAGCTCGTGATGGTGCGCTAGTATCGTCCCTAGTGAGGTTCGCTGCTTGAGTGCTGCTGCCGACATGTGCTTCGAGATCCTGTGGTCTCCGTCTATTTGTGTGCTACCCTTGATCCCCTACGGGCTGTTGACGTCGCCCATCACAGCCCATCCGTTCACCCTGTTGCTACCCTTCCCCGTCCTTGATTGTATTCACCATGTTCGACATTCCCCCGACCAGGGAAGAGCTCGACTGTCTGATATGCGGCTTCTCTGCCAGATTGTAAGGATTTGCCCATGAAATCGCCACCCGGAACCCAGGGGATATGGACTGGGACCTCTCCTTACATGTCCGGCCCCGATAACTCCCCCCAAGACACATCAATTCCCCACTACCCTGGGCGACACCACGCTGTATCCCTGACATTTTGCGGACGTCGGCCGACCGCACGAAAGCCGCCGTCGACGCACTGTCGGAACCCTGTCATGGACGTCGAAACTCGACAGCGAGGAGCGAGTGACATCGTCCACCAACCACGGGCGGACATCCCCGTCTGTGCTGCCTGAATTCTATTCTCTGCGCTCCTTGAAAGCTGGCATCAAGGACCAGTCACATGATTCACCGACACTGAGGACACCGCACATCCTCGCTGGCGGCTGAGTGCGATATGACTGGCTCGCCGGCTTTTGGATTGATTGAATTCGGCCAGCTGGTTGGTGACTGGCTGGCCGGTCAAGGGATTGATTGAATTTGGCCTTGCTGGCCCTTACAGCCAGTCGGACCTTCTGGCCGACCGGCGTGTGGAGCCGGCTGGTGGGGCGCGCTGGGCGCCATCCACGGGACCCCTTCGTTTCGGGGCAAACTGGGGCTGCACTCCTTTAGTGCGCACGCCCGCCCATGCTTTGTTCTGAGAGACATGCTTTGTTTTTGGACCGTTCTGTGCCTACCGGCGGTGCGATGGGGAAACGCATGCTTTGGGGCACCTCGGGTGCCCCGACGCGAGTATATAGTGCGTGAGTGTCGGCGCCACCGAGGGAGACGAGAGGGGAACAACAGACACAGACCAAAGACACTGTTTACCTTTTGTACCCTCGATCCCCACCGACGTCGCGCCCATCTTCTTCCCCAGACCCACCCCCGTCGAGACCACCGTCCTCTTCCCCGTGCCCCGCCGCCCCATTGGCTCGCAAGGCCCGCTGACACCCCCACGAGTACGTTGAGGGCTCCCCGGTTTTAGGTGGGTCCTCACATGTGGTAGCTTCCGATTGTTCGACTTTCTACCTGGCGGTGACTGCGATTCCGTGCGTGATTTGGACCTCCCTGCGATTGTGACGTCGTGTTGCCCCCTGCGTTCGGCTTGCCACGGGCATTGTAATACGAACGCAGTGGGTTCCACGAATCACACCGAAAGAATATTTCCCTGACACTGCCATCGCGCTTGATGTCACGGAATTTTTCTTTTTGGTCAACCGATTGTTGAATCCCAGTGAGTTCCAAATCAGGTTCCGAATATTCTTCCTCGGCTGTGGCGGCCGCGTCGGCATCCTCCGGCACGACGGCCCCGCAACACGGTGGCCACGTCACGTGGAAACCCTGAGACCCGCGCACCCCCGACGACCCGCGCACCCCCGACGATCCGCGGCGCTGGTACAGCGCGCGGCTTGTCGGCACGCGGCAGTCCGTCCGCACGCGGCCCCGTGGGAGGGCACCACCACCCGGGGGCACGCAGCCCCCCGGCGGGCGCCTTCTCCACCTCCACCCAGGCGGCCCCCCCGCACCTATCCCTGCCGGGGCGGACCGCCCCAAGCCCCCCCTCTCGGGCAAGGGCAAGGGCCTCCTTCGGCGGGCACAGCGGCCCGGACGAACCGGCGCCTGCTGCTACCCCCGCAGGAACCGGCGCGCCGTTTCATCGCACCGCCCCCCCCGCTGATTGGGCACATTAAGCCGACCACCGCGCGGGCGTGGAACAGCGCGAACAGCGCCGAATCGCCAAGGCCCGCCGCATCCCACTGGGCCCACACCAGTGTAAGCCCTGCGGTGTGACGTGCAACAGCCTATCGGTGTTGCGCGACCATCGCAACTCACGTCGGCATCGCAATACTGTCAACCGCCCTTCCACTCTCCCACGTTGCGATCCCTGTGGGCGTGAATTTGATTCGGTGGTTCAATTTGAAAGCCACTTGCGTGGCAAGGCGCACCACCGCCAGCTGGCGCGGGGCACCGATTGACAACCTCCATTGATCTACCGCGAGAGCCCGACTTTTCCCCTCTGATCTCCCCCCCGCGTGAGAATCCGACGAAACCGACTCGGGCCCGAGCGCGGAAGCCGACCAAAAATCCGATTGCGCGCCCTCGAGCGATTTGCTCGTGATTGGATTTAACGAAAAAGTGTTGCACGCTGTTGATCTCGTCACCGCGATCCCTTGGCACTTGACCAATTGTCGCGCGCCACTACGTTGCTTGACCAAATTTCTTACACAAATCTATCCGGAGTTCGACTGGGCATTTCTTGTAAGTCCAGGGCGCTCTGTCCTGTGAAATTGTAACTCCTGGAGTTAACTCCTGGAAACGATGGACCCCTCGAGTATTGCTGGCGGGACCCCGGTCACTTCTGGGTCGACATCCGGCACCCCCAGTGTCGAGGCATGGAATCAGCTTACGACATTTGTGACGCAAATGCGTGACGAGCTCGAGGCACACAAGGTGGAATTGGAAGACACGAAGCAGCAGCTCGCCGAGACCAAGGCGAAAGCAGCCCGCGAGAACGCAAAACCCGCGCGGCCGAACAAGCCCGGGCTTTTCTCTGGCAAACCCGGGACCATTGAAGCGTGGTGCTCCCACATGGACTCCTACGTCCGGCTGAGTGAACCCGCCGAAGCGTGTCGTGTCGCTTGCACCTATCTCGATGGAGAAGCGTTCAACTGGTGGCATACCTATAGTCAGACTACAGACGTTTCGAGCTGGGACGCCTTCCGTGCTGCACTCATCCGGCGCTTCAGTCCCCTGAACAAGACGCAGGCGGCACGGGACAAGCTGCACGCATGGCGACAGATTAAGGACGTCGGGACGTTTAACAAGACTTTCCTGAGCGTCGTCGTGGACATCCCAAACATCACTGAAGCGGAAAAGATTGACCGCTACACGCGAGGTCTGAAGCACATCTGGCAGGCACTGTGCCTCAAGAACTACACTGAACTCGAGCCTCCAATGACAGACGCCCTGCGCGTAGAAGCTGCCAAGGCTGGAGCCTCGCGCTTCACGAACAACCTCAGCAGCACCTCTGGGAAGCCGTCTGCGACGGGTGTCGTCCCCATGGACATTTCCAGCATCAAGGTCGAGAAGCTCACGCCGAGAAGCGCCAGCGCTGTATGCGCGAGGGACTCTGCCTACGCTGTCGCGAAAAGGGGCACCTGGCAAAGGACTGCCCAAAAGGCCAGCGGAACTGAAGCAGCAACCGTCGTCAACAACGGTGAAAGATGCTCCTTTGGTTCCGGAAAACAAATCGTCACCCTTTGAAGGCCCGCGTCTCGGGCTACTGCTTTCTACTGCTTCTGTCAATGGCCATGTTGTAAGGTGCTGTTCGACGACGGGTCTCCATCAACGTCGTCTCCAGCGCTCATGAAAACCCTGAATGTCAAGACCACTGAAACGGACTTCGCGAAAACGTGCCCGATGGACGTTCCCACGTACTCGCTGAAACCAT
>CM020619.1:11798716-11848407 GCA_009829735.1 Pyropia yezoensis
AACAGGAAAGCTGCCTAGCTGCGGCCACCCCGGAAGCGGTGTCGCTAGCTGCACCTTGGCCGAAGAAGACTGGTAGACCACCTGCACCCAACCGGAGCCATCCCGACGCGGGCTGTTCTGGTCGGCGATCGCGTTCGAGAAGCTGCGGTCATGCACCGGCAGCCGACGCCGGCAGTCAATCATCGCCTGGAAGAGCTCCTGTACTCCTCGTCCTGGCTGCACAGGAAGTCAACGGTCAACTTGTCGACAATCCAGACCATCAGGAGGTCGGGGAGAAACCAAAGCCGGTTGGACACCAAGACCTCGTGGAGCCAGTGGTTGGCCGCCAAGACCGTCATCTCGGAGGTGTACATCATGTACGGGATCGAGTGGAAGAAACACTTGATCGACGCCTGAGTCAAGGCGTCCAAGAAGTACCAGGTGAAGGGGATGCTGGAAGGAGCAAACCCGACCGGGATCTCGACTTCCTGCTGCTGCGGGATGACCGGGGTAGTACGCCGCCCGGTTAGCCTTGTCCAGCTTCCAGAACTCCTGATGGTTGCAGCTCACGAGGAAGTCACGCTGACGGCCGCGTCGCTCGCCTTGCTCCCGTGCCGGCGACAACTTGGAGTACTTCCGGGTCAGGAAAGGCGGCTCCAGAGCGACCATGCTCGGACGGGGGTCGCAGTTCAGGCTCCCCGACCCCTTGAGCGCCTCGTCCCAGACCTTGAGCGCCCGGTGGACGTACCCTTCCTCCTCTGGCCACCGGAGAACGGACGCGGACACGCGACGCTCGGTCAAGGGTAGATCCAGCACCAGCGCGAAGGGGAGATCCTCCAGACGAGCAACCCAAGAGGAACCCGAGAAGCTCTGGGAGCGGTCTTGTGCCAGGCGCATCTGGTCCGCCGTATGAAGACGAGTCTTGTCCATCTCGGTCAAGACCCCGCGCTGGAGTTCCTTGCGCCAGATGTCCAAGCAATCCTGTTGGCACTGGGCCGCGCTGGCGTTGCCGACCACCGTGGAGTAGCGCCGGCCCGCCAGAGGATCCTGCCCAAGAAGCATCTCCGGGAGACCCACCGGGGGGGTCTCGACCGGGTGCAACGCAGAAGCCGGGGGAACCCGATCCGTCCCCGCCGTGGCAACCGGCGCCGACACCGACACCCGAGGAACCGGAGGCAGGAGAGGGGCGCGAATACCCGAGTTCTCCTCCGCAACACTCGCCGCCGGAACCACGGGCCCAGCTTGGATCTTGGAACTGGACATGACGTCCAGACTCCGGGGGAGCGAGAGGGCCAAGGTGAAGGAGAAAGGGGGGGGGACAGAATCGGAGCAGGGGATCGTGACCGGGGTGAAAACGCTCGACCTCGGCACCGGTGTGGACGTGCTCGAGGCTGTGCACGGTGGCACCTGGTTCGGCCCGAGGACGTGCCGGACTAGGAAGGGAGCTATGTAGCGTCCCTGGCCCCGACTTGGCGCGGACCCGGGACTACAACCAGAGGGCACCAGGTGCCAGAACACGCCGCCGTGTGGTGATGGTTGGCGGCCGTGGCCCGTGCCCGGCACTGGATGCGGTGGACTACGCTATCCACACGTGAGAGAGGGATTTCTGATGGGTTTTTGCATACTTGTGAGGGACTTGATTTGAGAGAAATTGAGTGTGAGATTAGTGAGTGGGAATAGAATTAGTAGTGATAGTGGCCCCCGACCTGACGAGGTTAGACTCGGGTCGGGGCCACTCGGGGGTATGGGGGGCTACCTGGCCAACGTGCCGAGGCTCCCCAGATGCACGTTAAGAGGGACAGCGAGGCGCCCTTGGCCCGCGCCCTCAGGAAAAAGACAACTGCGCGTTTGCTTTCCTCTTCCCCGTGTGCACTACCGTGCGTATCTGTTTGCTCTGCGAGCAGGCACGTGAGGCAACTGGCATACCATTCTCGTAGTTCCCCTTTCTGTGTTACCTGTCCCTTTCCCCCGAGGGATATTGATACGTGTCTGAAAGGATCGAGTTTTTATACCACAGTCTTGATCACTTTGGTTGATGGTCATGAGGTTTTTGATTTCAGTTTTCTCGGGGATGGCTTTGACGGTCTTAACCAGCACGCGACTAAAAAGGTTTTGATTGGGGGCGTGCTTGTCGGGAGCATCTTGTGGCTGCCTGGAAAGGGCATCAGCCACGGGATTTGAAGGGCTCTTGATGGGGACAATCTTGAACTGGAACTGGTCCAGAAGCTCCAGCCATTTGACTTGACGATCGTTGAGCTTTTCTTGGGTTCTTAGGTATCTCAGGGACTCATTGTGGCAGTATTGACCCCCAGTTAGGAGGGCAACACGTGCCATGCAAGGGGCGGCAGGCCACTAGCCTGATCCGTTCCTCCCCCTGCATTTGGGCCCATATTCCCTAAGTTTGGGATAGTTAGCTTAGTAGTAAATCCAACTTGGATTTGAGGGGTTTTCTGCATTTATCGTCTTGAATTTTCGTGTGGCCCGGTGGG
Source organism: Pyropia yezoensis (assembly GCA_009829735.1). Lineage (NCBI taxonomy): Eukaryota > Rhodophyta > Bangiophyceae > Bangiales > Bangiaceae > Pyropia > Pyropia yezoensis. The sequence continues at coordinate 11,801,185 of CM020619.1, forward strand.
CAGGTGCTGGGGGTGGGAGATTCTGAGTGGCGAGATTCTGAGTGGACCCTGGGGGGATAAGGGGAGGGACAGCGGGGCTTGCCCTGCGTCCCCGTCCCGACCAAGAAACTGTTGGACCACACACCATCCTCTTGTTTGTCCGTGGGGGGTTTGCCCCACAACAGGGACAGAGTGTGTGCGACTTGCACTTCTTCCGGTTCCCCCGACACGGGAGGCAGCCCTGGCACACCGCCCCAACTTGGGGTGCTGTGTGTGCATGTGGTTTTTGCCACATTTGGTGGAGCAGCAGGGGACAGAGGTAAACTTTACCTCCGGGTGCACCCGGGTGTAGGGGGCCCTCTGTCTCAGAGGAACGGTGGTCTTGGACCGTGTCATACGGATCGTCAGCCAACATGGCTAGCTCGGACCCCCCGTCGTCCGGGGAGTACACGGGTGACGCACGTACTTCAGTGCCTTTGAATACTGGTGAGACACAGGTGGGTTTACCTGGGGTCGCAGAGGGACTAGAGGTCCCTCAAGCCAGCAGGACTGGAAGTGCGGGCGGGCAACAGGCCACCCCGACTCAGTCGGGAGTTCACTCGGGTGACACTTCTGATGTGGGTGGGCCGAAGTCTGGCCACCGTGTGGTATACTCAACGGGAACGTCCCAAGGGGTGAGGACTGTCCCCGCGGGTTCCACTCGGGTTGGAGCCAACTTTGGCTTGGAGCCGTCGCCAACTAGGCTTTCGGAGGACGGCGGACTTCCGTTGGTCGGCGATGGGCTCGCGCCCATGCCCCCGGTTGAGACCCCTGAGGAACGTGGTTACCCCTCAGGTGGACTCCCCGGAGGTGGACCGAGACTCAACTGGAGTCGTCAATCCACTCCTCGCGGAAACTGTCCGTCGGGAGGCGACCAATGTGTTGCGGCAGACTTTGCCGGACCTGGTGGTCACGATGACGAATACTATTCTGAATCAGATTGTGGCGAGTTTGCCAGATGGCCTTAATGTCCAGACCGGATTGGGGCTTTCGAGCCCGCAGGCGCAGGGGGAATCCCTCCTCACGCCTATCTCGGGTCGCCCCGAACTGGGGGCGACACCTGTGACTCCCAACGAGGGAGCCACACCATACTCGGTGGGGCGTACGCCCTTCATGGGGGAGTTCCCCCCGGAAACGCCGGCGGCTACACCAAGCGCGCCGCGCCGGACTACAGGCACTGAGGGTGAACTTACCCCAGTGCCACAGCGGCTGTTCCCTCAACGTGAGGTGCCGCCCAAGATTCAGGTAGCCAACCCGGTCTACCAGCGGATCTTTGACTGTGAGACCTACGCCCTCCACAACAAGTCGGTGGCGTATGGTCCTGACCAGGCCCGAGCCATGGGCCGTGCCAAGAAGAATGCACTTCATTCTTTTGGGCACAAAGCGGAGTGGGATGGAACTCCCCCCCTCCGTGTCTTTGAGTTCCTACGTCGTTTCACAAAAGCTTGTGACGACAATGCCATAAGTGAAGGCATGGCTTTTTACATGCTACAGGAGTTTACGAAGGGCGACCTACGGACAGAACTTATGTCCGTCATGCCCAGCTCCTCAAGTGGAGGCGCTGGGGAGGTGACGAACTATTTGGAGCTCGTCAACTGGTTGTTGAGAGCCATGGTTGATGAGGCAGCGTTGGCTTCTCAAGTCGAGGAGTTTACGCAAGCCCATCAGGAAGAGGCGGAGGACGAGTTGTCCTTTGCGGAGCGAGTCCGTAAGCTCAACAATCTTTGTGGGTTTCTTCATCCACAAGCTGTGGTGAAGAGTCGGTTTGTGGAGGGACTCCATTGGTCAGTCCGGATGGAGACCCGGGAGCATAACACTGCCCGGGCGACCCTGGCCGAGTTGGCCAAGTTCGCCTATCGCAGAGGCGAGGCCTACCGCAAGTTGCGGGAGGAACAACGCCAGGAGCGTCAGGCCGAGTTGGCCAAGGAACGGGAGGAGGCGCGCCAGGCCAGAGAGCTACGAGAGGCACGCCGAATCCGCAAGGAGAGGGTGGTAGCTGCCGTGGGGACTTCCCAGGGTATCCCTTCGTCTTCCCCAGTTGGGAAGACCCCTCCCGGAACAGACCATCGGTGTTGGAACTGCAACTCCGATGGACACTGGGCATATGATTGCCCCAAGTTGAGTAAACGCATCCAACAACTTGTTAGGAATGCGAGTAAGAAGTCGGCTACGAACGAAGTACGTTCACGCCGCGAGGGTGGGTCTCGACCGGTCGTCGCGGTCGCCACACCCTCGGCGGAGGAGGCGGACACGTCGTCCTCGGACTCGTCGTCTTCCTCCCCGCCCTCAGATTCGGACGCCAAGTCGGCGGGAAACGAATGACCGTTGGGGCTGGTCGTCCGAAGCTCACAACGGCAGCCTCGGCCAAGTGGGCCAAGAGGACGAACCAACCGTGCCGGATACTGCGGCGACCTAAGGGAGTCCGCCCACCTCGGGTAGGACTCCCCAAGAACAAAAAACCCACGTCGGGTCATCACGGTGCTGACGGGTGAGAACTTCCAGGTGGCTGGACGGTTGCAACTTGCCCCCGGCCGCGCCTGTTGTGCCCGTATCGTACTTGATACCGGGTCAGGAGCCTCCTTGGTACGCAAGTCGCTATTACCAAAGGAGGTGAAGCTCCAACGCTGGAGGTCCAAAGCTGACCATATGATTGACATCAATGGTGCGGTACTTCCCATCGTTGGTGCCGTGACCCTACCAACTAGGTTGGGGACCCATGAGGTCGACGTGACCTATGGTGTAGTTGAGAATATATCGGTACCCCTGCTTCTGGGTACCCCTTATGTTGTTACACAAGTGCCTTTGATCTGTGGCCCCGAGTACTGGGTCAAGTTGATAAATGGGAGGACTATCCCCATCCTTGGTAAGGGAAAGTCTGTGGCTCCTGTGACAGTTTCACAGTCGAAGGCTGTTTGCTCTGTGAGGGAAGGGTTTACTGCTACCCTGCGTTTAGCCCGCAAAGTCACGTTGCCCCCCAACTCGGTGGCGCACGTTGACGTTGTAACTGATTATACGGGGAACGGGTTGGTGCTCCCTAACCCCCGTCTTCCTCGCAAGCACCAAGTGCATGTTGCCCTTGGCACGATGGACTCCAAAGCCGGAGTCCCGTGGTGGATACAGGTGATGAACCTGAGCTCGTCGCCCCAGTACTTCAAGTCGGGAGCCAAGTTCGGCTATATCGACCAACACGAGGGACCGGTAGTAGCGGTCACCCTCAACGCGGGCGCAAGTAGCGACCCGAAGTCCGGAAAGGAGAAGCATCAAGCCAAGTCGGCCGCCTCTCCTCGGCCCCATGTGAACATGGAGGGTGTCCCCCCCAGGTTGAGGGTTCAAGTTGAACGCCTCTTGGACCAATATCACATGTTGTGGGATGGTCAATTGGGACTCATGAGAGCCACCCAACACCGGATCGAGTTGAAGCCCGGTGCACCCCCTATACGCCAACAACCGTATAGGGGAGGACCTCGTTCAAGGGCCCTCGTTAAGGAGCAAGTTGCTCGCATGGAGGCCCTCGATGTGATCGAGGCCAGCAACGCCGAGTGGGCGAGTCCGGTGGTTATCGTCCCCAAAGTTGATGGGACCCCCCGGTTTTGTATCGACTACCGCAAGCTCAACGAGAGCACGGTGAAGGGCAGTTATCCCCTACCTAGGATGGACGACTGTCTGGACTCTCTGGGGGAGGCAAACGTGTTCTCTACCCTGGACTGTAACGCGGGGTACTGGCAAATTCCCATTGCCCCGGAGGACAGGCATAAAACTACCTTTACCTGTCACTGTGGTACCTACCAGTGCAAACGTCTACCGTTTGGTCTGTGTAACGCGCCGGCAACTTTCCAGCGCGCTATGGACATGATTCTGGCCGGAGTACGGTGGCAGATCTGTCTTGTGTACCTAGACGATATCATTATGTTCTCCCGAAGTCCGGAGGAACACATTGGCCATCTTGGCCAGGTGTTCAAGCTACTTGCTGACGCCGGAGTGTCACTGAAGGCAAGTAAGTGCCACCTCTTCACTCAAGAGGTGGAGTACTTGGGACATGTTGTCCGTCCGGGGCGTCTCAGTGTTAACGAGAAGAACTTGAGGGCCATTCGTAAGGCTCAGTACCCCCGGACCCAGACCCAGATGAGGAGCTTCCTCGGGATGTCTAACGTGTACCGACGTTTCACCAAGGGCTTCGCCAAGGTGGCGAAGCCATTGAATGAGCTAGTTAGCTCAACGCTACCGAAGAACCTGCCTCCCCCAAGTCGGGTGGAGCAGGAATCCTTGGAGACTCTTCGGGACCTTCTGCTAAAGCCCCCTATCCTGACTATTTCCAGGTTGGGAGGCCACTACATCCTGGATGTGGACGCTAGCTACGACCAACTTGGTTGTGTGTTGCTTCAGCAGCAGCCGGACAAGGAGTACTTGCCGGTGGGATACTTCAGTAAGGGGCTGAACTCGGCCGAGAAGAACTACGGAGTCACCGAGTTGGAAGGACTCGCAGTGGTGTGGGCGGTGACGTCCCTTCTTCACTACCTAGAGGGTGAGAACTTCCTCATCCGCTGTGACCACCGCGCGTTGCAGTTCATCTTTAAGACGGACTGTACGAACACTCGTCTCAATCGGTGGAGGGTGCGACTGGCACCCTTCAACTTTGACATTGAGTACCGACCTGGCAGGCAACATGCCCTTGCCGACGGCCTCTCTCGGGTACTTACCGAATGGTTGGACACTAACCCAGTCGATGAGGACATCCCCATCGTGGGGGTAGTCACGCGCTCGGGTCAGGCGTTGAACCCCGAGGCGCCAGGGATTAAGAAGTACTTGCCCCTGTCCCTGGACGAGGTTGTGAAGGCCCAGGCCGAGGATCCCTTCTGCAAGTCGCAGAGGGATACACTGGATACAGTGGTGGAGACGCGTTTCTTTCTGGGAGACGATGGCCTCCTCATGAGGAGGGGGGTATTCCAAGGGGCTGAACAACCTGTCGTCCCCGCATCCCTCAAGGACAGCATCCTTGAGAGGGAACACAACGCTCCCACGGGTGGACACCTGGGGTCTAGTAAACTGTACCAGACCCTGAGGACCAGGTACTACTGGCCGTCCATGGTGGTGGACATCTACAGTTGGGTGGCTGCCTGCACAAGTTGTGCACAGAACCGTCTGATGGAACGGCGGCCTAGTACGGCTATGCTATTGTTCCCGGCCAAGGAGCCCTTCGCCGCGTTCGCGATGGACATCCTTGGGCCACTGCCAGTGACCGAGGAAGGCAACCAGTACCTCCTGGTCATCTGTGACTGCTTCACGAAACTTACGCGAGCGATCCCACTGGCAGAGATCACGGCCATGTCGGTCGTGTCAGCCTTCCTAGGTCACTGGGTTGCCGCGTATGGCATCCCAGATAGTACACTATCGGACAATGGACCGCAATTTGCGTCTGTACTGTTTCAGGGAGTGCTGGATATGTTGGGGGTTAAGGCAAACTATGCCACCCCCTACCATCCACAAACTAATGGGCAGGTGGAGCGCTTCAACAAAACTATTGTTAGGCAGCTGCGCCACTATGTGAGTGAGCACGTGAAGACGTGGGACCAATACATTTCTATTCTTACTACCGCCTACAATTCGCAGGTTCACTCATCTACCGGGGAAGTACCCCTCGCTTTTGTGACCCCCCGTCGTGTGCGGTCTATTGCCGTGCGGCGGCTGCTCACAACTAGGGAGGATGGTGGCAGTACGCCTACTCCTACTGAGAGTAAGGCGGAGTTCGCTGCTAGGCTTGAAAACCTCATCCCTAAAGTCAGGGCTGAGATGGACAAAGCACAAAAGCGCTACAAGCGTACCTTTGACAAAAAGGTGCGCAATGCTAAGCATGTCCCCGAGCAGGGTAACTGGGTGCTGGCACACTCGCGCACCCCAACTGGGGGTAAGCTGGTATTCCAGACGAAGGGGCCGTACCAGGTCCTTCGTACTGATGGGCGGCGCTTCACCATCGAAAGTGACGATGGGGTCCGCACAGTGAACGGACAGGACGTGGTCAAAGTTGCACCACCGCCTGCAGGCGACCCAGCTTGGGCGCGTGCTTTGGAAGCGTGGCGCCTCCCCTCACTGCCTGCGGCCAAACAGGGCCCGCAGGAGTACGTGTTTGATAAGTTCATCGACCACGGATGGGATGAAGACACTGACCGCCTCATGTTGAGGGTGCGTTGGTTTGGCTACAAAGCCAAGGACGATACGTGGGAGTATGTGGAGGACCTTCCCGCTGAGAAGGTCCGGGCGTACTGTGCCCGGAATGAGATAGACCCTAACAGCCCTCCCTCAACGTGAGGGAAGGCCGAGCAACAAGAGAGTGCTTCAAGTCGAAGTGGTACGCAGAGTGGCTTTAAACTACAGCCCTAACCCTCACACTCTCACAACAAAGGCAGCTGCCAACTAGGAACGCATGCTAGACTCTCCCACTCCACGGCCCTCGCCCTCACGTGGAGGCGAGCGGCGAGACCCACGCCGATAACGGTCTCCACTCGTTGGAGGGGGCGGCGGCTCCAAGTCGGAACCGTCGCGCTCTTCACGGTCGCGCAAGTGGCGCCGACCGTGGCTACTCTTCTGCCTGGTCTTGCGCGCAAGTTTGCGACGCAGACGCTGGACAGACTCCGTCTCCGACGGGGTAGAGGACTCCGAAACGGAGTAAGACAACTCGTCTTCCGACACGGAGGGAGAGCGCCACGAGTGTCGGCGACGACGGCGAGGAGGCGAGTATTCCCGGCTCGCGCGACGTTTGCCACGCCCAAGTGGGGCTGGCTGGGGCATAATAGCCCCAATGCGAGCCAACTTGGCTGTCATAAACTCCGCCACCGACTCGCAACTCGTGGTCGCCACTGCAGTACGAACGCGCTCCTCAAGTTGAGGAGTCTCGCAACTTTGGAGGGTTGCGGTCGACGCGGCCAACCAGGAAATGGTGCGCACCAACGTGGTGATCATCATCTCTGAGGTTAGAGGCGTGGGCGGTAACACCAACTTGGGGTATACCGTCAGGAGGGTTGCCCCCAAGTTGGGGGACACAGGGGTGGATGACTCCACGGCCACGCTGATCGGGATGTTTCCGTGAGGCTGGAAAGGAACAGGAGGAAGCGGAGGGGCACGCCAAGGTGGCGGTACCCGGGTATAACTGCGACCCCGACTTGGGGCCCCCGCAGTAGGTTGAGTCATATGGTCATCATAGGACGGCACGGCCATAACTATGGGCTTGTCCGGGGGTGGCGCAGTGTGGCGATCCACCCCCGGGGCATACGGGTAGTCCCCGATGCCCAACCCCTCTCGTAGGACCACACGGCCGTCGTGAAATTCACGAGCGACCCGCACGAACTGGCGAAGTGCGCCGTCGTCCTTGGGCCCACGAGTGGGGCGGCGCAACTTGTGCTCAATGCTCTCCCACTCGATGAACTTATGGAGCCGGAGCATCTCCTCAAGTAGAGTGAGTTGTCCTGATGAGCACCCCTCAGCAACTAGCTGAGGGGTGAGCTGTTCCAAACCTTGGATGAGCCGGAGGGGGAGATGCCAGAGCATCCCCCGCCGCTGAACACAAGACACCCAGGTCGACATGACCTCGAGGAGCCACTGGGTGGCCAACATGGCCCACACCAGGTGATCAGGGCCAGCCGTCAACATGACGGAGCCGAAGTGGTCAAGCAACCGTGGCAACAACGCCGGGAACCCGTAGGGGACCTCAACATGAGGCCACCACTCGGGCTTCTTCGGATAGTACTGCTCCTTGCTGGCAGCAGACTGTTGAGGAAACTCAAGTTGAGCCGAGTGTGGCAGTATTGACCCCCAGGTAGGGGGCAACACGTGCCATGCAAGGGGCGGCAGGCCACTAGCCTGATCCGTTCCTCCCCCTGCATTTGGGTCCATATTCCCTAAGTTCGGGATAGTTAGCTTAGTAGTAAATCCAACTTGGATTTGAGGGTTTTCTGCATTTATCGTCTTGAATTCTCGTGTGGCCCGGTGGGCAGGTGCTGGGGTGGGAGATTCTGAGTGGCGAGATTCTGAGTGGACCCTGGGGGGATAAGGGGAGGGACAGCGGGGCTTGGCCCTGCGTCCCCGTCCCGACCAAGAAACTGTTGGCCCACACACCATCTTCTTGTTTGTCCGTGGGGGGATTGCCCCACAACAGGGATAGAGTGTGTGCGACTTGCACTTCTTCCGGTTCCCCCGACACGGGAGGCAGCCCTCGCACACCGCCCCAACTTGGGTGCTGTGTGTGCGAGTGGTTTTTGCCACATTTGGTGGAGCAGCAGGGGACAGAGGTAAACTTTACCTCCGGGTGCACCCGGGTGTAGGGGGCCCTCTGTCTCAGAGGAACGGTGGACTTGGACCGTGTCATACGGATCGTTAGCCAACATGGCTAGCTCGGACCCCCCGTCGTCCGGGGAGTACACGGGTGACGCACGTACTTCAGTGCCTTTGAATACTGGTGAGACACAGGTGGGTTTACCTGGGGTCGCAGAGGGACTAGAGGTCCCTCAAGCCAGCAGGACTGGAAGTGCGGGCGGGCAACAGGCCACCCCGACTCAGTCGGGAGTTCACTCGGGTGACACTTCTGACGTGGGTGGGCCGAAGTCTGGCCACCGTGTGGTATACTCAACGGGAACGTCCCAAGGGGTGAGGACTGTCCCCGCGAGTTCCACTCGGGTTGGAGCCAACTTTGGCATGGAGCCATCGCCAACTAGGCTTTCGGAGGACGGCGGACCTCCGTTGGTCGGCGATGGGTTCGCGCCCATGCCCCCGGTTGAGACCCCTGAGGAACGTGGTTACCCCTCAGGTGGACTCCCGGAGGTGGACCGAGACTCAACTGGAGTCGTCAATCCACTCCTCGCGGAAACTGTCCGTCGGGAGGCGACCACTGTGTTGCGGCAGACTTTGCCGGACCTGGTGGTGGTCACGATGACGAATACTATTCTGAATCAGATTGTGGCGAGTTTGCCAGATGGCCTTAATGTCCAGACCGGATTGGGGCCTTCGAGCCCGCAGGCGCAGGGGGTGTCCCCCCTGACACCTATCTCGGGTCGCCCTGAACAGGGGGCGACCCCGGTGACTCCCAACGAGGGAGCCACACCATACTCGGTGGGGCGTACGCCCTTCATGGGGGAGTTCCCCCCGACAACACCGGCGGCTACACCAAGCGCGCCGCGCCGGACTACAGGCACTGTGGGTGAACTTACCCCAGTGCCACAGCGGCTGTTCCCTCAACGTGAGGTGCCGCCCAAGATCCAGGTAGCCAACCCGGTCTACCAGAGGATCTTTGACTGTGAGACCTACGCCCTCCACAACAAGTCGGTGGCGTATGGTCCTGACCAGGCCCGAGCCATGGGCCGTGCCAAGAAGAATGCACTTCACTCTCTTGGGCACAAAGCGGAGTGGGATGGAACTCCCCCCCTCCGTGTCTTTGAGTTCCTACGTCGTTTCACAAAAGCCTGTGACGACAATGCCATAAGTGAAGGCATGGCTTTTTACATGCTACAGGAGTTTACGAAGGGAGACCTGCGGACAGAACTTATGTCCGTCATGCCCAGCTCCTCAAGTGGAGGCGCTGGGGAGGTGACGTCCTATTTGGAGCTCGTCAACTGGTTGTTGAGGGCCATGGTTGATGAAGCGGCGTTGGCTTCTCAAGTCGAGGAGTTTACGCAAGCCCATCAGGAAGAGGCGGAGGACGAGTTGTCCTTTGCGGAGCGAGTCCGTAAGCTCAACAATCTTTGTGGGTTTCTTCATCCACAAGCTGTGGTGAAGAGTCGGTTTGTGGAAGGACTCCACTGGTCAGTCCGGATGGAGACCCGGGAGCATAACACTGCCCGGGCGACCCTGGCCGAGTTGGCTAGGTTCGCCTACCGCAGAGGCGAGGCCTACCGCAAGTTGCGGGAGGAACAACGCCAGGAGCGTCAGGCCGAGTTGGCCAAGGAACGGGAAGAGGCGCGCCAGGCCAGAGAGTTGCGAGAGGCACGCCGAATCCGCAAGGAGAGGGTGGTAGCTGCCGTGGGAACTTCCCAAGGTACCTCGTCGTCTTCCCCAGTTGGGAAGACCCCTCCGGGAACTGATCATCGGTGTTGGAACTGCAACTCCGATGGTCACTGGGCATATGATTGCCCCAAGTTGAGTAAACGCATCCAACAGCTTGTTAGGAATGCGAGTAAGAAGTCGGCTACGAACGAAGTGCGTTCACGCCGCGAGGGTGGGTCTCGACCAGTGGTGGCGGTCGCCACACCCTCGACGGAGGGGGCGGACACGTCGTCCTCGGACTCGTCGTCGTCCCCTTCGCCCTCAGATTCGGACGCCAAGTCGGCGGGAAACGAATGACCGTTGGAGCTGGTCGTCCGAAGCTCACAACGGCAGCCTCGGCCAAGTGGGCCAAGAGGACGAACCAACCGTGTCGGATACTGCGGCGACCTAAGGGAGTCCGCCCACCTCGGGTGGGACTTCCCAAGAACGTAAACCCACGTCGGGTCATCGCGGTGCTGACGGGTGAGAACTTCCAGGTGGCTGGACGGGTGCAACTTGCCCCCGGCGGCGCCTGTTGTGTCCGTATCGTACTTGATACCGGGTCAGGAGCCTCCTTGATACGCAAGTCGCTATTACCAAAGGGGATGAGGCTCCAACGCTGGAAGTCTAAAGCTGACCATCTGATCGATATCAATGGTGGGGTACTTCCCATCGTTGGTGCCGTGACCCTACCAACTCGGTTGGGGACCCATGAGGTCGACGTGACCTATGGTGTAGTTGAGAATATATCGGTACCCCTGCTTCTGGGTACCCCTTATGTCGTAACACAAGCGCCTTTGATTTGTGGCCCTGAGTACTGGGTCAAGTTGATGAATGGGGAGACTATCCCCATCCTTGGTAAGGGAAAGTCTGTGGCTCCTGTGACAGTTTCACAGTCGAAGCCTGTTTGTTCTGTGAGGGAAGGGTTTACTGCTACTCTGCGTTTAGCCCGTAAAGTCACGTTGCCCCCCAACTCGGTGGCGCACGTGGATGTTGTAACTGATTATGCGGGGAACGGGTTGGTGCACCCTAACCCCCGTCTTGCTCGCAAGCACCAAGTGCATGTTACCCTTGGCACGATGGACTCCAAAGCCGGAGTCCCGTGGAGGATCCAGGTGATGAACCTGAGCTCGTCGCCCAAGTTCTTCAAGTCGGGGGCCAAGTTCGGCTATATCGACCAACACGAGGGACCGGTAGTAGCGGTCACCCTCAGCGCGGGCGCAAGTAGCGACCCGAAGTCCGGAAAGGAGAAGCATCAAGCCAAGTCGGCCGCCTCTCCTCGGCCCCATGTGAACATGGAGGGTGTTCCACCCAGGTTGAGGGTTCAAGTTGAACGCCTCTTGGACCAATATCACAAGTTGTGGGATGGTCAATTGGGACTCATGAGAGCTACCCAACACCGGATCGAGTTGAAACCCGGTGCGCCCCCTATACGCCAACAACCGTATAGGGGGGGACCCCGTTCAAGGGCCCTCGTTAAGGAGCAAGTTGCTCGCATGGAGGCCCTCGATGTGATCGAGGCCAGCAACGCCGAGTGGGCGAGTCCGGTGGTGATCGTCCCCAAAGTTGATGGGACCCCCCGCTTCTGTATCGACTACCGTAAGCTCAACGAGAGCACGGTGAAGGATAGTTATCCCCTACCTCGGATGGATGACTGTCTGGACTCTCTGGGGGAGGCAAACGTGTTCTCTACCCTGGACTGTAACGCGGGGTACTGGCAAATTCCCATTGCCCCGGAGGACAGGCATAAAACTACCTTTACCTGTCACTGTGGTACCTACCAGTGCAAGCGTCTACCGTTTGGCCTGTGTAACGCGCCGGCAACTTTCCAGCGCGCTATGGACATGATTCTGGCCGGAGTACGGTGGCAGATCTGTCTCGTGTACCTAGACGATATCATTGTGTTCTCCCGAAGTCCGGAGGAACACATTGGCCATCTTGGCCAGGTGTTCAAGCTACTTGCTGACGCCGGAGTGTCACTGAAGGCAAGTAAGTGCCACCTCTTCACTCAAGAGGTGGAGTACTTGGGACATGTTGTCCGTCCGGGGCGTCTCAGTGTCAACGAGAAAAACTTGAGGGCCATCCGCAAGGCTCAGTACCCCCGGACCCAGACCCAGATGAGGAGCTTCCTCGGGATGTGTAACGTGTACCGACGTTTCACTAAGGGCTTCGCCAAAGTGGCGAAGCCGTTGAATGAGTTAGTGAGCTCAACGCTACCGAAGAACCTGCCTCCCCCATGTCGGGTGGAGCAGGAATCCTTGGAGACTCTTCGGGACCTTCTGCTGAAGCCCCCTATCCTGGCTATTCCCAGGTTGGGAGGCCACTACATCCTGGATGTGGACGCTAGCTACGACCAACTTGGTTGTGTGTTGCTTCAGCAACAGCCGGACAAGGAGTACTTGCCGGTGGGATACTTCAGCAAGGGGCTAAACTCGGCCGAGAAGAACTACGGAGTCACCGAGTTGGAAGGACTCGCAGTGGTATGGGCGGTGACGTCACTTCGTCACTACCTAGAGGGTGAGAAGTTCCTCATCCGCTGTGACCACCGCGCGTTGCAGTTCATCTTCAAGACGGACTGTACGAACACTCGTCTCAACCGGTGGAGGGTGCGACTTGCACCCTTCAACTTTGATATTGAGTACCGACCTGGCAGGCAACATGCCCTTGCCGACGGCCTCTCTCGGGTACCTACCGAGGGACTGGACACCACCCCAGTCGATGAGGACATCCCCATCGTGGGGGTAGTCACGCGCTCGGGTCAGGCGTTGAATCCCGAGGCGCCAGGGAACAAGAAGTACTTGCCCCTGTCCCTGGACGAAGTGGTGAAGGCCCAGGCCGAGGATCCCTTCTGCAAGTCGCAGAGGGATACCCTGGATACAGTGGCGGAGACGCGGTTCTTCCTGGGAGACGATGGCCTCCTCATGAGGAGGGGGGTATTCCAGGGGACCGAACAACTTGTCGTCCCCGCATCCCTCAAGGACAGTATCCTTGAGAGGGAGCATAACGCTCCCACGGGTGGACACCTGGGGTCTAGTAAACTGTACCAGACCCTGAGGACCAGGTACTACTGGCCGTCCATGGTGGTGGACATCTACAGTTGGGTGGCTGCCTGCACAAGTTGTGCACAGAACCGTCTGATGGAACGGCGGCCTACTACGGCTATGCTATTGTTCCCGGCCAAGGAGCCCTTCGCCGCGTTGGCGATGGACATCCTTGGGCCACTGCCAGTGACCGAGGAGGGCAACCAGTACCTCCTGGTCATCTGTGACCGCTTCACGAAACTTACGCGAGCGATCCCACTGGCAGAGATCACGGCCATGTCGGTCGTGTCAGCCTTCCTAGATCACTGGGTTGCCGCGTATGGCATTCCGGATAGTACACTATCGGACAATGGACCGCAATTTGCGTCTGTACTGTTTCAAGGAGTGCTGGATATGTTGGGGGTTAAGGCAAACTATGCCACCCCCTACCACCCACAAACTAATGGGCAGGTGGAGCGCTTCAACAAAACTATTGTTAGGCAGCTGCGCCATTATGTGAGTGAGCACGTGAAGACGTGGGACCAATACATTTCTATTCTGACCACTGCCTACAATTCGCAGGTTCACTCATCTACCGGGGAAGTACCCCTCGCTTTTGTGACCCCCCGTCGCGTGCGGTCTATTGCCGTGCGGCGGCCGCTCCCAACTAGGGAGGATGGTGGCAGTACGCCCACTCCTACTGAGAGTAAGGCGGAGTTCGCTGCTAGGCTTGAAAACCTCATCCCTAAAGTCAGGGCTGAGATGGACAAAGCACAAAAGCGCTACAAGCGTACCTTTGACAAAAAGGTGCGCAACGCCAAGCATGTCCCCGAGCAGGGTGACTGGGTATTGGTCCACTCACACACCCCAACTGGGGGTAAGTTGGTGTTCCAGACGAAGGGGCCGTACCAGGTCCTTCGTACTGATGGGCGGCGCTTCACCATCGAAAGTGACGATGGGGTCCGCACAGTGAACGGACAGGACGTGGTCAAAGTTGCACCACCGCCTGCAGGCGACCCAGCTTGGGCGCGTGCTTTGAAAACGTGGCGCCTGCCCTCGCTGCCTGCAGCCAAACAGGGCCCGCAGGAGTACGTGTTCGACAAGTTCATCGACCACGGCTGGGATGAGGATACTGACCGCCTCATGTTGAGGGTGCGTTGGTTTGGCTACAAAGCCAAGGATGATACGTGGGAGTATGTGGAGGACCTTCCTGCTGAGAAGGTCCGGGCGTACTGTGCCCGGAACGAGATAGACCCTAACAGCCCTCCCTCAACGTGAGGGAAGGCCGAGCAACAGTGCCAAGAGAGTGCTTCAAGTCGAAGTGGTACGCAGAGTGGCTTTAAACTACAGCCCTAACCCTCACACTCTCACAACAAAGGCAGCTGCCAACTAGGCACGCATGCTAGACTCTCCCACTCCACGGCCCTCGCCCTCACGTGGAGGCGAGCGGCGAGACCCACGCCGATAACGGTCTCCACTCGTTGGAAGGGGCGGCGGCTCCAAGTCGGAACCGTCGCGCCCCTCACGGTCGCGCAAGTGGCGCCGACCGTGGCTACTCTTCTGCCTGGTCTTGCGCGCAAGTTTGCGACGCAGACGCTGGACAGACTCCGTCTCCGACGGGGTAGAGGACTCCGAGACGGAGTAAGACAACTCGTCTTCCGACACGGAGGGAGAGCGCCACGAGTGTCGGCGACGACGGCGAGGAGGCGAGTATTCCCGGCTCGCGCGACGTTTGCCACGCCCAAGTGGGGCTGGCTGGGGCATAATAGCCCCAATGCGAGCCAACTTGGCTGTCATAAACTCCGCCACCGACTCGCAACTCGCGGTCGCCACTGCAGTACGAACGCGCTCCTCAAGTTGAGGAGTCTCGGAACTTTGGAGGGTTGCGGTCGACGCGGCCAACCAGGAAATGGTGCGCACCAACGTGGTGATCATCATCTCTGAGGTTAGAGGCGTGGGCGGTAACACCGACTTGGGGCCCCCGCAGTAGGTTGAGTCATATGGTCATCATATGAGGGCACAGCCATAACTATGGGCTTGTCCGGGGGTGGCGCAGTGTGACGATCCACCCCCGGGGCATACGGGTAGTCCCCGATGCCCAACCCCTCTCGTAGGACCACACGGCCGTCGTGAAGTTCACGAGCGACCCACACGAACTGGCGAAGTGCGCCATCGTCCTTGGGCCCCCGAGTGGGGCGGCGCAACTTGTGCTCAATGCTCTCCCACTCGATAAACTTGTGGAGGCGGAGCATCTCCTCAAGTAGAGTGAGTTGTCCTGACGAGCACCCCTCAGCAACTAGCTGAGGGGTGAGCTGTTCCAAACCCTGGATGAGCCGGAGGGGGAGATGCCAGAGCATCCCCCGCCGCTGAACACATGACACCCAGGTCGACATGACCTCGAGGAGCCACTGGGTGGCCAACATGGCCCACACCAGATGATCAGGGCCAGCCGTCAACATGACGGAGCCGAAGTGGTCAAGCAACCGTGGCAACAATGCCGGGAACCCGTAGGGGACCTCAACTTGAGGCCACCACTCGGGCTTCTTCGGGTAGTATTGCTCCTTACTGGCAGCAGACTGCTGAGGAAACTCAAGTTGAGCCGAGGTCACCAAGTAGGGACCTCGCCGAAAGTCTTTCTCCATCCGCACATCAAAGTGATGAGTGTGCGGATCGGCCTCGTGAAGGTACGGGGGGCGAGTTGCCACCGCGTCCCAAGTGAAGGTCGGCAAGTCGCCGGGACCCGGGATAGTTCCCCCGCGGTCCACCATGGCCTTGGCCCGCTGCACGTCCTCGACCTCCTCGTCGTCCAGGAAGGCAAACTGGTCCGTCCTGAAGCCGGCAGGGAACCCGACCCTACGGGGATACTTCTCCCGTAGGCGGTCCCATACCCGACCCATCGCTGCGCCAAGTCGGCCACAGCGAAGAACAGTCAACCCCTCCTCATAGATAGGCCAAGCGGGGTAAAACCACCGCCCCAAGGCCTCACGCGGGACAACTTGTCCCGCCTCCGGGGGAGATCCTGCCGTCAACCCAAAGCCGGGTGACGCGGGAGTCCTACCCCCCGGAGCGATCGCGGAGCCCCCGCCGGAAGTCCCGGCAGGCGCTGCACCGTAGGAGGTGTCCTCCATACGCTCATCGAGAGAGTCCGTCTCCACTCCCGGAGTCGCCATGGCTCTCCCCAAGTTGGGGAGAGACGTCCTGGCTATCGCGGCACGAGACCCGCCTCGAGTTGAGGGGGACTCGGATCGTGGGTAAACGGGTGGCCTCCCCAGCGTGGGGTGGCCCCGTGTAAGGTGAAGGAGAAGTGGTGGTGGTGGTGAGGTGTGAACCGTGGAGAGCAAGCTGCCAAGTGGGCAAGCTTGAGGAGAGGGGCGGCCAACGTGACCGCCTCCACATCCGCGTTACGTACTCAAGGGGGGACAGCAAGTCGCGTCCCCCCCAACGCCGAGACGTGCGTTTACGCACCCCCTCACAGGGCCGACCGGGTCGGTCGGAACTGAGGAGAGGGGAGTGTGGCAGTATTGACCCCCAGGTAGGGGGCAACACGTGCCATGCAAGGGGCGGCAGGCCACTAGCCTGATCCGTTCCTCCCCCTGCATTTGGGTCCATATTCCCTAAGTTCGGGATAGTTAGCTTAGTAGTAAATCCAACTTGGATTTGAGGGTTTTCTGCATTTATCGTCTTGAATTCTCGTGTGGCCCGGTGGGCAGGTGCTGGGGTGGGAGATTCTGAGTGGCGAGATTCTGAGTGGACCCTGGGGGGATAAGGGGAGGGACAGCGGGGCTTGGCCCTGCGTCCCCGTCCCGACCAAGAAACTGTTGGCCCACACACCATCTTCTTGTTTGTCCGTGGGGGGATTGCCCCACAACAGGGATAGAGTGTGTGCGACTTGCACTTCTTCCGGTTCCCCCGACACGGGAGGCAGCCCTCGCACACCGCCCCAACTTGGGTGCTGTGTGTGCGAGTGGTTTTTGCAACACCGAGGTCACCAAGTAGGGACCTCGCCGGAAGTCTTTCTCCATCCGCACATCAAAGTGATGAGTGTGCGGATCGGCCTCGTAGAGGTACGGGGGGCGAGTTGCCACCGCGTCCCAAGTAAAGGTCGGCAAGTCGCCGGGACCCGGGATAGTTCCCCCGCGGTCCACCATGGCCTTGGCACGCTGAACGTCCTCAACCTCCTCATCGTCCAGGAAGGCAAACTGGTCCGTCCTGAAGCCGGCCGGGAACCCGACCCTACGGGGATACTTCTCCCGTAGGCGGTCCCATACCCGACCCATCGCTGCGCCAAGTCGGCCACAGCGAAGAACAGTCAACCCCTCCTCATAGATAGGCCAAGCGGGGTAAAACCACCGCCCCAGGGCCTCACGCGGGACAACTTGTCCCGCCTCCGGGGGAGATCCCGCCGTCAACCCAAAGCCGGGTGACGCGGGAGTCCCATCCCCCGGAGCGATCGCGGAGCTCCCGCCGGAAGTCCCGGCGGGTGCTGCACCGTAGGTGGTGTCCTCCATACGCTCATCTAGAGAGTCCGTCTCCACTCCCGGAGTCGCCATGGCTCTCCCCAAGTTGGGGAGAGACGCCCTGGCTATCGCGGCACGAGACCCGCCTCGAGTTGAGGGGGACTCGGATCGTGGGTATACGGGTGGCCTCCCCAGCGTGGGGCGGCCCAGTGGAAGGTGAAGGGGAGGTGGTGGTGATGGTAGTGTGTGAACTGAGGAGAGCAAGCTGCCGAGTGGGCAAGCTTGAGGAGAGGGGCGGTCAACGTGACCGCCTCCACATCCGTGTTACGTACTCGATGGGGGACAGCAAGTCGCGCCCCCAACGCCGAGACGTGCGTTTACGCACCCCCTCACAGGGCCGACCGGGTCGGTCGGAACTGAGGAGAGGGGAGTGTGGCAGTATTGACCCCCAGGTAGGGGGGCAACACGTGCCATGCAAGGGGCGGCAGGCCACTAGCCTGATCCGTTCCTCCCCCTGCATTTGGGTCCATATTCCCTAAGTTCGGGATAGTTAGCTTAGTAGTAAATCCAACTTGGATCTGAGGGTTTTCTGCATTTATCGTCTTGAATTTTCGTGTGGCCCGGTGGGCAGGTGCTGGGGTGGGAGATTCTGAGTGGCGAGATTCTGAGTGGACCCTGGGGGGATAAGGGGAGGGACAGCGGGGCTTGGCCCTGCGTCCCCGTCCCGACCAAGAAACTGTTGGACCACACACCATCCTCTTGTTTGTCCGTGGGGGGTTTGCCCCACAACAGGGACAGAGTGCGTGCGACTTGCACTTCTTCCGGTTCCCCCGACACGAGAGGCAGCCCTTGCACACCGCCCCAACTTGGGTGCCGTGTGTGCATGTGGTTTTTGCCACACATAGCGCCCCCTCTGCCACAAAAAGTGGACAGGGGGGAGCCCCAACACCAGGATTTTTCGCCGACGAGCCAATCATGGGTAATTGTCGGCCGTTCACTAGCAGGTTAGACGCCGGCTTTTCCCGGGGACCTTTCCCAGGATGAGTCGGATGTTTCCCGGAGGTGTTTAACCGATAGTTCTCTTTCGATCAGCAAATCGAGCCACAAACCATTCACCCGGGTATTCTCTAAAGCGGACTGCCACCAGGAGGCAGGCTGACGCTGCTGCCGCTGCCCGTCCGCATGCCCCGCCTCCGGCGTGGGGCTCTTTGTTGGTCGCTCCTCCACCGCCCTGGGCTCTTCTTTTCGCCGCTCTGGCCTCTTCTTCCCCGCCGCTCTGGCCTCTTCTCTCCCCGCCGCCCGGGCCCCTTCTTCCCCGCCGCTGTGTGGAGTAGGCTCTCGGACAGCCGCTGGCGTGGCCGCGCTCTCCGTCCCCCCCCCCACCCCCCCCCCCCCCCCCCCCTCTCCCGCCCGCCGTCGCCACCATGTCCTCCCTCCGCGGCTTCAAGGACCGCGCTAAACTCAAAGCCGCTCGCCTCACGCGCTCCCTCCTCGCGGACACCACCGCCGCCGACGGCGGCTGGGCACCCGCGCCTTCCTTGCCCACATCGTCGGCCTGACCTTGCACGGAAGAGACCCACAAATTCGCGGGAATTCCTCTTCATGTCTCTGCCAGGTTGATCCGTCTTGTCCCTCTCACGCGACCGGTGGATGCGTTTCGCTGGTCCCGCCACCGGCGACCGTCCACGAAACATGCACTCCCTGTTCCGGAGCCATGCCCCCCCTCCAGGAACCATTCCCCCCCCCCCTCCAGGAGCCATGCCCCCCCTCCCCTGCATCCCCCCTCCCTCGATGACTTGCTCCGGCGGCAGAGCACGTACTCTCTCCTCCTGTCGCTCTCACGACGCGCGCCAGTGATCAGCGGCCACCGCCCTATTCGGGCTGAGGCGGGACTTGTGCCGAAGGCTGCCTCTATCCCTCGAGTGGCGTCGTGAGACTTCTTCCCCACCCCATCCTGCTCGACTCGATGCCCCGGTCGAACGGCGCGCGAGATCGATGCTGGCCGGTTGTCGAGGGCCGTCGGGGACCTGGCGTCCGGTGGAGCACGTGTGGCCTGTGGCCTAAGCGCTTCGAAACGTACTCGAGTTCGTACCCGCGATCATGGCACCTACACCACCGTCATCCGGGCCTCTTTTTCATTGAGCTGCGCTCGGTGCAAGACCGCACCGATGAGGCGTCGCCGGGGGCGCACTTCTGTCTGTTGCGGCGAGATTCCCCCAACCGCAGCGACCATTCCTCGGGCGGTGAAGCCCCCCCCCTGCAACAACCACTCCCCCACCCTACGCGACGGCC
The DNA here is from genome assembly GCA_009829735.1 of Pyropia yezoensis. Lineage (NCBI taxonomy): Eukaryota > Rhodophyta > Bangiophyceae > Bangiales > Bangiaceae > Pyropia > Pyropia yezoensis. Next base: position 11,820,977 of record CM020619.1, read on the forward strand.
GCCCACCGCTGGGTTTTCCTACTTTTCGCCGTCTCGGAGCTTCCCTCCTGTTGACGTCATCATTGTGCTCTTCTGCCCCTCAAGAACGATATCGGTACCTGGCTGGCGGTGGGTTGCTGACCAGTACGCCCGATGGCTGTGGCGTTATGAGCCCCTAGGACCGTCGGAACCCGGGAGACTGACATGGGACCCGGCTGGCAGCGTTACGTGGAACAACGCGCTGGCCGAGGATCCCTGCATCGGTGGCCCGGGGCAGTGGCGACACGCCCGGTGCCCTGCTTGGTCACTCGGAGCGGTGGACTTGCCGGGCTGGGGCATACTGACCTTCGGGTAATTTCCTTGATTTTTCGCAATTGTTTCCCTTGCGTGATATCGTGACTTTTCCCTTATTCCCACTGGGTCATTTTTGGGGATTGACATTTGTGTGTGGGGGAATTTCGCTTGCTTTTCATGTGTTGGCCCGGTGAGCGGCCGGTGTCTTGCTGGCACTTGGCCCTCTGGGGGCGCCCTCCGGGGGCCTCGCTGAGGGCCCCTGGAGGGGCCAGGGGGGGAGGTTCTTGAGGGATGCTCCGGGGTTCTGCCCGGGGCCATCTTGTAAAATCAACAGTACTTTGGTTTCCTTCTCCCTCGGGCTTTTGTCCTGTTTACCTTTGCCTCGTACCGAGGCGGCCGAGTGGATCAGCAAGGGCTCTTACCTGTTCCTTTCTGGGCTTCGGACTGTGATCTCTGTGTGTGTGGTTGGTGATTCTGGGTCCGGGAATCTGGGTCCCATTACGCTGCAATGGCGTTGGACGACGACGCGGTGATGTCCATGGAAGCGGATGCCGCGGGCGGCGCTGCTGCGGGCGGCGCAGACACCGTCGACGCTGGTCTTTGGGAGCTAGGCATGCGAATTGATTCAGGTCGCAGCGTGCTTCCGTCGGGCATGTTCGACGTGCGCAGAAGTGCTAGGGCAGCCCCTGACCATCTACTTTTCCATGGCATCACGAAGAGGCTTTTGAAGGGCACGTTCCGCTTACTTTCGGCGCCGGAGAAAAAGCTGATCGGCGTATCTTTGCGAGAAACGCTGGCGAGGAGCCACTTTCCAACAACCTGCGTCTATAACGCCAAGCGGAACGATGTGTCAGCGGTGGGCATCTCTGCGTGGGCTGCGACGCTGCCCGTTATTTCAATGCTCTTGCGTCGCACCCTGCCTTATGCGACAAGAAACTCGGCCGTCGCTATGAAGTCTCTCGACACTGCCATTGAATTCATTGATTGCTTCTCAGACATGGTCTGCGCGGCGCACTTCTTTCCGCGCCGCAAGCTGGACGGTGAGGCAGCATGTGCGGCGTGTGTATCGCCGTCGGACCTACAAAAGAAGGCGGAGCGATTCTTCTCTTACTTTCACGCGGCTTGTCTGTACGAGGCCGCGGCCGTGAAGGCATTCGGTATGATGCTGGACACACGCAACCTCCATCGTCTGCGCGAGCTGGTGGGCCATGTCATCGCGGCGTTGTTGCACATACGTCACGCCCAAAAAAAGCTATTCGAGAACGCAGCAACCTCTCAAACGCGCCGCTCTCTCTGGCAATGGACGTGCAGACGCACGGCGTGCGATGAAGCGAAACGTTTATGAGGAGCTTGCTGCTCGCATCCGTCTCGACTTCCCCTTCTTCCACATCCCCTTTGACTTGATTGAGCATGCTGGCGTGTCTGCTTGTTTGTCCCACGCCCGGCCACTATTAAGCCATGACGGCGTGGTGTGGATGTGCACTTCGGGAGCTCTTCTTGAGGCTAATCTCCACCCCAGTGTCGTGCGCTTGGGTCAGGATCTTTCAGACCCAGTTTGTCGCATTCGGTGGCGGTGTCGGGCATCTCGCGGTGGTGCTGAAAGATTGCAAGTGAATGATGCCGTTTGTGTCCGCGCTGCGTGTGGCGGCCCAGCAGTTTCTTATGTCTCCGACGCGTGCGCTGCAAGGGATGGGACGATGAGGCACTTCCAGGTCGTTGTGTTCTTAACAACCCGGGCGGGCACACCATCTGCGGTAGTACACCCATTCACATCCATGGGAGGTCGTCGCTATCGTACTGACAGGGATAGATTTTCGTACCTCGCGCTGTCCCCCGGCGTGCGCCGTGCGCTTGCCCTGCACGATTGCCAATGCTCTTGTGAGATATCAGCGACGGCGGTGTCGCCCACTGCAACGAACGTGTAGTTCCGATACGGCCGCAGAGACGGGTATCCAGCTCTCAATGGGTCAAGACGTTACAAGGTATGACAGCCTGGCGCGTACTGTGTGCTTGGCTTGGGGGTGGACGAAGGTGTTGCGTGACACGCCCTGTACAAGATGGCAGAGGCTTTACATGACCTTCTCAACTATGTCCTGCACCTCAAGCGGGAGGACCTCCATGGTGCAACACGGAACGCTCTGAGTCACTGACCCGCACGCCCCCTCCACATCCCAAGCATCAATGGATGCACTCACAATTGTCTCTCGCCCTGAGATGAAGCAGGGACACAACAAAGGCTAGGACGGCACTTCGGCACGTGTGACCGTGCTCTGCACTAAATCATGCACATACGCTCGACGCCGCACATGGCACTGCTCCGATTCACGAGAAGCAACCAGCACAGCACCCTCTTCTTTCTCGCGACTCAAAATGATTTACATACGACCGTTGTCGTTGGCGACGCGCTCGAGTAAAACCCTTGCAGGCGCGGAGCCGCCCGCTCTCTTGAACTGCCTGCACATGTTCTCTAGCACCATTGGAACTCCCAGAGCACGCAGCAGAGCAGATGCACTTGGGAAGTGCAAAGATAACAGAGGACGGTTCGGAAGCCTGCCAGTCGCTCTTGGGGTGTAGGACAAGGAAAGCATTGTCATGAGCTCATCCATACCGCTGCGCGGAAACAAAACGGCCAGGATAATAGCCGTCTTCTCTTGCCGCGCCCTGCCCGTAACAGGTCGACTACATGCCGGGGCCCAAGCCGGGCAGACCTTGAGGCGATCCAAAAGGCGGTTGGCCAACACTCTCTGTATCGCCCGTCCGAGCGCGAACTCCTCTGGCCGCGCAACGGAACGCAGGTCATTGAGGCCGTGAAGAGCTTCCTGAGAGGCGCGGAACTCTGCCTGCACCGAAGGCAGACCATGGGACAGTTGCGCCTCGCGCACGGACAGCTCCTGCACTTGGCGTTTACGGCGCTTAAAGTCTACCAGTATGACAGACCGGCGCGCTGCCACGGCCCGCCCCGTCCTTACCTTATCGCGTGCTGATGGCTCGCCCACTTCCTCCACGGCAGGTGTCTTCAATAATTCGGCCGCAGCTACTAAAGGTGAGGAAGGAGCATCCGCTGTGGCCAGAAGAGCAGCCACGGCCCCAGAAGAAGCACCCGCTGCGGGCTGGGTGGCAGCACTCGCGGCGGCCTCGGCAGGTGTAGCCGCCGTCGTCATGTCGGGTGCTGGCGCCGCACCTACAGTGGTAGAATACTTGGGAACAGCTGCTGCAACTCTTTCCCCCTGGGTACAGCGGTAAGATGCTGCCGTAGTCCTCGGCAAGACGGTACGTGGGCAGTCGCCGCTGCCACTGCAGCGGCTGCGAAGGGAGGAGGGTGGCGCTGCGGGCGAAGAAGCTCAGCGGCAGCGACAGGAGGGGGGAGGAGCCGTGGGTAAAGCAGCCGAGCGGGCAGCGCTCCATGCGGTAGCTGTCAATGTGGTGCGAGAGCAGCGGAAAGACAGGCCCTTTGGCTCGTCAGCGAGTGCCGCCTCTGCCAGTGGAAAACAGAAGAGGGGCCTGTATAAGACACCCGAGAACAGAGCCGGGCTATGGCGCTCCGGCTCCGCTCCTGCGGCGGTCATTCCGCAGGATGACAATGGAGCGGGTGTCACAGCTTAGAGTGGGGTCGTTCTTGCGCGTGCTTCCAAAGAGATACGATCGCATCGACCGACACCGTCGGTTAACAATCGCGCCTTTTCCCATCTCTGCGTGCGTGCTCGCGGCGACAGCCTTTGGGCGCTTCTTTCTCCGACGGCTTGCCGCACGCAACTCGTGGGCAACGAAACTCCCTCCACAGGCGGTTTGTCTTCCCGATAAGGCGCCGGTCGGTGACTGTCTCTTGTCGGTCCTTTGTTGGGGCCTACCTCCGGACCCTGTGTCTTCACGCTGGGGTGCCCGACGGCGACTGTCCCATGACAGACCTTTTTCTCGGGCCTGCGGCGGCTACCAAACGTGCGCCCCCTCGAGGGACCGGCCGCATATTGAGAGCAACTCTCGAGTAGCTTTTGCTGGCCACCCTGTCCGTGCTTCTGCGGCGCCTTTCGTTGTTTGCGCGACGCCGCTGCTTTCGTGTGGCCTGCTCCGGGCGTCGCCCTTCGGTCGCTGTCCCTACCAGTGCTTTGTTGTCCAGGGTGCTCCCGGTGCCGTTTCGAGACGCGGGCATCGCTCGCCGCTGGCCGTGACTGACCGTGCCGGGTTATGTTCTCCTCCTCGGTGGCTCGCTGAGGAAGCAGCTCGCTTGCTGTCTGTCTGCCGCCTGTCGCGGCGGATGCTCCGCCAGCACTCGTCAGCGACCGTGGCGTGCGGCCCCTCGTGAATGGGTTCGAGGCCGTGTGCTGGTCGTCTGAGCCCGTGCGAGGCGGTGGCTGCCGCGGGTCCCCCTGAGTGTCCTACTGTGGCGGCGGTCCGCAATGTGCTCCCGCTAACTCTCGGGGACGGTGTACCACACATGCCGCACCCCCTCCCCTCTGCCCCTGTGCTGCTGGGGGCTGTCGCCTCCTGCCGCCAGAGCAACCGCGGTCTTTCCCTCTGGGCATTCACCGCGGCATGCATTTAAGGGCATGGTTTGTGCCTGAATGCCAGTTTCTCGCTGTCCGTCAGGGCGACACGGTCCGCAACTGTGAGCGGCTGCCATCAACCCGAGGCCATCAAACTGTGCGAGGACTTCTACCCCAATTATGTACCACTTGTTAGCACCGACCCCACCGGAGCCCGGACCGCCAGCCTACGGCATGCCACGCAAGCGCGCACGGCCCACTGACACAAACGACTCATCCAACGACGATGGTCGTGGTCAGCACGACGCTCGCGACCGGCGTCACGGCGATCGCCGCTTATCTCGTGGGACTCTTGCTGGCGCTGCGGACGCCAGTGCTCTGTCAACCATGACGCCTGCTGGCACACCTTCTGCTGCTGCCCCGCCTACGGGGGCGCCAAGCGGTACAACGCTTGCAGGCGGCCCACCGACGATGGCGGACGCTGGTACACCCTCTGCGCGAGTCCCCCCGACTACGGCGGCTGCAACCCCACGCATTTCGGGCACCCCGTCCACAGTGCCGCTGGCTGGCCCACGCGCGGGTGCACCTCCGCAGACGTTAGCCGAAATGATGGACAAGGATGACGCTGGGGCTGTCTCAACGCCACTCACCATGGACGACCTGTTGGCCATGGAGACAAGGCTGTCCGCATTGACTCATGGAAGACTCGACGCGCTTGCTGAGCCCAGTGGTGCCCTGTCACGGTCGGTCGGCACGAAAGTCAAGGAAGAGCTGGAGCAGCACAAGAAGCGACAACCACATGCCGAGGCGCTGGCGGACGACACTGCGAAGACGGTGTGTGCCGCGGTGAGGCACACTATTGTGACCACGCCCCAGTTCCGCAGTGCGGACCAGATGAGCAAAGATGAGCTGGCCGTGGCGGCGAGGCGTGCTGCCGGGGGACCGAAGAAGCTGCGTGAGCTCTTCTCGGAAATACTGGTGAAGCGCATCCTCGCGCGTGTGGAAGGCGCATCGGACGAGGAAATCCTAGACGTGCTCACCATCTTGTTCCCGAGCTCAAACAAGAAAGCAAAGACGTTCTCGAACTCGGAGTTTGAGAAGATGGTGCGGGGCGTCGTGCACCAGCTGTACTCCATGAACAAGCTCACACCCAAGGAGTGACGGCCCCCCCTGTTGCAGGATAGGGCTTTCCTCAACGTCAAGCACCTTGCCGCCATGGACGAAGCGTTTCTGGGGATATCGCGCACGTCCGTTCACGACGGGCGGTCCGAAGCACGGCGGGTGCTCTACCGGATGGTCGACTTCTTTTTTATTATACTGGGCGCACGAGTTGAGCTCGTGAGCAGCACAGCGGTCGCCCCATCACTCGGCGCAGGCGCAGGCTCTGCCTATATTTCTGTGGAGCAGACATTGCGTGTATCGGAGACCGGGGAGGTGCCCGCCGGTGAGGGCGACTCATCCGTGCGCGTAGTGACACGCCGCGTATGCCTGTACGCCGTTGCTGTCATGCTTCTGCAGGCGATTGTGATGCTGCCGTACTCGTCTGAAGCCGCCGTTGTGGACTCCGTCGCAAAACATTTGCTGCGACCGTGGCGACGAATGATCGGTCTTGGAGCAAGACGAAGGGGAAGGACGCTGAGTGGATTGTTGGGCCCGGTGATTGAGCCTTGTTGCTGCCAATGCCCGATGGTTGGTCATTATTGCACGAGGTCGTCCAAAAGATGACGGCAACGGACCAACTCGCCTTATCTACGACACCTAGCGGGGGTGCGCCGAGTGGCGAGGGTGGTAATAGGCTCGTAGATGACGGTGACTCGGCCGCCGATCCTGAAGACCTGCCAGAATCTGTGGCAGTTTTGACCCCCAGGTAGGGGGGCAACACGTGCCATGCAAGGGGCGGCAGGCCACTAGCCTGATCCGTTCCTCCCCCTGCATTTGGGTCCATATTCCCTAAGTTTGGGATAGTTAGCTTAGTAGTAAATCCAACTTGGATTTGAGGGTTTTCTGCATTTATCGTCTTGAATTCTCGTGTGGCCCGGTGGGCAGGTGCTGGGGTGGGAGATTCTGAGTGGCGAGATTCTGAGTGGACCCTGGGGGGATAAGGGGAGGGACAGCGGGGCTTGGCCCTGCGTCCCCGTCCCGACCAAGAAACTGTTGGACCACACACCATCCTCTTGTTTGTCCGTGGGGGGTTTGCCCCACAACAGGGACAGAGTGTGTGCGACTTGCACTTCTTCCGGTTCCCCCGACACGGGAGGCAGCCCTGGCACACCGCCCCAACTTGGGTGCCCTGTGTGCTTGTGGTTTTTGCCACATTTGGTGGAGCAGCAGGGGACAGAGGTAAACTTTACCTCCGGGTGCACCCGGGTGTAGGGGGCCCTCTGTCTCAGAGGAACGGTGGTCTTGGACCGTGTCATACGGATCGTCAGCCAACATGGCTAGCTCGGACCCCCCGTCGTCCGGGGAGTACACGGGTGACGCACGTACTTCAGTGCCTTTGAATACTGGTGAGACACAGGTGGGCTTACCTGGGGTCGCAGAGGGACTAGAGGTCCCTCAAGCCAGCAGGACTGGAAGTGCGGGCGGGCAACAGGCCACCCCGACTCAGTCGGGAGTTCACTCGGGTGACACTTCTGATGTGGGTGGGCCGAAGTCTGGCCACCGTGTGGTATACTCAACGGGAACGTCCCAAGGGGTGAGGACTGTCCCCGCGGGTTCCACTCGGGTTGGAGCCAACTTTGGCTTGGAGCCGTCGCCAACTAGGCTTTCGGAGGACGGCGGACCTCCGTTGGTCGGTGATGGGCTCGCGCCCAGGCCCCCGGTTGAGACCCCTGAGGAACGTGGTTACCCCTCAGGTGGACTCCCGGAGGCGGACCGAGACTCAACTGGAGTCGTCAATCCCCTCCTCGCGGAAACTGTCCGTCGGGAGGCGACCAATGTGTTGCGGCAGACTTTGCCGGACTTGGTGGTCACGATGACGAATACTATTCTGAATCAGATTGTGGCGAGTTTGCCAGATGGCCTTAATGTCCACACCGGATTGGCGCTTTCGAGCCCACAGGCGCAGGTGGAATCTCTTCTGACGCCTACCTCGGGTCGCCCCGAACTGGGGGCGACACCTGTGACTCCCAACGAGGGAGCCACACCATACGCGGTGGGGCGTACGCCCTTCACGGGGAAGTTCCCCTCGGAAACGCCGGCGGCTACACCAAGCTCGCCGTACCAGACTACAGGCATTGAGGGTGGACTTACCCCAGTGCCACAGCGGCTGTTCCCTCAACGTGAGGCGCCGCCCAAGATTCAGGTAGCCAACCCGGTCTACCAGCGGATCTTTGACTGTGAGACCTACGCCCTCCACAACAAGTCGGTGGCGTATGGTCCTGACCAGGCCCGAGCTATGGGCCGTGCCAAGAAGAATGCACTTCATTCTTTTGGGCACAAAGCGGAGTGGGACGGAACTCCCCCCCTCCGTGTCTTTGAGTTCCTACGTCGTTTCACAAAAGCCTGTGACGACAATGCCATAAGTGAAGGCATGGCTTTTTACATGCTACAGGAGTTTACGAAGGGAGACCTGCGGACAGAACTTATGTCCGTCATGCCCAGCTCCTCAAGTGGAGGCGCTGGGGAGGTGACGTCCTATTTGGAGCTCGTCAACTGGTTGTTGAGAGCCATGGTTGATGAGGCAGCGTTGGCTTCTCAAGTCGAGGAGTTTACGCAAGCCCATCAGGAAGAGGCGGAGGACGAGTTGTCCTTTGCGGAGCGAGTCCGTAAGCTCAACAATCTTTGTGGGTTTCTTCATCCACAAGCTGTGGTGAAGAGTCGGTTTGTGGAGGGACTCCATTGGTCAGTCCGGATGGAGACCCGGGAGCATATCACTACCCGGGCGACCCTGGCCGAGTTGGCCAGGTTCGCCTATCGCAGAGGCGAGGCCTACCGCAAGTTGCGGGAGGAACAACGCCAGGAGCGTCAGGCCGAGTTGGCCAAGGAACGGGAGGAGGCGCGCCAAGCCAGAGAGTTGAGAGAGGCACGCCGAATCCGCAAGGAGAGGGTGGTAGCTGCCGTGGGAACTTCCCAGGGTACCTCTTCGTCTTCCCCAGTTGGGAAGACCCCTCCGGGAACTGACCATCGGTGTTGGAACTGCAACTCCGATGGACACTGGGCATATGACTGCCCCAAGTTGAGTAAACGCATCCAACAACTTGTTAGGAATGCGAGTAAGAAGTCGGCTACGAGCGAAGTACGTTCACGCCGCGAGGGTGGGTCTCGACCGGTCGTCGCGGTCGCCACACCCTCGGCGGAGGAGGCGGACACGTCGTCCTCGGACTCGTCGTCTTCCTCCCCGCCCTCAGATTCGGACGCCAAGTCGGCGGGAAACGAATGACCGTTGGGGCTGGTCGTCCGAAGCTCACAACGGCAGCCTCGGCCAAGTGGGCCAGGAGGACGAACCAACCGTGCCGGATACTGCGGCGACCTAAGGGAGTCCGCCCACCTCGGGTACGACTCCCCAAGAACGTAAACCCACGTCGGATCATCGCGGTGCTGACGGGTGAGAACTTTCAGGTGGCTGGCCGGGTGCAACTAGCCCCCGGCCGTGCCTGTTTCGCCCGTATCGTACTTGATACCGGTTCAGGAGCCTCTTTGATACGCAAGTCGCTATTACCAAAGGAGGTGAAGCTCCAACGCTGGAGGTCCAAGGCTGACCATATGATTGACATCAATGGTGCGGTACTTCCCATCGTTGGTGCCGTGACCCTACCAACTAGGTTGGGGACCCATGAGGTCGACGTGACCTATGGTGTAGTTGAGAATATATCGGTACCCCTGCTTCTGGGTACCCCTTATGTCGTAACACAAGTGCCTTTGATCTGTGGCCCCGAGTACTGGGTCAAGTTGATAAATGGGAGGACTATCCCCATCCTTGGTAAGGGAAAGTCTGTGGCTCCTGTGACAGTCTCACAGTCGAAGCCTGTTTGCTCTGTGAGGGAAGGGTTTACTGCTACCCTGCGTTTAGGCCACAAAGTCACGTTGCCCCCCAACTCGGTGGCGCACGTTGACGTTGTAACTGATTTTTCGAGGAACGGGTTGGTGCACCCTAACCCCCGTCTTGCTCGCAAGCACCAAGTGCATGTTGCCCTTGGCACGATGGACTCCAAAGCCGGAGTCCCGTGGAGGATCCAGGTGATGAACCTGAGTCCGACGCCCAAGTACTTCAAGTCGGGAGCCAAGTTCGGCTATATCGACCAACATGAGGGACCGGTAGTAGCGGTCACTCTCAACGCGGGCGCAAGTAGCGACCCGAAGTCCGGAAAGGAGAAGCATCCAGCCATGTCGGCCACCTCTCCTCGGCCCCATGTGAACATGGAGGGTGTTCCCACCAGGTTGAGGGTTCAAGTTGAACGCCTCATGGACCAATATCACAAGCTGTGGGATGGTCAATTGGGACTCATGAGAGCCACCCAACACCGGATCGAGTTGAAGCCCGGTGCACCCCCTATACGCCAACAACCGTATAGGGGAGGACCTCGTTCAAGGGCCCTCGTTAAGGAGCAAGTTGCTCGCATGGAGGCCCTCGATGTGATCGAGGCCAGCAACGCCGAGTGGGCGAGTCCGGTGGTTATCGTCCCCAAAGTTGATGGGACCCCCCGGTTTTGTATCGACTACCGCAAGCTCAACGAGAGCACGGTGAAGGACAGTTATCCCCTACCTAGGATGGATGACTGTCTGGACTCTCTGGGGGAGGCAAACGTGTTCTCTACCCTGGACTGTAACGCGGGGTACTGGCAAATTCCCATTGCCCCGGAGGACAGGCATAAAACTACCTTTACCTGTCACTGTGGTACCTACCAGTGCAAACGTCTACCGTTTGGTCTGTGTAACGCGCCGGCAACTTTCCAGCGCGCTATGGACATGATTCTGGCCGGAGTACGGTGGCAGATCTGTCTTGTGTACCTAGACGATATCATTGTGTTCTCCCGAAGTCCGGAGGAACACATTGGCCATCTTGGCCAGGTGTTCAAGCTACTTGCTGACGCCGGTGTGTCACTGAAGGCGAGCAAGTGCCACCTCTTTACTCAAGAGGTGGAGTACTTGGGACATGTTGTCCATCCGGGGCGTCTCAGTGTTAACGAGAAGAACTTGAGGGCCATTCGTAAGGCTCAGTACCCCCGGACCCAGACCCAGATGAGGAGCTTCCTCGGGATGTCTAACGTGTACCGACGTTTCACCAAGGGCTTCGCCAAGGTGGCGAAGCCGTTGAATGAGCTAGTGAGCTCAACGCTACCGAAGAACCTGCCTCCCCCAAGTCGGGTGGAGCAGGAATCCTTTGAGACTCTTCGGGACCTTCTGCTGAAGCCCCCCATCTTGGCTATTCCCAGGTTGGGAGGCCACTACATCCTGGATGTGGACGCTAGCTACGACCAACTTGGTTGTGTGTTGCTTCAGCAGCAGCCGGACAAGGAGTACTTGCCGGTGGGATACTTCAGTAAGGGGCTGAACTCGGCCGAGAAAAACTACGGAGTCACCGAGTTGGAAGGACTCGCAGTGGTATGGGCGGTGACGTCACTTCGTCACTACCTAGAGGGTGAAAAGCTCCTCATCCGCTGTGACCACCGCGCGTTGCAGTTTATCTTCAAGACGGACTGTACGAACACTCGTCTCAACCGGTGGAGGGTGCGACTGGCACCCTTCAACTTTGACATTGAGTACCGACCTGGCAGGCAACATGCCCTTGCCGATGGCCTCTCTCGGGTACCCACCGAGGGGCTGGACACTAACCCAGTCGATGAGGACATCCCCATCGTGGGGGTAGTCACGCGCTCGGGTCAGGCGTTGAACCCCGAGGCGCCAGGGAGCAAGAAGTACTTTCCCCTGTCCCTGGACGAGGTGGTGAAGGCCCAGGCCGAGTATCGCTTCTGCAAGTCGCAGAGGGATACATTGGATACGGTGGTTGAGACGCGCTTCTTTCTGGGAGATGATGGCCTCCTCATGAGGAGGGGGGTATTCCAGGGGACTGAACAACTTGTCGTCCCCGCATCCCTCAAGGACAGTATCCTTGAGAGGGAGCACAACGCTCCCACGGGTGGACACCTGGGGTCTAGTAAACTGTACCAGACCCTGAGGACCAGGTACTACTGGCCGTCCATGGTGGTGGACATCTACAGTTGGGTGGCTGCCTGCACAAGTTGTGCACAGAATCGTCTGATGGAACGGCGGCCTAGTACGGCTATGCTATTGTTCCCGGCCAAGGAGCCCTTCGCCGCGTTCGCGATGGACATCCTTGGGCCACTGCCAGTGACCGAGGAAGGCAACCAGTACCTCCTGGTCATCTGTGACCGCTTCACGAAACTTACGCGAGCGATCCCACTGGCAGAGATCACGGCCATGTCGGTCGTGTCAGCCTTCCTAGATCACTGGGTTGCCGCGTATGGCATCCCAGATAGTACACTATCGGACAATGGACCGCAATTTGCGTCTGTACTGTTTCAGGGAGTGCTGGATATGTTGGGGGTTAAGGCAAACTATGCCACCCCCTACCACCCACAAACTAATGGGCAGGTGGAGCGCTTCAACAAAACTATTGTTAGGCAGCTGCGCCACTATGTGAGTGAGCACGTGAAGACGTGGGACCAATACATTTCTATTCTTACTACCGCCTACAATTCGCAGGTTCACTCATCTACAGGGGAAGTACCCCTCGCTTTTGTGACCCCCCGTCGTGTGCGGTCTATTGCCGTGCGGCGGTCGCTCCCAACTGGGGAGGGTAGTGGCAGTACGCCTACTCCTACTGAGAGTAAGGCGGAGTTCGCTGGTAGGATGGAGCACCTCATCCCTAAAGTCAGGGCTGAGATGGACAAAGCACAAAAGCGCTACAAGCGTACCTTTGACAAAAAGGTGCGCAATGCTAAGCATGTCCCCGAGCAGGGTGACCGGGTGCTGGTACACTCGCACACCCCAACTGGGGGTAAGCTGGTATTCCAGACGAAGGGACCGTACCAGGTCCTTCGTACTGATGGGCGGCGCTTCACCATCGAAAGTGACGATGGGGTCCGCACAGTGAACGGACAGGACGTGGTCAAAGTTGCACCACCGCCTGCAGGCGACCCAGCTTGGGCACGTGCGTTGGAGTCGTGGCGCCTCCCCTCACTGCCTGCGGCCAAACAGGGCCCGCAGGAGTACGTGTTCGATAAGTTCATCGACCACGGATGGGATGAAGACACTGACCGCCTCATGTTGAGGGTGCGTTGGTTTGGCTACAAAGCCAAGGACGATACATGGGAGTATGTGGAGGACCTTCCCGCTGAGAAGGTCCGGGCGTACTGTGCCCGGAATGAGATAGACCCTAACAGCCCTCCCTCAACGTGAGGGAAGGCCGAGCAACAGTGCCACGAGAGTGCTTCAAGTCGAAGTGGTACGCAGAGTGGCTTTTAACTACAGCCCTAACCCTCACACTCTCACAACAAAGGCAGCTGCCAACTAGGCGCGCATGCTAGACTCTCCCACTCCACGGCCCTCGCCCTCACGTGGAGTCGAGCGGCGAGACCCACGCCGATAACGGTCTCCACTCGTTGGAGGGGGCGGCGGCTCCAAGTCGGAACCGTCGCGTCCCTCACGGTCGCGCAAGTGGCGCCGACCGTGGCCACTCTTCTGCCTGGTCTTGCGCGCAAGTTTGCGACGCAGACGCTGGACAGACTCCGTCTCCGACGGGGTAGAGGACTCCGAAACGGAGTAAGACAACTCGTCTTCCGACACGGAAGGAGAGCGCCGCGAGTGTCGGCGACGACGGCGAGGAGGCGAGTATTCCCGGCTCGCGCGACGTTTGCCACGCCCAAGTGGGGCTGGCTGGGGCATAATAGCCCCAATGCGAGCCAACTTGGCTGTCATAAACTCCGCCACCGACTCGCAACTCGTGGTCGCCACTGCAGTACGAACGCGCTCCTCAAGTTGAGGAGTCTCGCAACTTTGGAGGGTTGCGGTCGACGCGGCCAACCAGGAAATGGTGCGCACCAACGTGGTGATCATCATCTCTGAGGTTAGAGGCGTGGGCGGCAACACCAACTTGGGGTATACCGTCAGGAGGGTGGCCCCCAAGTTGGGGGACACCGGGGTGGAAGACTCCACGGCAACGCTGATCGGGATGTTCCCGTGAGGCTGGAAAGGAACAGGAGGAAGCGGAGGGGCACGCCAAGGTGGCGGTACCCGGGTGTAACTGCGACCCCGACTTGGGGCCCCCGCAGTAGGTTGAGTCATATGGTCATCATAGGACGGCACGGCCATAACTATGGGCTTGTCCGGGGGTGGCGCAGTGTGGCGATCCACCCCCGGGGCATACGGGTAGTCCCCGATGCCCAACCCCTCTCGTAGGACCACACGGCCGTCGTGAAGTTCACGAGCGACCCACACGAAATGGCGAAGTGCGCCATCGTCCTTGGGCCCCCGAGTGGGGCGGCGCAACTTGTGCTCAATGCTCTCCCACTCGATGAACTTATGGAGCCGGAGCATCTCCTCAAGTAGAGTGAGTTGTCCTGATGAGCACCCCTCAGCAACTAGCTGAGGGGTGAGCTGTTCCAAACCTTGGATGAGCCGGAGGGGGAGATGCCAGAGCATCCCCCGCCGCTGAACACAGGACACCCAGGTCGACATGACCTCGAGGAGCCACTGGGTGGCCAACATGGCCCACACCAGGTGATCAGGGCCAGCCGTCAACATGACGGAGCCGAAGTGGTCAAGCAACCGTGGCAACAACGCCGGGAACCCGTAGGGGACCTCAACATGAGGCCACCACTCGGGCTTCATCGGATAGAACTGCTCGTTACTGGCAGCAGACTGTTGAGGAAACTCAAGTTGAGCCGAGGTCACCAAGTAGGGACCTCGCCGGAAGTCTTTCTCCATCCGCACATCAAAGTGATGAGTGTGCGGATCGGCCTCGTGGAGGTACGGTGGGCGAGTTGCCACAGCGTCCCACGTGGAGGTCGGCAAGTCGCCGGGACCCGGGATAGTTCCCCCGCGGTCCACCATGGCCTTGGCACGCTGAACGTCCTCAACCTCCTCATCGTCCAGGAAGGCAAACTGGTCCGTCCTAAAGCCGGCCGGGAACCCGACCCTACGGGGATACTTCTCCCGTAGGCGGTCCCATACCCGGCCCATCGCTGCGCCAAGTCGGCCACAGCGAAGAACAGTCAACCCCTCCTCATAGATAGGCCAAGCGGGGTAAAACCACCGCCCCAGGGCCTCACGCGGGACAACTTGTCCCGCCTCCGGGGGAGATCCCGCCGTCAACCCAAAGCCGGGTGACGCGGGAGTCCCATCCCCCGGAGCGATCGCGGAGCCCCCGCCGGAAGTCCCGGCGGGTGCTGCACCGTAGGAGGTGTCCTCCATGCGCTCGTCAAGAGAGTCCGTCTCCCCCCCCGGGGTCGCCATGGCTCTCCCCAAGTTGGGGAGAGACGCCCTGGCTACAGCGGCACGAGACCCGCCTCGAGTTGAGGGGGACTCGGATCGTGGGTAGACGGGTGGCCTCCCCAGTGTGGGGCGGCCCCGTGGAAGGCGAAGGGGAGGTGGTGGTGATGGTGAAGTGCGAACCGGGGAGAGCAAGCTGCCGAGTGGGCAAGCTTGAGGAGAGGGGCGGTCAACGTGACCGCCTCCACATCCGCGTTACGTACTCAAGGGGGGACAGCAAGTCGCGCCCCCCACGCCGAGACGTGCGTTCGCACCCCCTCACAGGGCCGACCGGGTCGGTCGGAACTGAGGAGAGGGGAGTGTGGCAGTATTGACCCCCAGGTAGGGGGCGCAACACGTGCCATGCAAGGGACGGCAGGCCACTAGCCTGATCCGTTCCTCCCCCTGCATTTGGGTCCATATTCCCTAAGTTTGGGATAGTTAGCTTAGTAGTAAATCCAACTTGGATTTGAGGGTTTTCTGCATTTATCGTCTTGAATTTTCGTGTGGCCCGGTTGGCAGGTGCTGGGGTGGGAGATTCTGAGTGGCGAGATTCTGAGTGGACCCTGGGGGGATAAGGGGAGGGACAGCGGGGCTTGGCCCTGCGTCCCCGTCCCGACCAAGAAACTGTTGGACCACACACCATCCTCTTGTTTGTCCGTGGGGGGTTTGCCCCACAACAGGGACAGAGTGTGTGCGACTTGCACTTCTTCCGGTTCCCCCGACACGGGAGGCAGCCCTGGCACACCGCCCCAACTTGGGTGCCGTGTGTGCTTGTGGTTCTTGCCACAGAATCCTTGCGCTAGAAGTGAGCCGAGGCGTGCAGGAGTCACTTGCGTGAAAGCACGACGGGGAGGGCCACCTTCTGCGCGAATGATGTTTGTGTTTCAGCAAACACTGGCGGCGCACGTGGAGCTCGTTGGCTTCGTACGAGAGCCTTTGTTTTACTCCTTCATTGTCTGTCAATATTATACGTTTCAGTTTCCGGACCTACGTCTGTGACAGTGCATGCTTCACTGCTCGACAGACGCTGCGGGTACGCACCGTGGTCCGTTCCATTTCAACATCAGAGCTGCTACCATGCAACCCGAAGCGACTGCCGGAAACGCCAGGCACCCTGTAAAAGCACAGCGGGCAAGGTGCCTTCGCCCCATAGCCCATCAGCATGTTTGTCTTGAACACTTGCAGGTAGTCACCCACGAACATGGAAACATCAGCCATGATGCGCACAGGGGACCCGTCACCTTGATGGCATATCCACCCGCTTGTAGCGCCCTCAACGAGGTCGGGTGTGATTGCTCGAAGAACATCGTCGGAGTCGACGTCCGAGGGAGTTGCACAAATAGTTCTGCTCCTGTGGCTGTTGTGTCTGCGCTCGAATAGCACTGACAGGTAGCTCAAGTACACACCGCCGAGAGACTCCTTCTTGCCGCGCCGCGTCTCAAAGTAGTCGAAGTTGATGCAAAGTGACACGGTCAACACAAGCATACCGTCCTGTACTGTGCTGACATGGCGCGGGTGTGGAAGTGACTCGCTCGCCAACGCCGCTGGCGCACCTCCACCAGCGCCGGCCCCAGCGCCATGAACACGTAGGCCCAATATCTCTGTCGGCCCGACGCCGTCGCCATCCGATTGCCACGTCAAGCATGGCTTCTCCGACCGTTGCCAGTGCCGAGCAACAATGCGACCCGGCGCGTCCGTGGCCGATTCGCACACGAAAAAGAGGTCACCCGCATGCTCGGAACACTCCAGTGCGACACCGGACTCGTGCGACAGAAAGAAAGCGTCGGAAGCGTTCACAAGCCGAGGAGGGTGAGGGGGAACAAGCTTTGCGACCAGCTTATTGTTGATAAGAACGTCGGCTCCATCGAGGATGAAGCGTTGGATGGACTCACCCGCCATCAGCATAGAGGCACTTTTGTTAAACAGAGGGGAGTCAATGAAGTCTGGTTCTAAGAGACACTCCTCGTTCGTCCGCAGCTCGGCAGACAGAAAGTTCTCAAACGTCTCCGAAAATGACACGTCGCGTCGAACGTGGGTGCTGGGGAGAATGCAATCCACGGATATCTTCTCAGCGCTTCCAGTCGTGGCCAAAGAGAACGTCTGCAAGAACAGCAACCACGGAGACACCCGTGTGGAGAGCGCTTCCCTGACGAACGTCAACGACAGCAGTCCAATAGGGGAGGATATGTTGAACCCCTCTCGCACAATGTGGTACTGATTGTGGCACAATAGGAATCCGTCGCACGTCCACTCTCAGGGAACACTCACCAAGGGGGATCGGCACCAACGTCACCGGGAGGCCAAGGTTGCTGTCCTTGGAGCGCAAGCCACGGGACCAAGATGGGAGCCCAAATGGGAGGGGTTTGTTGTTCTTCCTTGGCCGGCGGTCGATTCGCCGCCGGCCCCCACGTTATAAACCCTCGGAGACACTACTAACTACCCTCCACCCCAAGATGCAAGTCCATCTGGTCATACGTAACTTAAAGATACCGTGACCAGTACGGACTCTCAAATTGAAAGCCCAGGATAAGAAGTAGCCCCCCTAATATTAGGGTCACAATACGGCCAACCATATTGCTACATATCCCCCCCTTAGATTCGGCCCGTCCTCGGGTCGATTTGCATTCGGGTTACCGAGTGTAAGTGGGTCGCGGGACTGTTTACCAGTCGGGTGGGGCTTTGCGCCCTGTCGCGACAGACACCCCTTTTCGAGGTTGTCTGAGGGGGGTGCCCCCCTTTGTGTGGTACACACACGATCCGTTTTCCGGAGCGTTAATTTCCCGATGCGGGTTTCTGTTCACGGCCCCCCTTTCCGAGGGGTGGTGCAAGCGGATCCGCCACCAGGTGCCTGGTGGTAGGGGAGCCCCTCTCGTGAGACGCTTGAGTGGGTAGCGGGGGTTGCCCGCGTTGCGTGGGGGCGGTTGAGGGTGACCCCCCTGGTTACCCCGTGTGGGGGGGGCGTGGCTCCGGTCCAGGTGCCTGGGTGGAGCGCGTTCGTAGCCTTGTGGGGCGCGGGTCGACCCGCGTGCCTGCTGCGCTTCTCGTGGTTGTTTGTGGTCATAAGCGCGGGTGCCCGCGCTTCCCTGGCTCGTCCCGGTAGTCCCACCGTACCGGGTCGTAGCCGTCGACGGCTTGTGGGCGCGGGGGACTCTGCCACCCGTTATCATGTCCTATCCCCAGCCGCTTGGGGAGGAGAAAGACTTCCTGATCGGGGAGGAGATGGAGGACGACGCGCCTGTCGGTCCTGCCGCTGCGCGTTACGGGACGAGCTCGTCTGAAAACGACGAGCCAGCGGTATCCGTCCATCTGGCGGCCGGAGGACTGTCGTCCGTGTGCAGTGGCACGACGGTGCCGTCGGTCGGGGGCCAACCCGGCGGTCAACCGCTCGTGGCGGCTTCTACCCCCTCTCTGCCGGCTGCCCGGATGGAGCCTGGTGCCGGTGCCGGCTCGCCACAGCTACTACAAGATGGCCCGCGCTACGGCGGAAGTGGCGATCCCCGGCCGACTTCGGCTGGGCAAGGTGGTCCGGGAGTCCGGACGGTGCATCCTGAACGCGATCCCGTCGTTGACACGGGTGGTGATGGTGGCGCGACACCCGGGGTGGCCGGTCAAGACGGTGCGGGTGCCCGCACGGCTGGTGCTCAGGTTCCCGAGGCTGTCCAAGGCCCTCCCCCTTCCGAGGCGGGGGCGACGTCGACGGGTGGGGCCGGCGCCGGTACCTTACCCGCGGTGCCGCGGGCGTCGGGCGGTCAAGACGCTCCTTCCCCCATGGCGGTTGACACTGGGAGTTACTCCGGGCGGGTGCCCGCCCTACTTCTTCCTCCTCGTCCCCGTGCTCCGGCGCCGGTGCATCTACCCGTTGGGCTTCCGCCGGCGCCGGCGCTTCTTCCTGGGCCGGCCCGGGTTGCCCCGTTGGGTGGTCGCGTTGGCTTGGTCGGTGGCGGCGTCGCCTCTGCGGTTGGCGGTACCGCCTCCGCGAGTGGCGGCGACGCCTCCACGGTGGGACATATCCCGTTGTCGGTCTCCGAGCTGGTGGCCCGGGTGCGCAGCTTGACCGTGCAAGAGCCCATGGATTCGGGCGGTCGGATGCGGGTGGACTTCCACCCGTCGGATCGCCGCGGAGGTACCTCCCGTCCGGTCCCTTTGGACCCCTGCTGGGAGCGGGAGTTGGCTCGGCTGGTTGCCCAGCCTGACGCGGTTCGCGCCGAGCATCATTGGATTCTCAGCCAGCCGGACGACCGGCATGCTCAACTCTGGCGCGCCCGGGTCGGGCGGCCTGAGGCTGTCCACCACCCCGCCTTTGGGGTGTGCGACTTGGTTGCCCCGGCGCTGCCGCGGGAGGTGGATTACCCTGCGGGTGCCCGCGGGGTGGCTGCTACCCAGACCCCTGTGGCCTTCGGGCAGCTCGTGCCTGGTACCAACTGGTATCCCGGTTTGGATTGCTACCCGGGGGATCCCCCGTATCTGTGGCTGACGCCGCCCTTCCCGACCATGGGTGGCCTGAAGTCGGCGTCCAGCCGGCGTCGAAACCATGGTGTCATGGCGGACCCATTCCGCACGGATGTAACGTGCGTGTTGCAGACCGGTAACGGTCGTGCGCCCGTATACACTCTGTTGCGCCCGCCTGGGTGGCAAGAGGGGTGGGAGCCCGCCCCGGCTTTCCGGTTTGACACCGGTCCATGCCTGCGCTACTTCGGCAGTGTGCTGGCCGCTCGGCCCACGCATGTGCTGCAGGGTGTCTTTACCCTCGAGGTTACCCTCGGGCAGGTTTCTTCCTTCCTGTTGTCGGCCCGCCGACAGGGCCGGCTCTTCCATCTTCCGACGGGTGTCCGTCGGCACCTTGGGGAGCTAGGCGTTACCGCCATTGCTACTGGGACGGGGTTAACCCGTGAGCTGACTGCGCTCGTGGCCGTTCACGATGCCGTGAACTGGTCGGCGGTGGCGACCTTGCCGCCGTTCCGCGACGCGCAACCGGGAACGCTCCCGTTGCCTCGTCACTGGCTACGTATCCGCCGAGTTATCACGGGTGAGGATGGATACCAGGGGTGGGCATCCACCGAGTCGGTACCCGGCCTGGGTATTCCCGTGGTCCTGCCCGACCCTCTCCAGGTGGGAACCCCCTGGTTCGGTAAACCGGTTCCTATGGGGACGGGTCGCCGTCGCCGTGAGTGGGACTCCACTGGTGGGGGCCGCGAGACGTATCGTCGTCGTGGGGAGTTCCACCGGGTTCCCGGTGGGCGTTCTGCCCAGGAGTCTGGTACTCCTTTACGGTCGTACCGTGCTCCTTACCAGCTACCGCCGCCTCCGGCGGTGGCGGTGTCCACTCCTCCGGCTGTAGCTCCGGTTCCTCCGGTGGCGTCGCCGGCTCCCGTCATGCCCAACGGGGGTCCTCGCTTGTGGTATGAGGGCGTTAACGCCCTTCTCTCTCGTGAGTTGACGGAGGCGCCTCCTGTTAGCTGGGGCGATATCACCCCAGGTGCTGCGCTGGTCGGTGCCGCGCGTTGCCTCGGTTGGGTGCTCAACCGCCTACAGATGGCTCTGGATGCTGTGGAGGCTGGTGACAGCACTCTGGTGCATATTAGCGCTGAGGTAGCTCAGGCGCTCAGCCGGCGTGAGATAGGCGACCGTTGCAGTACGGAAGTGTACGCGACGACGCGTGACTGGCCCCCTTCTGCTGGCGGGGGTAACCCATTCTGATGGTTGTGGGAGTGAGAGTGAGGGACCCGGTGACCCTTATGGTGGCCGGGTAATAGTGAGTATAAACTGATCCCCTCTGGGGGCATTGCTTGCCTCTGTTTGCTGCCCTGGGGAGTACCCCTTCTGGCTCAGTGGTGCCTTGCCTCCCGTCCAACTTCTTCCGGTTGGTTCTGTAGCATCCCTGGCCCCGACTTGGCGACGACCCGGGACTGCAACCAGAGGGCACCAGGTGCCAGAACACGCCCGCCGTGTGGCGATGGTTGGCGGCCGTGGCCCGTGCCCGGCACTGGGATGCGGTGGACTACGCTATCCACACGCGAGAGAGGGATTTCTGATGTGTTTTTGCATATTTGTGAGGGACTTGATTTGAGAGAATTTGAGTGTGAGATTAGTGAGTGGGAATAGAATTAGTAGTGATAGTGGCCCCCGACCTGACGAGGTTAGACTCGGGTCGGGGCCACTCAGGGTTATGGGGGGGCTACCGGGCCAACGTGCCGGGGTTCCCCCAGATGCACGTTAAGAGGGACAGCGAGGCGCCCTCGGCCCGCGCCCTCAGGGAAAAAGACAACTGCGCGTTTGCTTTCCTCTTCCCCGTGTGCACTACCGTGCGTATCTGTTTGCTCTGCGAGCAGGCACGTGAGGCAACAGGCATACCATTCTCGTAGTTCCCCTTTCTGCGTTACCTGTCCCTTTCCCCCGAGGGATATTGACACGTGTCTGAGAGGATCGAGTTTTATACCACATATTTGGTGGAGCAGCAGGGGATTGGAGTGTTTGAGAAGAGACATTTGGGAGCAGCGGTTGCGTTGTTCCTGTTCTGTCTTTTTCTGTGGTTTGGGAATTATTTGCACCCGTTCACGGGAACCCCATTCCTGGCTCTCCAACCCCTCTCTTGTGGTCTTGCGATCTTTGGACACGCAGGCAACTGGACTGTGGCTGTCAAGAGACCAACATGGCTACCCTCCCTGGCACGACGGTGCCCGAAGGGGTAGACCCCGCGTCCCTTGACGCATCCCTGGTCACCGCGGGGGACGGTGCCCAACCCGGCGTTCTCCCTACGGGTGAAGCAGACCTGGGCGTGACATCCGGTAGTGGACTGGAGTCTACAGGCGGCCAAGTACCGCCTGCTCCCGTTCCTCCGGCTGTTCCTCCTGTGGGAGCCACCCCGGGGTCAACGGCGTTCGAGTCCGCTCGCAGCAGACGTCTCCCTCCTGTCGGTTCTACTCTTCAACCTCCAGGGATAGCCCCTGGTGTGTTTACTCCTGGACCCACACATGGCAGCTGGGTGTATACACCTCTTCCTGTGGGCACTGGCAGTGCCAGAGGCACCGCTATGACTGGTTCTACGGGTCTTCCTGAGACTTCGACTCCTGGGACCGGCCAAGCTTTTCCTCCCCTTGCGTCCTATGGGGCGGGGAGCTCCAAGACCGGTAACCGGAGCAGCCGTAGGCGTCGGCGTCGTCGCCGTCGCTCTAGCACCAGCGAGACCAGTTCCTCCAGCTCTGAGGAGGGATATGACTGGGATGCATCTCCCGGTCCTACCCGGCGCAGGCTAGTCGAGTTCGACTTCCCTGCCCACCAAGTGGGAGATGCCACCCTGAACAAGGTCACGTATTGGGGTAACTACCGGCTGGAGAACCAAGACCAAGGTTACACCCGGAAGATGGCCAAGAAGATGGCATCCCTGAGCCGGCGAATGCAGCCGAGCTTTGGGGGACATCCTAAGTTTTCCGGGAAGAGACCGGCGCTTATCTTTGCCTTCCTGCGCCGGTTTGTCAAGGCATGCAATGACAACGATGTGTCCGAGGGCAAGGCTCTCTATCTCCTGATTAACTTCATGACCGGAGAAGCGGAACAGCGGTTTGCACAGGTTCTACCAGACTCTGCCGGGCACATTGTTGGACGTACCGTCGCGAGTTATCCGGAGGCGGTCAACTGGCTCCTGTCCAACTACGCAGACGCGGACTCCCTGCGTAAGGCAGTCGGTAGGCTGAACCGGGCAACCATGGAGAGACAAGAGACTCCAGAGGCGTTCGCCCGTCGTGTCCGGGAGATGAGCGATGCTTGTGGCAACGTTTACCCTGAGGACAGGCTCAAGATGATCTTCTCGGAGGGGCTTCCTGAATATCTTCAAGTGGATGCGGAGAACTACAACCAGGAACATCAAGAACATACCTTCCAGCAGTTGATGGCCTACACCCAGGGCAAGCACCGGCAAGCCAAGGCCCTCCAAGCTCCTATGGTATCAACTCCCAAGCCGTTGTCGCGAGTTCGTCCCGGACCCGACAAGTATAAGGGAGGTGATAACCCTGTACCGGTACTCGCAGTTGGCGAGGCCTCACCCATGGAGTCAAGGGACAAGTGGGGCGGCTTCGTTTCTAAGGAGCAACCTTCCCTGGTCGCCCCCAAGCAGATCAGGAACCAGCGATTCCGGTCTTGCTGGCTGTGCCAGAAGGAGGATCATATGTCCTACCAGTGCCCGACCATTCCCAAGGATCTCCAGGAGAAACTCAAGCGTCAAGGACTGGTGTTTGCAAAGGCGGTCAACTGGGCTGACCGGCGGGCACCCTCCAAGATGGACAAGGCACAGGTACATGCCATCCGAGTGGCAACCTTACAGAGCATCACGGAGGCTCTGGCAAGGGAAGCTCCTACGGACTTTGACCTGGAGACCGAAACCTCTAAGGACTCCTCGGATCCGGGAAACGAGTAGGGCAGGCGCTCTCCCCAAGTGTCTTCCCGAATCTCCAACGGCAGGGTACTTCTACCTGTTCTCCCCTTGCGTGCCGGGAGAAAGGACGGCGGTTACCTGCTCAACCGGTAGCCGCCTGGACACCCTGTTTGTTCAAGGGGACCTTGCTCGTCCTGCGTAAGGAAAACCTCAAGATTAATGCTCGTATGCGTGTGGGGGATAGCCTCCCCCAAGCTGTTACGCCGGTGGTCGACACGGGAGCCGGACCAAGCGTCATCACTGAGAACCTGTTACCTCCGGGCTGGCGTCGACATGCCTGGAGAGCGCCTACCAGAACCCATATTGTAGACGCATCAGGTCAAACCCTACGACCGCTTGGCCGTCTTCCCGTCGCCATCTATGTCAACAATGAACCAATGCTTTTTCCCTTTCTAGTAGTCAAGACCTTATCAGTCCCCCTCATCCTAGGCTGGGACTTCCAGAAGCAGCATGTCAAGAGCATCCTACCCGGAGAAGGAAAGGTGCAGTTCAACCATGGGTTTGTGTCACCAGTGCTGGAGCACCTAGACACCAAGGTTCGTGTGGCCAAGAACCAGAAGGAACGCATCCCACCCTCTACCTTGACCCTCATCAAACCGGTGCTCCTACCTCCTCGCTCGGAGACCAAGGTTCAAGTCACGACCCGGACTGCAGGTCAATGCCTGATCTACGGACGCAAGGAATTTCTGGCGAAACACCGATTATACCTAGCCCACGGACATCACAAGAAGGTGGAGAGGCACACCCCGTTCTCGGTGCTGATCGTCAACGTGAGCCGGAAGCCAATAACCCTCGCCAAGGGCACTCGAGTTGGTACAGCAGAGCCTTACCGGGGGTCCGCCCGCGCCATGAGCAAGGAAGACCTCTTCAACCTGCAACAAGAGCTGGCATCCAACTTGACGGCCTTAGACGTATCTCCGGAACAAGAGCAGGCTGGCCGTACTAATCCGAAGCCCGAACAAGCACCGCCCGGGATGCCGAAGGTTAACCAAGAAAACGTCCCTCCCGACTTGAAGGAGGCACTGGAGAAGCTTCTCCAGGAATATCGGCACCTGTGGTCCGGAGAGCTGGGCAAGATGGACGCCACCCTACACCGGATTCAACTCAAGCCAGATGCCAAACCAGTGCACATGCAACCATACCGGGCTGGATCTCATCGCCGGGATGAGATTGAGAAGCAGGTTAACAAGATGCTCAAGATGGATGTTATCGAGCCGTCTGATGGCGAGTGGGCTTTCCCGGTGGTAGTCGTCCCGAAACCTGGCGGTCACTTCCGTTTCTGCGTTGACTACAGACGCCTGAACGAGATGACAGTCAAGGATGTATACCCGATACCCCGGATGGACGATTGCCTCGACTTTCTTGGTGATGCCACCCTCTTCTCGACGCTGGATTGTAATGCCGGTTACTGGCAGATCCCTCTGGCTGACGAGGACAAGGACAAGACTACCTTCACGTGCCACATGGGACTATTCCGGAGCAAGCGTCTCCCTTTTGGTCTCACTAATGCTCCGGCAACCTTCCAGAGAGCCATCGACATCATCTTGTCGGGGCTAAGGTGGAGAACATGTTTGGTCTACCTGGACGACATCATCGTTTTCTCCAAGACCCCAGCGGAACACCTGGAGCACCTTCGAGAAGTCCTGGCCCTCCTGTCCAAGGCTGGAGTTACCCTCAAGGCCGAGAAGTGCCACCTGTTTGAGACTGAGGTGGAGTACCTGGGGCACGTGCTGAGTCCGGGGGAGCTCCGAGTCAATGAGAAGAACATCAAGGCCCTCCGGCATGCACGGCAACCTAAAACCCAGACGGAACTCAAGAGCTTCCTGGGTATGTGCAACGTCTACCGCCGGTTCGTACGGGACTACGCTCTGATTGCCCGGCCCTTGACCAAGCTTACTAGCAAGAAGCTTCCAGCACAACTCCCGGTGTTCGACGAGAAGCAGAAAGCAGCCTTCGAAGAGCTCAAGAAGCGCCTGACCACCACTCCAGTACTGGCGTTACCCAAGCGGGAGGGCCAGTTTGTTCTGGAGACTGATGCCTGTGGCGTCCAGGTGGGGTGCTCACTACTCCAGCAACAACCTGATGGGCACTTCCTCCCGATAGGCTACTACAGTCGCGTCTTGACTCCAGCCGAGAAGAACTATTCCACGACCGAGCGCGAGTGCTTGGCGGTCGTCTGGGCTTGCTTCCTGTTACGTCCATATCTTGAAGGACAAGAGTTCCTCATCCGGACGGACCACGCCAGTCTAAGGTGGCTGCTATGCATGGACAGCAGTCAAGGAAGGGTCGCCCGGTGGCGCCTACGCCTTTCGGAGTTCAAGTACAAGGTGTGCACCAGAGCAGGGAGGGAGCACCACTGCGCCGACACCATGTCCAGGCTGGAGACCCCCGCAGCCGATACCGGTCCTATCCCGGAGGAAATACCTTGCTTTATCCTCCCGAATGTCGGACGTGGTTGGCACGCTCCCCTGTACGAGACACCTGACGCTCATCAACCGGTAACCATTCACCGGATGCTGGAGGCACAATTGACGGACCCTCAATGCTTGGAGCTTCGCCACCAAATGGACCTGAACCGGAACAGTCGCTTCTCCGAGTCTACAGACGGACTCCTGGTACGGGTGTCACCCTTCGATGGGGCAACTCAAGTTTACGTACCCCGAAGTCTACGAGCTGACATCCTACGCCTGGAGCACTTGTCTCCCCAGGCCGGACATCCTGGTATCAATCGGATGTATGCTTCCATGAGACGACACTATTACTGGGAAACCATGGCCAGTGACGTCCATAAGTGCCTGGAGGCTTGTATTTCTTGTGCAAGGAACCGGTTGTCCCAGAGGAAGAAGACTTCTAAGCTACGCCTATTCCCTGCGGCGGAGCCCTTTGCAAGCTTAAGCATGGACATCCTGGGGCCCCTACCTGAAACATCCAGTGGCAACATATACCTGCTCATCATTTGTGACCGGTTCTCCAAGTTTACTCGAGCAATCCCGCTGAGGACCATCACGGCTCTGGATGTCACGTCAGCCTTCTGTGAGTACTGGATAGCTGCCTATGGCCCTCCAGACTCCGTCTTAACCGACAACGGTCCCCAGTTTGCATCCCTGTTCTTCCAAGGAGTCTGTGACCTGATGGGCATCAAGAACTTGTACACCACGACGTACCACCCTCAAACGAACGGCCAGGTGGAACGATTCAACCGGACCCTAGTGGACATGCTACGGCACTACGTGGAGGAGCACCAAGAAGACTGGGACGAGCTCCTGGCTGTCCTCACTCTAGCCTACAACTCCCGAGTTCACCGGACAACGGGAGTCGCTCCACTCGACTTTGTCACCCCAAGGCGGCTGACCAACTTCTCCCTGGAAAGAATACCGGATGGTCTCCAGCCTGCACTGAAGTCAGGTCCCAAGGCAAAGGATGAGTTCCTGGAACAACTAAAGCTCCTGCTCCCAAGAGTCAAGGAGTCAATCTCAAAGACCCAGGAGCGATACAAGCGGGACTATGACAAGGGTGTCCGGGAAAAGAACAAGGAACTGGGTGGTGGCGACTGGGTTTTTGTGGACAACCATAGCAAGACCCGGGGGAAGCTGGACTCTAAGACGGATGGACCTTATGAGATTCTCAATACGGATGGCTGGACCTTCCTTCTAGACGTGGATGGCTCTCCGTACCGGGTGAGCAGCGACCATGTCACCCGAGCTCCACCGCCAAGCCAGCGGGACTTGACCCGGCGCAAGCGGACTGCGATACCCTGGCTATCCCCAGAAGAAGGCCGGGAGTATGCCTACGTCAAGTTTGTCGACCATGCCTGG
>CM020619.1:11848907-11936354 GCA_009829735.1 Pyropia yezoensis
TTGAGTCTCGGTCCACCTCCGGGAGTCCACCTGAGGGGTAACCACGTTCCTCAGGGGTCTCAACCGGGGGCATGGGCGCGAGCCCATCGCCGACCAACGGAGGTCCGCCGTCCTCCGAAAGCCTAGTTGGCGATGGCTCCATGCCAAAGTTGGCTCCAACCCGAGTGGAACTCGCGGGGACAGTCCTCACCCCTTGGGACGTTCCCGTTGAGTATACCACGCGGTGGCCAGACTTCGGCCCACCCACGTCAGAAGTGTCACCCGAGTGAACTCCCGACTGAGTCGGGGTGGCCTGTTGCCCGCCCGCACTTCCAGTCCTGCTGGCTTGAGGGACCTCTAGTCCCTCTGCGACCCCAGGTAAACCCACCTGTGTCTCACCAGTATTCAAAGGCACTGAAGTACGTGCGTCACCCGTGTACTCCCCGGACGACGGGGGGTCCGAGCTAGCCATGTTGGCTAACGATCCGTATGACACGGTCCAAGTCCA
Organism: Pyropia yezoensis; assembly: GCA_009829735.1. NCBI lineage: Eukaryota > Rhodophyta > Bangiophyceae > Bangiales > Bangiaceae > Pyropia > Pyropia yezoensis. The sequence continues at coordinate 11,849,395 of CM020619.1, forward strand.
CCGTTCCTCTGAGACAGAGGGCCCCCTACACCCGGGTGCACCCGGAGGTAAAGTTTACTTCTGTCCCCTGCTGCTCCACCAAATGTGGCAAAAACCACTCGCACACACAGCACCCAAGTTGGGGCGGTGTGCGAGGGCTGCCTCCCGTGTCGGGGGAACCGGAAGAAGTGCAAGTCGCACACACTCTATCCCTGTTGTGGGGCAATCCCCCCACGGACAAACAAGAAGATGGTGTGTGGGCCAACAGTTTCTTGGTCGGGACGAGGACGCAGGGCCAAGCCCCGCTGTCCCTCCCCTTATCCCCCCAGGGTCCACTCAGAATCTCGCCACTCAGAATCTCCCACCCCAGCACCTGCCCACCGGGCCACACGAAAATTCAAGACGATAAATGCAGAAAACCCTCAAATCCAAGTTGGATTTACTACTAAGCTAACTATCCCGAACTTAGGGAATATGGACCCAAATGCAGGGGGAGGAACGGATCAGGCTAGTGGCCTGCCGCCCCTTGCATGGCACGTGTTGCCCCCTACCTGGGGGTCAATACTGCCACACCGGGGGCGGGTGTTAACGGGGAGGTGGTTGAGGAATTTATTTCCCGCCTCTACTCCTTTCTAGCTTGCACCCTGGCCGAGGGATCCGCGACTTGTCGTGTGAGGGCGCTGTCAAAATGGCCTTCTCCACCCCGTCTTGAAACACGGACCAAGGAGTCTAACATACTCGCGAGTGTTTGGGTGGTTAAAACCCGAACGCACAATGAAAGTAAACGGTGGCTCTGCGCCGCTGCTTGGGGGGAGGTCATCCTCCCTCACTTTGTGTCTTAGCTTGGGGAGGTCATCCTCCCTTGTAAGCCCCCTAGTTACTTCGATATTATCGGAGTTAGCCTCTACCTTTAAGATAACTTATTAAGGTTCAGGTTTTACTCAGTTACCTAAGCTTGACTCTACTTAGTTGCCTAAGCTTGCTTCGACTTAGAAACCTAAGTCTGATTTGACTTAGAAACCTAAGTCTGCCGTAACCATGTCACACCCTACTTAGTAGGTATAAGCCTCACCCCCCAACAGCCGAAGTCGGTGTCGGTTGGGTTGTTACAGTAGGCGTCGTCGCCTCATGTAAGGCATGAGGAGTTGGCAGGGTATATTCGCCGCCTGTTCCCAGGTGGGTGAGTCGTATCCGACCCACATAACCTTGACGTACCAGGGCCCTGGTAGGTCCGGGTCGGTGTGTCCGACCACGCTCTCTACTTGGTATGGAATCCCATCCGGTCCCACCGGGTCATCTGACCGGTGGGTTGTAAGAGCTTCATGTAGCAACCCAGCCGGTACCGGCTGAGGCTGTTCCGGCTTCGGAGCTGGTGTGACATCATTCACACTGATGCGTTGGATCTCCGTATCGGAGTGCAAGATAACAGAGTGATCATCTCTGTGTAAGATCTGGTACGGTCCCTTGACCGGTTGCATAGGCTTGTTCCCTCGGAACTTCTGGTGTCTGATGTAGACCCAGTCACCTGTTACCAGGGTAGCGTTGCGCACCCGTAGTCGGGCGTCGAAGTTCTTCTTGTATCGAAGTTGTGTTCTGTCAAGGGCACCCTTGAGCTTAGGAATCATCCACGATAGCTTGGCCAACCAAGCTAGGTGGATGCGTTCGGCCGGTCGGCCCTTCGGTGTATCATACCGAGTGCACCTGCCTGGCGGCAGCGTCAGGTTACCGACGCCTAGTGGCATGACCCACTCCAGTGGGGCGATGTTCGTGCTTCGATGTGGCCTGGCATTGTATGCCAGGGTGAGTACGGACAGGAGCCTGTCCCAAGTGTTCGTGTGCTCGGCCACGTAGCACTGTAGCATCTTAACAATGGTGCGGTTAAACTGCTCCACCTGTCCGTTGGTCTGCGGGTGGTAGTCGGATGCCCGACGTGGTTCGATCCTGAACATGCCCATGACCTTAGTGCAGAATGCCGACGTCAGGTTTGCTCCGTTGTCGGAGAGGAGTTGCTTCATGATTCCGTATGCACTGATCCAGTGGTCAACCACTGCGTTCATAATCGTGTATGCCGTATCATTCGGGATGGCTGCCGCTCGTGACAGCTTAGTGAAGCGGTCAGACATGACCAGGATGTACCTGTTCCCTTCTTCCGTTACCGGAAGTGGCCCGAGTATGTCGATAGCGACTTGCTCGTTGGGCCCATCGGGTGGGAACAGCTTCATGGCAGACGCCTGCCTATGTAGACTCATGCGGTTGCGTGCACAGGGGTGGCATCCCCTTACGTGGTCGACCACGTCGACGGCCATTGATGGCCAGTAGAATAACCTTCGCATTGCTGCGAACATACGTGAACCCCCCGGGTGTCCGGCTGTAGGGTTCTCGTGTTCTCGTTCCATGACGGCTTGCCGTAAGGACACGGGAACCACGACTTGATGTCGTCCATCGGCGGGTGCCCGCCGGTATATGAGTCCGTCCTCGTTCTCGGAGAAGATGCCGGCTGTACCGGCCAGGTGGTTAGCGCGATGGCGTCTACAGTCGTCGTCATTGGCTTGTGCCTCGCGGAAGTCCGCGAGAGTCAGTGGGCATGCTCGGTGTGCCATGGTATGGTCAACCAAACCTTGGGTGGCGTTACCCACCATGCAGACCGGTACCACCGGGATGTCCTCGTCCACCGGGCGGGTATCCCCGCTCGGGGTGTCGAGTCGAGACAATGCGTCTCCGAGATGGTGGGTTGACCCAGCCTTATACACGGTACGGTAGTCGTGCTCGGCCATCTTCAGCCTCCATCGGGCTAGCCTCCCATGGCTATCGGAATCCTTGTCACCAAGGTTGAGGAGCCATCGTAGAGGTTCGTGGTCGGACCTCACGATGAACCTGGAGCCCTCCAGGTATGAACGGAGCAGTTGCACTGCCCATATAACCCCGGGGCACTCACGCTCGGTGGCACTATAGTTACGCTCAGCCGGGTTGAGTGTCCGGCTGAAGTACCCTACCGGACGTAGGTCCGGGATAACGTTATCGGAACCGATCAACGTCTCTCCCTGTAGCAGGGTGCATCCCACTTGGGTGTCGCACGCATCGACATCGATGACGAAGGTACCCCGTCTGTGCGGTAACGCAAGGACGGGTGGGGATAGTAGGGTTCGTTTTAGCGACTCGAATGCCTCCTCTTCGCTAGGCGAAGGGGGTTGGAGTACCTTGGGCAAGGTACTGCTCGTGAGAACCGTTAACGGTTTAGCTATCCGAGCGAAGTCCTTGACGAACCGTCGGTATACGTTGCACATTCCCAGGAAGCTCTTGAGCTGCGTCTGGGTGTTAGGGAACCGGGCATCCCGGAGTGCCCGGGTATTGGCTTCGAGTACCCCTAGTTTACCAGGGGTTATCTGGTGGCCCAGATACTCGACCGTCTGTTGGAAGAAGGCGCACTTCTTCAGACGCAGGGTTACCCCGGCGTCCCTCAAGGGGGTGAGTACCTCGTCAACATGTTGCACATGGTCATCCATGTTACGCGAGAAGACGATGACGTCATCGAGGTACACTAGGCAGTTACGCAACTTCACCCCCGACAGTATAATGTCGATAGCCCGCTGGAATGTAGCGGGGGCGTTGGACAATCCGAAGGGCATCCTTAGGAACTCGTACACTCCACTGTGACAGACGAATGCCGTCTTGGGGATATCCTCGTCCGCCACTGGGATCTGCCAGTAACCGGCATTGCAGTCGATGGTGGTAAACACCGTAGCCTCCCCCAAGGAGTCGATGCATTCATCCATCCTTGGTAAAGGGTAGGAGTCCTTCTTGGTAACCAAGTTGAGGCGTCGATAATCGATGCAGAACCGAGGAGTTTGATCCTTCTTCGGTACGATGACGACTGGGGCACCCCACTCCGACATCGAAGGTCGTATCACCTTCGCTTCGCTCATCCTCTTCACTTCTCCATCAACGATCTCTCGTTGCACATGTCCCGCTCGGTGCGGTTGTGACCGGGCGGGTCGTGCACCTGGTACCAGGTCTATACGATGTTGGGTTGCCCCAATGGTACCCAAGGCTCCGCCAGTCCACATGACGTCATGCTTTCTTAGCATCCGTCGTACCCCTTCGGCTACCGAAGGGAAAAGGTGGTCGAGGTCAGCCTCGGCCAGTGCCTTCAAGGCTTCTTGGTCCTTTGGCGGCATGTCCGCCGAAGCGGCCGATGGGTTAGGCTTCCCGTCATCGGGTTGCTGTCGCTCGGTGGTCTCGGCGACCGCCAGCACCTCAAGTGGTTCCACTTGACCTTCCTTGTCAGGGGTAAGGATATCTCCTTCGTAGAGCTCGGCAATCCCGAGGATAGTTCCCTTCGGGAGGGTGACTGCTTTACGGCGATAGTTCGCCATCACTAGGAGGGACGACCCTCCTGCTGGGAGGTCTATGAGACCGTTGGCCATGGTCAACCCATGGCGCTTGTACGTCCGCAGGTTGGACCGGACTCTGCAGATGCCTGCGAGGTCGCAGTTAACCGGGAGGACTGTCTCCGACAACGGCTCAAAGCGAGTTCGCTTGGCCAACCGAAGTGTTTTCGGCTCGACGCTTGCGTACACCTCAGCCACGTTAACGTGGCTCCCTTGTAGCGTCAGGTTCCTGACGATAGCCGTATGTCCTCGCTTCGTCCCGTCGGCTTCTTGAAGCTTGACGGTCCTCCGGCCTGGCCGGATTGCATCCACGTGAACGTTGATGAAGGTGCACCCCAGTATGCAGGGCACCGATAGGGTCTCACACACCAGGAAGTCGACTTCCGTGGTGAGGTCCCCGATGGTAACCCGCAGCGACATCGCTGCGGTCGTACGAATGAGGCGACCATTCGCGTCCTTGATGGTGGGTCCCCGTGTCACTCTGACTCGCGGAAGCCACTTGTCCGGGAGGGTATCCATCCGGATAAGGTTGGGTCCAGCCCCTGTATCCAGTACAGGGTAGTACGATCGTGTCGACTGGGGGTCAACCCCTAGTGTGGCTGATACCTTGAAGCTCTCCAAGGTGAACAGCACGTGGCCTACACCGATATCCGGTGTAGCTCGGGCATCCTGGACAGGGCCCTTGTCTGGTTCCATGTGACGGGGCTTCCCGTCCTCTCCTCCCAACCTTGGAGGTTGGTCATCAATCCCCTGACGCCGTGTCGTCGGGGCCGGAAGGTGTACCCGGGGGCTGATGCGGCGTCGGCTCAACCGCGCTCTCCGTGGGGCCTTCCCCGCGGTACTCCGGGGTGGCTTGCTTGGGTTACCCCAGCGCCCCCCAGTCATCCTTCCTCTTACTCGTTTCCCGTGCTCGTCCGGGTGCTGTCCTCCGGGACATCCGGATGAGGGGGTGCCTCCTCGACGGCCAGTACTCCACCTGGAGCTGGCTGCCTACCCGGTGCGGGTCCGGGTGCTCTGGCGGGATACCCCCCAGTGGAAGCCTTGAGTTGCGCCGCTGCCCGCCGAGACTCCTCGGGGATGAGCGGGCAGGACGACACCCAGTGCTGGGGATCCCCACACAACATACATCCGGACGTGCCGGCCTCCCCTTGGGTTCGCATAGGTGTAGCCCCGTAGCTCCGGTTGCCTGCCTCGGGCGCCCGAGTGCCTGCTCCCTGGTAGGCCTTGGGTCCCGGTGCCAGCCGGAACATGGACTCCCCCAACCGGTTGGCTCTACCAGCGATGTGCGGAGGTGCCTCCGTACGTACTGCCCATGTAGGCAGGGGCTGGTGGGGGTTACCCGTAACCGGGGCATACCCCGTAGTCCGCACATACGGGACGCGCCGTCCCGCTCCTTCGTTGACCTGGAACTGGGTTCCAGCCGGGGCGATGTACGCTACCGTACCATGCTCGTCAATCACCGGCGTCGCCGGTAGCAACAGGTGGCCCTGTTGGTCGACTAGAGGTTCATTCTCACCCGTTGGGGTATGTTCGGTCGCCACCAGTACTGGTGCAGCCTTACGCTCCACCTTGTCTTGCCTCGGTACCGGGGTAAGATGGTGCTTGCCTCCTTCACCCTTGGGCTTCGGGGCCAAGGCGCACTCCGGGTGTAGCACCCGGTAGGCGTCCCCTAGGGACTTGCACTTATGCATCAGTCGACTGAAGTTGGTCCGAGCCGTATTGGCGCCCCGTGCGGATATCCGCACGTAGTTGGGTACTCCTGCGAACAGGATGGCCCGTAGCTCCCCTTCTCCGAGGAGCTTCCCCAGCTCGTAGTCGAGCTCTTGAATTCGTCGTCCGAACATCTCCTCATCTTCCCAGCTCTGGGCGGTGGCAGTGCGCAGGGCCCGGTAGTGGTCCTCGCACTTGTCCTCACTGAGGTAACTGCTCAGCAGCTCCTTGAGAATCCCACGGTAATCCAAGGGGGTGGCCGCAACCCTCATTCCCGGCATCGGGGACGCCTGGCGAAGGATGCCTCGCACCCGTTCATCAACAAAGAACGGGAGGGTCTCCAGCGCCAGCCCCTCGTTGACGAGCGCCTTGTCCGCGGCTGCCTTCAAGCTAGTCAAGAAGCCGATGACTGCCAACGGGCGTCCGTTGGGGCCCCCGAACATAGGGACTCCCTTCATAAGGGTCTGCATAGAGCGAATCGCTCGGTGCGATGTCGTACGCATCGATTCCGATACGGCAGTGGATCGGTCTTCCAAACGATAACGTTCGGGAGTCAGTACCGACCTGAAGACTTCGTTGACAATCTCCGTGTCCGCGTCCTGGATATCCAGTCGCTTCGCCAGTTGATGAGTGAACTCATCGGACTCCAACCGCTTCAGTAAGCTCGCAGTAACCTGCGCTGTCATCGCTTGCATCAGTGACGCTGGAACTTCCGGCGCCGGCGCGTCGGGTACCCGACTTGCCTGGCTTCCGTCGTCAAGGGGGTAATGCGAGGCGGTACCGCCTCCCCCCATCGCCGATTCTGTTCCGGCGTAAGTATCCGCCGGACCATGTCCGCGGAGCCCGCTCTGGGTGCTCCGAGCGTAGCGCTCCGTATGGCTACGTTCCAACTCAGCCGACGAGTCGGATCCATATCCCGCCGTGTCCGGGGGTTGTCCAGGAGTAGCAACACCGGGGTTGACCCTGGTGGACTCCGAAAGTAGTCCGGCCGGTTCGAACCGTACCGGTGTGGGAGGAACACGACGGGGTCCCGTCGTGTGGCGTGTTGACATCAGCACCGCCATCGCGTCCTCCGTCCGATCCTGGCGAGCGTCGAGTCCGGAAAACCGGGCCTCGATGCGGGCCAATGATGCCATCAGGGAATCCCCTGGTGAAGGAGGCGGCGGAGTGAGGTCGGTTGACGACAGTTGAGGCGGGCCCCCGCGTCCTGCCGTCCGAGCCGTGCCAAACGTCGATCCGGCACCGGAAAGCATTGGCGTCTCAATGTTGTCGATCGGGTTCCCGATCCCGGTTCCCGTAGTCACTTCCGGAGTCGGCGTCGACGCCGATCCGTCATCTTGAACATTCCCCGTCTCTTGGGTAGACATAGTCACAATCAGTCAACCGACGTAACAGTCACCACGAATAAGAGAGCGAGGGGGTAGTTGGGAGAGTAACAGTAGATCACAGTCAGAGGTAAAAACTCAACACAATCGATCAGGTCGCAACACCACGAGTACAAGAAAAGAACCGGATCCCTATCCGTGTGCCAGGGCCAAAGACGGCGTCACCACAAGGGTGACGGAAACCCGTCCCCTGCTGCTCCACCAATGTAGCACAATAGGAATCCGTCGCACGTCCACTCTCAGGGAACACTCACCAAGGGGGATCGGCACCAACGTCACCGGGAGGCCAAGGTTGCTGTCCTTGGAGCGCAAGCCACGGGACCAAGATGGGAGCCCTAATGGGAGGGGTTTGTTGTTCTACCTTGGCCGGCGGTGGATTCGCCGCCGGCCCCCTCGTTATAAACCCTCGGAGACACTACTAACTACCCTCCACCCCAAGATGCAAGTCCCTCTGGTCATACGTAACTTATAGATACCGTGACCAGTACGGACTCTCAATTGAAAGTTAAGGATTAGAAGTAGCCCCCCTAATATTAGGGTCACAATACGGACAACCATATTGCTACACGCTTCTGCCGCCGCGGCGGCCCCCGCGTCCTCTACCTACGGCAGGGGCGTCGTGACGTGCACCTTCGCGCTCGTCAACGGCGCTCGTCACAACCGCCGCGGAAGTCATCGAGCCCGCGGGCGCGCCCGTCCTCGACGTTGGCGTCCGCCGGAATGAAGTCGTTCGTGGCGTCGGCCGAGGCGGGGAGGTCGTGTCGGGCTGGGTCGGTCGCGGCGGCGGCGGCGGGGGCCATGTGCAACATGTCCACGAGGCACTCACCCTCTTGCGGAACGCCGGGGTGACCCTGCGCCTCAAAAAGTGCGCCTTCTTTCAGCAGACCGTCGAGTATCTGGGTCACCAGATCACACCAGGTAAACTGGGAGTGCTCGAAGCTAATACCTGGGCACTCCGGGATGCGCGATACCCTACCACCCAGAAACAGCTAAAAAGCTTCCTGGGGATGTGCGACGTATACCGACGGTTCGTCAAGGACTTCGCTCGTATAGCCAAACCGTTAACGGTTTTGACGAGGAGCGCCTTGCCAAAGGTACTTCAACCTCCCTCGCCCAGCGAGGGAGAGTCATTCGAGCTGCTCAAGCAAGCTCTGCTAGCCCCACCCGTGCTTGCGTTGCCGCATAGACGCGGGACCTTTGTCATCGACGGCGATGCCTGCGATACCCAAGTGGGATGCACCCTGTTACAGGGAGAGACCATCATCGGTACCGATAATGCTATCCCGGACCTACATCCGGTGGGGTACTTCAGCCAGACACTCAACCCGGCTGAGCGTAACTATAGTGCCACCGAGCACGAGTGCCTCGGAGTCTTATGGGCAGTCCAACTGCTCCGGCCATACCTGGAAGGTTCCAGGTTCATCGTGAGGTCCGACCACGAACCTTTACGATGGCTTTTCAACCTTGGTGACAAGGATTCCGACAGCCACGGTCGGCTAGCTCGGTGGAGGCTGAAGATGGCCGAGCACGACTACCGGACCATATATAAGGCCGGCTCTACCCATCATCTGGGAGACGCGCTGTCGCGACTCGATACACCGAGCGGGGATACCCGGCAGGTGGACGAGGACATCCCGGTTGTGCCGGCTTGCATGGTGGGTAATGCCACCCAAGGTATGGTTGGCCATACTATGGCACACCTTGCGTGCCCTTCGACCCTCGCGGACTTCCGCGAGGCACACGCCAATAACGATGACTGTAAACGCCATCGTGCTAAACTCCTGGCCGGCACGGCCGGCATCTTCTCCGAGAACGAGGACGGACTCATGTACCGGCGGGCACCCGCCGATGGGCGGCATCAGGTCGTAGTTCCCGTGTCCTTACGACAGGCCGTCATGTAACGAGAACACGAGAACCCCACAGCCGGACACCCGGGGGGTTCGCGCATGTTCACAGCAATGCGAAGGTTCTTCTACTGGCCAGCAATGGCCGTTGACGTAATCGACCACGTCCGGGGATGCCACCCGTGTGCACGGAATCGTATGAGTCTTCATAGGCGGGCATCCGCTGTGAAACTGTTCCCTACGGATGGGCCCAACGAGCAAGTCGCTATCGACATACTCGGGCCGCTTCCGGTAACGGAAGAAGGGAACAGGTACATCCTGGTCATGTCGGACCGCTTTACTAAGCTGTCACGGGCAGTAGCAATCCCAAACGATACGGCCTACACGATCATGAACGCAGCTGTTGACCACTGGATCAGTGCTTACGGAGTAATGAAGCAACTCCTCTCCGATAACGGAGCAAACCTTACGTCAGCATTCTGCACTAAGGTCCTGGGCATGTTCGGCATCGAACCCCGTCGGGCATCCGACTACCACCCGCAATCAAACGGACAGGTGGAGCGGTTCAACCGCACCATCGTCAAGATGCTCCAATGCTATGTGGCAGAGCACACGAAAACGTGGGACAGGCTTCTGTCTGTCTTGACCCTGGCATACAATGCCAGGCCCCACCGGAGTACCAGGATTGCCCCACTGGAATGGGTGATGCCGATGGGCGTCGGTAACCTGACGCTGCCACCGGGCAGATGCACTCGGTATGACATACCGAAGGGCCGACGGGCCGAACGGATCCACTTAGCTTGGTTGGCCAAGCTATCGTGGATGATACCCAAGCTCAAGGGTGCCCTTGACCGTACACAACTTCGATACCAGAAGAGTTTTGACGCCCGGCTACGGGTACGCAACGCAACCCTGGTAAAAGGTGACTGGGTCTACATCAGACACCAGAAGTTCGGAGGGAACATCCTTATGCAACCGGTCAAGGGACCGTACCAGATGTTACACAGAGATGATCACTCTCTCATCCTGCACTACGATACGGAGATACAACGCATCAACCTCAATGATGTGACACCTGCTCCGAAGCCGGAACAGCCTCAGCCGGTACCGGCTGGGTTGCTACATGAAGCTCTTACAACCCACCGGTCAGATGACCCGGTGGGACCGGGTGGGATTCCATACCAAGTAGAGAACACGGGCGCGCTGCCACCCGTTGTGACCACCTCGGCGGCCTCGTAGCAGCGCCCATCGGTACCCACTGTCCCAACTTCTTCTGCGTATGTAGCCTCTTTACAGTCCTCCAGCGCAGCTGCTCCCACTGGCATTCTCCCCGCAGCGCAGCGTGGCCCGCGCGCCGGCGGACGCCCACTGCGGGCGTGCCGCCATGCCGCTCAGTTCCTTGCCATCTCTGTGCGTACCCACCCGGATGGCGTGCCGCTTCTGTTGGACAACTCTGGAGGACGGAGGGGAAGATGCAGGAGCCACAGGGCTGTCACTGGTCTCCCCAGACGAGTGCGCCTGCCGCAGGGAGGAGTGCTGGGGAGGGCGCCGCCCAGCACACCCCGCATCTGTCCTCTGTGCCGTGTCGGCATGAAGTGCTTCACGCGGAATCGGTGCGATCGCGTGGATAGACGATCCCGGTTGTTGACACTTCGGCACTGTATGTTCGTGCCGATTCAAACAGAACTCTGCAGGTTCTCGCGCTGCCATCCCAGGATGGAGTGGCCCACTCCGGTGCAGACCGGAGTGTCGCACGCACCTCCGTCACAACCAGCTGCTCCGTACACATACTGCCGGAAATCACATGTGCTTCAACTCTTTACACGCCGGACGAGCGCAATGAGAGCAACAGTGTGGCTCGTACGCCCCACCCTGTGCGCTGAAGCCGGACGGCTGTGATAAACGTCGACGTCCAAGCGCTGCGAGGTCTCAGAAGAAGATTGATGGACAGAAGACAAGAAGGTCAGACTGCGCAGCCTTTCTAAAATCATATAGCGTACTAACCAGAGGCACAAGAGATGCGCTTGCACCGAGAAACGTCTGAACATTATATCGCACTCGCCACAGACCAACACGCCATGGCATGAAGGAAGATGAGCTAAGCCCTGCATACGACCAATCTCATCAGACCAACACATGGCGACACACAAGCACGGCCGAAGCCGTTGTTGCCACCAGCGCCGCAAGAGCTCTTCAACTTCTGCTGAAAACCATGAGCGGGAGCTTCATCGTCATCAGGACGCGTCTGCGCATCGCCTGCGGATTCGAAAGCTGCCAGAGCATCAAAGGCTGGCATGTTCAGTCCGCTGTCACCGCCGCCGCCGCTGGCGTCCGCGTCCGTGCCTCCGCTCTCGGGCATGTCCATGGCCATCGGAGCCCCAACAATCTGCTCCGTGTCGGACTCCTCCTCCAATGACACCCCTCGGCTAAAAGTCACCTGCATACGCAGTGCCAGCCGAGATACTCTCTGGACCCGCACTCGACTGGCCTTGAGCGCGCGTACCACTCTTGACCGCCGGTCGCGCGCCCGAACACAGACAAGTACAAAACCCTCACGCAGAGTGCCCCTACGGCTCGCCATCATCGGGGTCTCAACTCGAGGGATGTACCCCGCTTTGAAGCCTCCGTTGCGGCGCCTCGCGCGGACGCATTCCCCCAGCAGGAAGCCCCCACTCCACCACTCGTGCGTGACCGACATTGCACGGGAAGTGGTTTCAGGGGGAGGGGTACGGGAAGGATGTCGCCCAACCGGGACGGAGCACGAAGGAAGTGAGCGCGACCAAGCGACAGGGAGGAGGTCGTCACCAAAGGGTGGGAAACGAAAGAGGAGGAACGGCGCCCAGCCTTGGAGGGGGCGGGCGACCAAGTAGCGCGGGAGCACGTGACCGACCCCGAAGGAGGCGAGTGTCCCAGTGGAGGGGGAGCGCGCGACCCAGCGGAGGGGGGCCGGGCGACAAGGGGCTCGCACGATGAACGAACGAGGGTTGCAGAGAGCAACGAAGCGCGTGGCCACATGCAGGTCCGTGGCGTCCTGGACACCCCAGTGAGGTGCTAGAGTCGGGAAAGAGCGAGGACCACTGCGTGCCCAGGCCTCGAACTCCCCCCTACGGAAGTGGCGGGGGTGGCGTGGGAAGTACGGGAGGTAGTCGCAGAGGCTCCGCTGTATGGGTTGCCGCCCGCAGTAGTGGCCACCCCAGGTGCGGCAGCTGCACACCTCCCGTACCCCCTCGTATCTCTACGTGGTCGCGCGGCCGGATTACCGCCAAGGGTTGCGACGTATGGAGGGCGGATGCGACCCCTATGGCGGGATGCCTGTCCAACTCCCGGCCGCTGAGGCTGCCCGCCTTTTTATGCCCCTCTGCGCGGGCCGCATTGGTGGGCAGCGGCAACGGCCTAGGCGCTGGCTAACCACAGCTTATTTTGGGACCCCTCGGCCGGTTTGGCATTTACGTCCTCGACAATTTCGGCACGATACGATTCCTGCCGATGTACTTTCAACCCCACAGCGGAAGTCGATTTGCTGACACTTCGCGTAATACGATTGTGCCGATTCAAGCACTAGTGTTCCACGTCAAGGATGTGACCTCACTCAAGTCACAAAGCACAGCCGGCGCCCACTCACGCGGCTTCCAGGACACTTCTGCGCTGAACGCCCAAGAGAACGAGCTTTTAAAAGGGGTACACACGAGCGGATGTCGATGAAGTGTACGTGAACGAGTACAACCGTAATTGCCCTCTCAGCTGCTACGAGCACGCCGAAGCACTCTCTTCCTCCACATGGGAAACTGCGTGACCCCCCCCCCCACACCCGGCGACATGAAGCGCTCGTGCCGGGAGAAGGGCGGACATGCGAACCGGTGCAGTGTCGTGGGACCGCGCAACGCCGTTGTTTGCATGTCCTTCAAGAAACGTAGAGGGAGGACGGCGACCAGTCTGGGTAGCGCCCGTGCCGCTGAACAGGGGAGGCAGGACACCAAGAAGACACAAAAGTCAAAAACTGGCCGCCAGCGCGGCGCCAATTGCAGTCAGTCCGGCATCCTCTGACCAGGAAGCGTCCAATGTTAGTGAGTCGCGGCAGGGCTCGGACGCCTGCGGCGACGGCGCCGCCACCGGGCTCTCAAACGGCGGCGAAAGGCGATAGGGTCAAACGTCGGATGCGGTACGCCTCCTCGCACCGGCCCCAGGGGACGGTCAGGTACCCCTTTTCCCGCACCGTGAGCGTGCCACACGATAGGCGCGCCACTACCACCGCCGCCGCCGCCCACGCGTCTTGCGCAGCGTCTACAGCGTCTCCAGCGGGGTGAAGAGCGATGCATTATAGTCGCTGCACCCGTGTGCGCCGCCCAGCTCCGGCGGCACGTGCGCGCGTCACACAAGGGGCACGCCACGGAACGTCGCCGACGCCGCTTGTAGTCTCGCGCGCCACAACCGCCCCCTCTGCCGACGCTGCCACCGCCACCGCCACGACCGCCGCTTTCGCTGCCGCCACCGCCGGCCGGCCGCCGCCACCGCCGGCGCTGTCTCTGAGGCCGCCTCCTTGGACTGCCCCTGTGCGGCAGCCAGCACCACCGCGGCGCCTGCGGGCTCCCGGGCGGCGGTGGCTCCGAGAACCCGCGCGCGGTACGTCAGGGGGCCTGTGATCCTCTTCCTGTACCATAAGCAGCACGCACTCGTATGTGCGGCCAGTCCGTCTCAACAACACGCTCTTGTATTCAGTACCAGAAGAAGCGCAGTAAAAGTAGAGGACTCACTCCCACCCGCCGAGCAGCTGCTTGCTGAGAATTTGAGCAGCGATGCGGCGCCGGTAGTACTTCCCCCTCAAGGGCGATAAGTCGAGGACAGACATGTCCCTGGCAAGCAGCTCCATACACATACACACAAAGACGCCGCAGTCGTCGCCGTTCCGCTGCTGAATGCAGGTCCGCTCCTCCACTACGATCGTCTGCGCAGCGAGACCCTTCGTGCTCGCCTCGTCGGCGACCCACTTGGCAACGTTGTTTCCGACGGCGAGGCTGCTCCCAAGCGAGTCATACACTCCTTCTACACCTTTGCTCCATTCCACCACGCACAACACCCAGTGGTTGTTACCCACGTTGACAGGTATGAACACAGTCTCGCAGTCCAGCACGTTCCGGCTCGTGGTCCACCGCCGTACGGCAGCGTACTGGTACCTCCCATGCTGGTTCATCAACTAGTAGAAGTACGAGTTAAAGAAGTAGAACCGCCCTGGAGCGCCAGCACCCCCAGTCCCCGCACCAGGTCCACAACGATGATAACGTACCAGCTCCACAAATGCGTTCATCACCTGGTCTGTCAGCCACTCCCCCGGCAGGATACGTCGGAAGTCGCCACGCTTCAGAGGGACGGGACCAACTCTCAATATAAAGACGTCCTCTCCAGCTGCTGAGGCACCTCGCGACCTCGGGCGAAGGTTCCTGCGTCTTGCTTGCACAGAAGACCCAGCGACGACAGCACTCGTCGCTTCGACCGCCTTGAGCGTCAGTGCGGAGTGATACTCCGCGGGGTCCACGAAAACGCCGGAGGCGCTTGGCGCGGCACCGTCCACGACGCTCTCAATCATGCTGAGGGGAACGCTCCACTCATCGGCTGTCAGCGGACCAGCTGCCTTCGCCGCCTGCCTTTCCGCCTCTTGTGGAGCAGAGAGCAAAAACTGCCGGGGATCCTCTTCATCGCCAGTATCCGGGTTTGGCGGAGGCGTTCCGGCCGGGCTTGATGTGCTCAAAAAGAGCGGGTGTGTACCTGCTTCAGCGCCGAGGACGCCGACAAGGGGTGCAATAACATCTTGGGCTCTAACGTCGGCGTCCGGCGCCTCGACGACGTCGGCGTGCGCAGTGTCCAACAAGCGCCACTCCTGCATGACGCCAAAATCGTCAGCGTCCACTGGCTCCTCGTCGGAGCTTGGGTCTCCACCAGAGTCCGCGGCATCGTCGTCCCCCGATGTTCTTCCAGCTTCCTCGGCGGCGTCACTCGCCACGCTGCCCGAGTTTGCCTCTCCACTCTCGTGTGCCAATTCTGCCGCATCGCGAATGACGAAGAACGTGGAGAAGAGATGAGAGGCCGCCCAAAGTAAAGCGGTTTCCGAATCCTCTCGGGTCCGACCACCCTCTTCCTCACTGTTGGGCAATGGGGGAGGCAGTGGCGGCTCGTTCTCGGTCGCGGCAGCAAACGTGCGGTACTGCTCCCGCTCTCGCGCCGACAGTGGCGTAGCGCCGCTGACTGCAGCCCGCACTCGACGTCCGATGACGGCCAGGACTACGGCGTTCCGCACGGGGCAAGCGAAGGTAATGGGCATGGGGGCACGCGGGCAATTTTGCCCTGGCCGACGCATAGCCACAATGTGATCGGCTAGCACCGACAACACCTGCCCGTCGCATAGCACGCAAGAGAACGACCCGCCCCCCGCCTCATCTTCACCGCAGCGCGTGCAGGTAAAAGTCAAGTCAGGGACAATCAGCGTTTCAGAGTACTCGCCGCACGCCCCTGACAGACCTTGTCGCGCTGGACCAAACTCACCTTCCTCGTACGCCGCAGAATTGCGCAGAGTGCTGGTCCACAACTCGGCCGCTGCAGACATTGTGGTCCGTCCGATGACGCACGTTTCCAGGATAGTGTCCAGAATCACTCGGGTGTACACCGTCCGGGGCTCGTACACAAACAAGGCGTCCTCCGCGCCATCGTAGCCAACAGGGTGGCCGTCACCGCAGATCCAGTCTGCCACAGTGATGAGCATTCTGCCGCGCACTGTTTACAGCTCCGCCTGCCGCTCCGACAATGCCGTCTGACCACGCGCGGCGTTACAGGAGAAGCATATCTCCTCGACGAAGACGCCTTCCAGCATTCGTGGAAGAATCCCAGCCTCACGCTGGAGGTCACACTCCGTGTGGTACGTCGTGCACATAGCCACTTCTCCGCGGCCAGGAAACATGTTCCGGGCTCTCCGGCGCGGCTTGAGTGCTCGGTTCGCCATCATCGCCGCGTCTGCCGCGGCTACTTCTGCCTCTTGTTCTGTCGCCGCATTCTCCCCTTCGCTCTCTTCGCTTGACTGCTCGTCGCGTCCACCACCAAGACTGGACGCAGCATGGCTGCCTTCCCCGCTGCCAGAGCCTTCTTCCTCGCGTCGAAGCCTGTTGATTGTCTTGGCTTGAATGCACGATCACGCATGAGCCGCGCAAGACAGCTGGAAGCAAAATGCCAGCCTGCGCCGCTTCCCTCTGGGCTTGGCGACGACTAAAGCCCATGCGCCCTCGTACCGCACAGCGTAGACAAGAAGGTCTGACATGCGGCCGTAGTTCCCAACCTTGTAGGCACGAGGGTCGTCGTCGTCCTCATCGTCCGCCCAATCGTCGTCATCGTCGGGGACCGCACGTCCGCTCAAGCTTGGGTATAGTTGAAACAAGGCCTCCAGACTGCCAACGGCGGTGTCAGAAGAAACGTCACAGTACGCCTGCCGGAGAGCCGCCGCGTGTCGACAGGAGCTTTCCTTACCCATGGCAAGAAGCAGCTCTGGATGCTCCACCTCAACCCCAGGCGCAGGTGCTCCGCGTCCAAGGACCCCACCGCACGAGCACAGCACGATAACGTGCCCATTGACGAGCGATCCCCACGTAACAATGTACTCACCTGCCTCAATAGTGACGAAGGCCCCACCGCAGCTGACACCTGCCCCTTGGATTCTGCTTTCCAACACGTTCCCAGCAACGCGAGCGTCAACTTCCAACAGTACGCGAAGCTCAAAGGCAAACCACTCCTTGAGCTCTTCCGGAGTGAATGGCGACCGCGGAGGTCGCTGAATGCGACGTAGGCGCCTCCGGCGCGGCGGCGCGTCCGGTCCGTCGCCGACTGCGTTCCCATCGTCAGACCCGCCCGCGCCACCTGGATCTTCTCCACCTGCTACTCCTTGACCACCTGGGCCTCCAACGTCGTCTTCGCCACTCTCTGCTCCAAGTGTCCCGTCATCGTCGCCCGCATCGGATCCCCCGCCCTCGCCGTCGTCTCCACCGTCCTCTCCTTCCTGGCCGTCTGTTTCAGGCGCCCCAACGACGCCGACCCCAGCTCCGTCCACACCGCCGGCGTTGGCGTGGTCTTGGGAGTCTCCTCCTAAACCTCCTCCTGGCGCAGCCCCGCCCTGTTCATCGGCTTCATCGCCAGCGGCTCCGTTTGCACCATTCTCGACTACTGGGTCAATTGCACCATCTGCCGCCTCGTCGGGCGCGGGACCAGCGGCTTCGTGTGCCGCATCACCGCACGCAGGTCCAACAGCTCCTTCTGCTCCATCACCACGCTCACCGCCTTCCCCACCTCCTCCACCCAAATGATCAGCTCCGTCCTCGGACGCGTCGGAAAATGACTGATTCACGTCAGCGTCCACAAAAGTGTCCGACCGCCCAGCTGCCGAAACGAAAATGTCGTCCGGCTCCTCAGAGATAACGGGCGCGTCGTGAAGGAAAGAAGAGCGAGAAGGCCGCTCTATCCGCGGTTCATCAGCCATGCGAAATGTGCGGGGTCGACGCGCGCCCCACGTAGCACAGTACAGGGGCTTCGTCGTACAAGCCGCGGAAAAGACCGTCGTCAGGCACGGCGCTCCCGTGCTTGCAGGTGGCCCACGCGGCAAGCTGAAGATGAACAGATGACTGGACAAAGCCGGCGTCACGGCACACGCCAAACGACCTCTGCGCCAAACGCAAAGGGCGCTGTAGCATATCCGCCCCTTGTACCGAATTCCGGTATTTACTGGCTTGTAGCCCCCCTGACTGGTGGCCCCAGCCTTGTTGGCATGGGTCCGCTTGTGGCTCGCCCTTTGGGGGACTACTTTTGTTTTGTATTGTTTATCTGTCCTTGCCTTGGAGGGATCTTTTATATTGATTGCTATGCTCGTAGCGATCGGCCGTCCGGCCTCCGCTCGGTCGCTCGACGGGCATATTGTTTTCGCCCTTATCTGCGACGTGGGGACTCGCCGCTGCCTTCGGCCGGCTTGCTCCCCATCGAACGTCCAGGAGCTAAAGGTCTGTCTTCTTTGCCTTTACGGTAATAGCTTCCTCTTTGCCTTCCGGGCGCCGGTCGGTCCCATATCCTTTATATTGGGTAACACATATTCCACATTGGTGGAGCAGCAGGGGATACTGCTCGTGTGCGGCGCTGCCGTACACTCGTACGTGTTCCTTGGTGCCTTGTGGCAATTGTGTTGACGATCTCTTGATCGGGTGTTGCAGGGCGACATCACCGATCAGTGAAGGCTGGACGACGCCGGGCGTCGTGCCACGAGGACCTTTTGGTTGGCGACGCAGGGCGCGCCGACGCAAGTACGCCGGGTTGCGATATGGCTTCGGGAGCCCCTGATGGCGCTCGGCGCTCGAAGGGTAAGGGGATTGCCCTGCCTTCGGGTTACACGCCACCAGGCGGAGGGAGCGGAACAAGCCGCCGTCCGGCATCCGAGGTTACCCCCCCCAACCCCGACGCGGAGGATATTCCTAACTCCAAGTTGGAGAGCTTGAAGGCGGTGGTGGAGGCACTTCGTGACCGTCTTGAGGCCCAAGAGGCCGCCAACAAGGAGTTGGAGAAGTCTAACACCAAACTGGTGACCACTCTTGAGGAGCTGAGAAAGCCACCCTCAAATGAGGCGTTTCGTCAACGGACGACGTCGAACCGACAGCCGGTGGGCAAGATGACCCGGGGACCTGCTCAAGGGGCGTCCCACGCCAGCCTGCCTATTGGCAATCTTCAGATGAAGAACCGTCGGATCCGCGCGTTGGAGCGCCAAGTCGAAGACCTAAAAGTCAGGGTCTCGACTAAGCGTTCGAACGCCCGGCAGGGAGGCGCATCATCCGCTGATGATGGGATGTCATCCGAAAACTCGTCGTCCTCGTCTTCCTCGTCTTCGGACGAAACCTATGACGGTCGTTGGGACCCTTCCCCACCGTCAAGCCCGACCTCATCGAGCAGTGATTCCGTTACGGAAAGTTCGGACGCGCACCGTCGACGTGCGCGTCGTTTCCGGCGCCGACCGGCGCCGGCAGCTGAGCTCACGGAGTTGGGTGACCGCAAGTTGGTCATTCGACCCGACAACAGTCGCTTTAAGTCACTCTTGGACTACAGGACCTACTTCCTTCTCCGACGGAGCACCAAGTATACACCATCGATGGTGAAAGATGCTAGCAAGATGAACAAGCGCCAAGACGGGGCGTTCCAGGGTCAAGAGACCTTTAACGGTGGCGACCCCCTCGGTGTTTTCACCTTCCTCACCACCTTTCGCAGAGCTTGCGACGCGGCAGGGCTGACCCACGGCCGGGCGTTCCCCTTGATCGCCTTCCGGCTGGCGGGAGCCGCCAAGCGCGCATTCGCCAGCGCGGCCAACACGGTTGTCAGTGGCAAGCACTACGAGCTCACCACCTATGGTGAAGGAGTCAACTGGCTTCTCAAGAAGTACGCAACTCATGCCGCTTTGGCAACGGCCTACCACGACATCATTACGATGAATCAAGCGGACACAGAGGTCCCGCGCGTTTTTGCCTCCCGCGTGGAGGCGGCGTGCGATCGCCTCTGTGGCCTGTTCTCCGCCCAAGACATGTAGGATGTCTTCATCAACGGTCTTTCAGACCTCATCAAACCAAACGTCCGTGTTCTGGACAGTCAGTTCCCTGATCGCCCAATGGCGGACACAGTGGCAGCTGCCCAAGGGTTTTGGGAAGGCGCCACGCGCCTGCGGCAGTCCATCAAGGCCAGCCGGCCAGCCGGCGGCAGCAAACGCAAGCTCGGCGGCGGCGGCGGCGGCGGTGGTGGTGGCGGCGGCGGCGGCGGCGGAAAGAAAAGAGGGGTGGCCAGGTCGGAGGCGGCGGCCAGGGCGGCCCAGACGCCAACCAAGCTTGCGCCGGCGGTGGAGGCGGCCAATGCGGCGGCCGCCGCAAGGACGGCGCGGCAGCTGCAGCGGCCGCCGGCGGCGGTAAAGCCGCCACCAACGCCTAACGCGTCGGGGTAGGGGCCGAACTTTCGGCCAGTCGCCCGGGCAAAGTGCCCGCCCGGGCGGCGCCCCAGTGATGGGCCGATCCGGTACGGGCCCGCCGACAAGGCCGCACCGGAACGTGGACCGTGACGTCAAGTCGTGGCGGGCGCTGGGCGCGTCCAGGTGGGTGAGGAGGACCATCCTCGAGGGCGCCCAGATTCCCTGGAAGCAGCGGCCGCGTTACCATCGCGCATGCCCGTACCCGGTGGCTGCGAAGGACCAAGCATATGCGCTGGCCTAGATGGAACGCTGCGTGCGACTGGGGTACTGGGAGAAGCTCCACGGAGCGGACAAGGACAAGCCGGTGGTGATCGTGAACGGGTTCGTCACCTGGTATTCGGGGAAGCAGAGGTTTGTAATCGACGTGCGGTACCAGAACCAGGTGATCGACGACAGGTGCTTCAAGGACGGGGCGCTGAAGGACCTGGCGCCCTAGCCGCGGGCGGGCGACAAGCTGATCAGCTGGGACGTGAAGGATGCTTACCATCGCTGTGGCAAGAACCACTCACACACGCGGCACCGAAGTTGGGGCGGTGCGCAAGGGCTGCCTCCCGTGTCGGGGGAACCGGAAGAAGTGCAAGTCGCACACACTCTGTCCCTGTTGTGGGGCAATCCCCCCACTAACAAATAAGAAGGTGGTGTGTGGGCCAACAGTTTCTTGGTCGGGACGGGGAAGCGAGGCCAAGCCCCGCTGTCCTTCCCCTTATCCCCCCAGGGTCCCCTCAGAATCTCGCCACTCAGAATCTCCCACCCCAGCACCTGCCCACCTGGCCACACGAAAAATCAAGACGATAAAAATGCAGAAAACCCCCCAATCCACGTTGGATTTACTTCTAAGCTAACGATCCCTAACTTAGGAATATGGACCCAAACGCAGGGGGAGGAACGGGTCAGGCCAGTTGCCTACCGCCCCTTGCATGGCACGTGTTGCCCCCCTACCTGGGAGTCAATTCTGCCACACTCCCCTCTCCTCAGTTCCGATCGACCCGGTCGGCCCTGCGAGGGGGTACAGAAACGCACATCGCGGCGGTGGGGGCGCGACGTGCTGTCCCCCCGGTACGTCACGTGGACGTGGAGGCGGTCACGTCGACCGCCCCTCTCCTCAAGCTCGGCCACTTGGAAGCTTGCTCTTATCGGTACTCACCTCACCACCACCAACACATCCCCTTCACCTTAGCTTGGGCCGTCCCACGCTGGGGAGGCCACCCATCTACCCGCGATCCGAGCCCCCCTCAACTCGAGGCGGGTCTCGTGCAGCCCCAACCGCGCTGCCTCTCCCTAACTTGGGGAGAGCCATGGTGACCCAGGGGTTGGAGTCTAACTCCCTGGACGAACGAATAGAGGACACATCTTACGGTGTAGCGCCCGCCGGGACTTCCGGCGGGGGCTGCGCAGTTGCTCCGGGGGATGGGATGCTCGCGTCACCCGGCTTTGGGTTGGCGGCGGGATCTCCCCCGGAGGTAGGCCGCGTTGTTCCACGGGAGGCCTTGGGGAGGTGGTTTTATCCCGCTTGGCCCCTGTATGAGGAGGGATTGACGGTTATCCGCTGTGACCGACTTGCCACAGCGATGAGTCGCGTATGGGACCGCCTACGGGAGAAGATCCCCCTTAGGGTCGGGTATCCTCCCGACTTCAGGACGGACCAGTTTGCCTTCCTGGATGAGGACGAGGTCGAAGACGTGCAGTGGGCCAAGAACCTGGTGGACTGCGGGGGAGCTATCGCGGGCACAGGCGACATGCCGACCTTCACTTGGGACGCGGTGGCAACCCGCCCCCCGTACCTTCGCGACGTCGATCCGCACACTCATCACATTGACGTGCCGATGGAGAAGGACTACCGGCGAGGCCCCTACTTGGTGACCTCGGCTCAACTCGAGTTTCGGCAGCAGTCGCCTGCAAGCAAGGAGCAATACTACCCCAAGAAGCCCGAGTGGTGGCCTCAAGTCGAGGTTCCCTACGGGTGTCCGGCGCTACTACCACGGTTGCTCGACCTCTTCGGCTCTGTCATGTTGACGGCTAGCCCGGACCGCCTGGTGTTCGCCATGTTGGCAACCCAGTCGCTCCTTGAGGTCATGTCGACCTGGGTGTCTTGTGTCCAGCGGCGGGGGATGCTCTGGCATCTATCCCCCCGGCCTATCCAAGGTTTGGAGCAGCTCACCCCTCAGCTAGTTGCTGAGGGGTGCTCATCGGGCCAGCTCACTCCACTAGAGGAGATGCTGCGTCTCCATAAACTCATCGAGTGGGAGAGCATCGAGCAAAAGTTGCGCCGATCTTCCCGCGGGCCCAAGGACGATGGCACACTTCGCCAGTTCGTCTGGGTCGGTCGCGAACTTCACAACGGCCGTGTGGTACTTCAAGAGGGGTTGGGCATCGGGGAATACCCGTATGCCCCGGGGGTGGATCGTCATCTTGCGCCTCCGCCGGACAAAGCAACCGTGGTGGCCATGGCCTCCCACGATGACTACATGACCCAACCCACTGCGGGGACCCCGAGTGGGGCTCGCAGCTACTCTCGGGCTCCGCCAACTCGGCGAGCCCCTCCGCTTCCTCCTTTCCCATTCCAGCCGCACGGGGACATCCCGATGAGCGTTGCTGTTGAGACCTCCACCCCGGTGTCCCCCAACTTGGGGGCCACCCTCCTTACGGTCTATCCCAAGTTGGTATTGCCGGCCACGCCCTTGACTTCCGAAAAGATGATTACCACGTTGGTGCGCACCATTTCTTGGCTGGCCGCGTCGGCTGCAACCCTTCAAGTTTCCGAGACTCCTCAACTTGAGGAGCGCGTTCGTACTGTTGTGGCGACCGCGAGTTGCGAGTCGGTAGCGGGGTTCATGAAGACCGAGTTGTCTCGTATTGGGTCTATTGTGCCCCGGTCGGCCCCACTTGGGCTCGGCAAGCGTCGGGCAAGCCGGGCATACTCGCCTCCTCGCCGTCGTCGCCGTCACTCGCGGCAGTCTCCCTCCGTATCGGAAGACGAGTTGTCTTTTTCCGTCTCGGAGTCCTTTACCGCATCGGAGACGGAGTTGGTCCAGCGTCTGCGTCGCCAACTTGCGCGCAGGACCAAGCAGAAGAGTAGCCGCAGTCGTCGCCACTTGCGCGACCGTGAGGGGCGCGACGGTTTCGACTTGGAGCCGCCGCCCCCGCCGACGGGTGGGGAACGTTCTGGGCGGGGGTCTCGCCGCTCGCCTCCGCGTGAGGGCGAGGACCGTGGAGTTGGGGGGTTTGGCATGCGTGCCTAGTTGGCAGCTGCCTTTGTTGTGAGAGTGTGTGGGTGAGGGCTGTAGTTAAAAGCCACTCTGCGTACCACTTCGACTTGAAGCACTCTCTTGGCACCGTCACTTGGCCTTCCCTCACGTTCAGGGAGGGCAGTTAGGGTCGATATCATTCCGGGCGCAGTACGCCCGGACCTTCTCAGCGGGAAGGTCCTGCACGTATTCCCACGTATCATCCTTTGCCTTATAGCCGAACCAACGCATCCTCAACATGAGGCTGTTAGTGACCTCATCCCATCCGTGGTCGATGAACTTATCGAGCACGTACTCCTGCGGGCCCTGTTTGGACGCAGGTAGCGAAGGCAGGCGCCACACGTTGAGCGCACGTGCCCAGGCCGGGTCGCCTGCCGGAGGTGGTGCAACTTTCACCACGCCCTGTCCGTTTACTGTGCGGACCCCATCGTCACTTTCGATGGTAAACCGCCTCCCATCGGTACGAATGACCTGGTATGGCCCCTTCGTCTGGAACACCAACTTACCCCCAGTTGGGGTATGTGAGTGTGCCAGCCCCCAGTCACCCTGCTTGGGGACGTGCTTGGCATTAAGCACCTCCTTGTCGAAGGTACGTTTGTAGCGCTTTAGTGCTTTGTCCATCTCAGCCCCGACTTTAGGGATGAGTTTCTCGAGCCTATCAGCGAACTCCACCTTACTCTCAGTGGGAGTAGGGGTCCTGCCATCGGCCTCCCTAGTTGGGAGCGGCCGCCGTACGGCAATAGACCGCACGCGACGTGAGGTCACAAAAGCGAGCGGTACTTCCCCGGTAGATAAGTGAACCTGCGAATCGTAGGCGGTCGTAAGAATAAAAATGTATTGGTCCCACGTTTTCACGTGCTCACTCACATAGTGGCGCAGCTGTCGAACAATAGTTTTGTTGAAGCGCTCCACCTGCCCATTTGTTTGTGCGTGGTAGGGGGTGGCATAGATTGCCTGGACCCCCAACATATCCAGCACTCCCTGAAACAGTACGGACGCAAATTGCGGTCCGTTGTCCGATAGGGTACTGTCCGGGATGCCATAAGCGGCCACCTAGTGACCTAGGAAGGCTGACACGACCGACATGGCCGTGATCTCTGCCAGAGGGATCGCTCGCGTACGTTTCGTGAAGCAATCACCGATGACCAGGAGGTACTGGTTGCCCTTCTCTGTCACTGGCAGGGGCCGAAGGATGTCCATTGCCAACGCGGCAAACGGCTCCTTGGCCGGGAACAGCAACATAGCCGTAGTAGGCCGCCGTTCCATCAGCCGGCTCTGCGCACAACTTGTGCTGGCAGCCACCCAACTGTAGGTGTCCACCACCATGGACGGCCAGTAGTACCTGGTCCTCAGGGTCCGGTATAGCTTACTAGACCCCAGGCGTCCACCTGTGGGAGCGTTGTGCTCCCTCTCAAGGATACTGTCCTTGAGGGATGCGGGGACGACAAGTTGTACAGTCCCCTGAATTACCCCCCTCCTCAAGAGGAGGCCATCGTCCCAGACGAAGAATCGCGTCTCCGCCACCGTATGTAGGGTATCCCTCTGCGACTTGCAGAAGGAGTCTTCGGCTTGGGCCTTCACCACCTCGTCCAGGGACAGGGGCAAGTACTTCTTGTTCCCTGGCGCCTCAGGGTCCAACGCCTGACCCGAGCGCATGACTACCCCCACGATGGGGATGTCATCATCGACTGAGTTAGTGTCCAGACCCTCGGTAGGTACCCGAGAACGGCCGTCGGCTAGGGCATGTTGCCTGCCGGGACGGTACTCAATATCAAAGTTGAAGGGTGCCAGTCGCACCCTCCACCTGTTGAGGCGTGTGTTCGTGCAGTCCGTCCCAAAGATGAACTGCAACGCGCAGTGGTCACAGCGGATGAGGAACTTCTCAACCTCTAGGTAGTGACGAAGTGACGTCACCGCCCACACCACTGCGAGTTCTTCCAACTCGGTGACTCCATAGCTCTTCTCAGCCGAGTTCAGTCCCTTGCTGAAGTATCCTACCGGCAAGTCTCCTTGTCCGGCTGCTGCTGAAGCAACACACAACCAAGTTAGTCGTAGCTAGCATCGACTTCTAATATGTAGTGGCCTCCCAACCTGGGAATAGCCAAGATAGGGGGCGTTCGCAGTAGATCCCGAAGAGTCTCAAAGGATTCCTGCTCCACCCGACTTGGGGGAGGCAGGTTCTTCGGTAGCGTTGAGCTAACTAGCTCATTCAGCGGCTTCGCCACCTTGTCGAAGCCCTTGGTCAAACGTCGGTATACGTTACACATCCCGAGGAAGCTCCGCATCTGGGTCTGGGTCCGGGGGTACTGCGCCTTACGGATGGCTCTGTAGTTCTTCTCATTGACACTGATGCGCCCCGGACGGACAAAATGTCCCAAGTATTCCACCTCTTCAGTGACAGGTGGCACTTGCTCGCCTTCAGTGACACACCGGCGTCATCAAGTAGCTTGAACACCTGAACAAGGTGGCCAATGTGCTCCTCCGGACTTCGGGAGAACACAATGATATCGTCTAGGTACACAAGACAGATCTGCCACCGTACTCCGGCCAGAATCATGTCCATGGCGCGCTGGAAAGTTGCCGGCGCGTTTCACAGTCCAAACGTTAGTCGTTTGCACTGGTAGGTACCACAGTGACAGGTAAAGGTAGTTTTATGACTGTCTTCCGGGGCAATGGGAATTTGCCGATACCCCCCGTTACAGTCTAGGGTACAGAACACGTTTGCATCCCCCAGTGAGTCCAGACAGTCGTTTATCCTAGGGAGGGAATAACTATCCTTCACCGTGCAGCTCTTGTGCACCACCTCAACTTGGGTGCTGGGTGCGCGGGTGGTTCTCGCCACAGATTCGCAAGGTCTCTCGTATCTCTTCGGCTGTGCAGGCCTCCTCTCCCTCCTTGGCCAACTCGGGCTGCCGTACCTGGCGCTATTTATCTCGCAGCTTGCGGTAAGCCTCCCCTTTGCAATAGACAAACCTGGCCAACTCCGCCAGTGTCTCCCGAGAGGAATTATGCTATCGGGTCTCCATACAAACCGAACAATGGAGACCTTCAACAAAGCGACTCTTCACCACAACTTGTGGGTGAAGAAAGCCACAGAGATTGTTGAGCTCACGGACTCAGTCCGCGAAGGACAACTCGTCCTCATTCTCCTCCTGGTGCGCCTTCGTCAACTCTTCGACTTGGGAGGCCAACGCGGCTTGATCAACCTTAGCACTCAACAACCAGTTCATGAGGTCCAGGTAGGACGTCACCTTACCAGCTCCTCCACTTTAGGAACGGGGCATGACGGACATAGTTTTCGTCCGTAGGTCGCCCTTGGTGAATTGCTGTAGCACGTAGAAAGCCATGCCTTCACTTATCGCATTGTCGTCACAGGCTTTTGTGAAACGACGTAGAAGCTCAAAGACATGGAGGGGGGGAGTTCCATCCCACTCCGCTTTGTGCCCAATAGAGTGAAGTGCATTATTCTTGGCACGGCCCATAGCTCGGGCCTGAATAGGACCGTACGCCACCGACTTGTTGTGGAGGGCGTAGGTCTCACAGTCAAAGATCCTCTGGTAGACCGGGTTGGCTACCTGGATCTTGGGCGGCACCTGACGTTGAGATAAAAGCCGCTGAGGCAAGGGGGTGAGTTGACCCGCAGTGCCTGTCGTCTGCCGCGGCGAGCTTGGTGTAGCCACCGGCGTCTCCGAGGGGAACTCCCCCGTGAAGGGCGTACGCCCCACCAAAAATGGTGTGGCTCCCTCGTTGGGGGTCACAGGGGTCGCCCCCGGTTTGGGGCGCCCCGAGACGGGCGTAGGCAGGGATTCCTCCTGCGTATGTGGGCTCAAAAGCCCAAATCCGGTCTGGACATTGAGACCATCTGGCAAACTCGCCACAATCTGATTTAAAATGGTATTCCTCATCGTGACCACCAGGTCCGGCAAAGTCTGCCGCAACACATTGGTCGCCTCCCGACGGACAGCTTCCGCGAGGAGTGGATTATCGAATCCAATTGAGTCTTGGTCCGCCTCCGGGAGTCCACCTGAGGGGTAACCCCGATCCTGAGAGGCCTCAACCGGGGGCATGGGCGCGAGCCCATCGCCGACCAACGGAGGTCCGCCATCCTTCGAAAGCCTAGTTGGCGATGGCTCCAAGCCACAGTTCGCTCCAACCCGAGTGGATCCCGCGGGGACAGTCCTCTCACCTTGGGACGTTCCCGTTGAGTGTACTACCAGGTGGCCGGATTCGGCCCACCAACATCAGGGGTGTTACCCGAACTCCCGACTGAGTCGGGGTGGCCAGTTGCCCGCCCGTACTCCCAGTCCTGCTGGCTTGAGGGCTCTCTTGTCCCTCTGCGACCCCAGGTACACCTACTTCTGTCCCACCAGTATTCAAAGGCACTGAAGTACCTGCGTCACCCGTGTACTCCCCGGATGACGGGGGGTCCGATCCAGCCATGTTGGCTAACGATCCGTACGACACAGTCCAGGACCACCGTTCCTCTGAGACAGAGGGCCCCCTACACCCGGGTGCACCCGGAAATTGAGTTTACCTCTGTCCCCTGCTGCTTCACCAAATGTAGCAAAAACCTCTCGCGCACTCAGCAACCAAGCTGGGGTGGTCCACAAGGGCTGCCTCCCGTGTCGGGGGAACCGGAAGAAGTGCAAGTCGCACACACGCTGTCTCTGTTGTGGGGCAGTCCGCCCACCGGTAGACAAGAAGATGGTGTGTGGGCCAACAGTTTCTTGGTCGGGACGGGGACGCGAGGCCAAGCCCCGCTGTCCTTCCCCTTATCCCTCCAGGGTCCTCTCAGAATCTCGCCATCCAGAATCTCCCACCCCAGCACCTGCCCACCGGGCCACACGAAAATTCAAGACGATAAAATGCAGAAAATTCCCAAATTGACGTTGGATTTATTACTAAGGTAACGATCCCTAACTTAGGGAACATGGACCCAAATGCATGGGGAGGAACTGGTCAGGCTAGTGGCCTGCCGCCCCTTGCATGGCACGTGTTGCCCCCCGACCTGGGGACAATACTGCCACGATCACGCCCCGCTGCGCGGGGCGGACAGGGATGACTTTGCCTTTTAGTGCATGGGGCGGGTCTTCCGGTGCCTGACGATGCCCTTAGGGCTGGAGGTCGCTCCGCTCGTGTGGACCAAGCTTTGCTCCCCGATTGTGCACTCGCTGGGCCGCGAGAGCTTCAGCATCGTGGCGTGCGTCGACGACTTTGGGGGGGACGTCCCGACGCGGCAGCGCGGCGGAGCGACCAGAGCGAGGCGACGGCGGCGGGCGTGCGAGCCGAGGAGCTGTTCCACACAATGGGGCTTTACCTGTGGAAGAACGAACCCCACGCAGGGGGGCAGAGCTCGCCGTACTGGGGCGGGAGAGAACTGGTCGGACCCGTTCCTCCCCATGCATTTGATGCCGAATTTCCTTCAGTCACGGATACTTTGCTTGATAGTAAATCCAACATGGATTTGAGGGTTTTCAGCATGTTTATCGTCTAAACGTTTTGTGTGGCCCGGTGGGCAGGTGCTGGGGTGGGAGATTCTGGATGGCGAGATTCTGAGAGGACCCTGGAGGGATAAGGGGAAGGACAGCGGGGCTTGGCCTCGCTTCCCCGTCCCGACCAAGAAACTGTTGGCCCACACACCATCTTCTTGTCTACCGGTGGGCGGACTGCCCCACAACGGAGACAGCGTGTGTGCGACTTGCACTTCTTCCGGTTCCCCCGACACGGGAGGCAGCCCTTGTGGACCACCCCAACTTGGTTGCTGAGTGCGCGAGAGGTTTTTGCTACATTTGGTGAAGCAGCAGGGGACAGAGGTAAACTCAATTTCCGGGTGCACCCGGGTGTAGGGGGCCCTCTGTCTCAGAGGAACGGTGGTCCTGGACTGTGTCGTACGGATCGTTAGCCAACATGGCTGGATCGGACCCCCCGTCATCCGGGGAGTACACGGGTGACGCAGGTACTTCAGTGCCTTTGAATACTGGTGGGACAGAAGTAGGTGTACCTGGGGTCGCAGAGGGACAAGAGAGCCCTCAAGCCAGCAGGACTGGGAGTACGGGCGGGCAACTGGCCACCCCGACTCAGTCGGGAGTTCGGGTAACACCCCTGATGTTGGTGGGCCGAATCCGGCCACCTGGTAGTACACTCAACGGGAACGTCCCAAGGTGAGAGGACTGTCCCCGCGGGATCCACTCGGGTTGGAGCGAACTGTGGCTTGGAGCCATCGCCAACTAGGCTTTTGAAGGACGGCGGACCTCCGTTGGTCGGCGATGGGCTCTGTGGTGGTTATCTGGGCGTAAGCTCACACCAACGGGGTATCTGATCCTCCTGAAGGAGATGGTGGGGAACCCGGGGTATAAACCCTGGAGTCAGAACCGCCGGAACGTAGAGCTTCATGCGAAGGGGGAAACGTCCGGGACGGGGAACACGAGGGTACTGCAAGGTTGATTTTTTGTGAGGGGGGAGCAACGGGAATACCCCCTCGCGCAGATATCCCTCGTTGGCCGGCCGGTCCAGGGCCCGCTGTCGGACCCCGGAGTGCAGGCCAACACTCTCTACACTAAACACCCAATCAAAACACTCAGAACCCTCCAACACATCTCTCCACGCAAAACACGCTCAGTGGAGGGATCTCACTAAATCTCGTCCAGATTGGGGCGGAGGTAGCCCGCCCTAGGTAGCTTCCCTTCACTGGCCAGAAGGCAAATTCCAATCGGGCGGGCGTAATCGCTCTCCCCGATATTATCTTATGTCCCCCCCCATTCATGGGGGGATCCAGCGAGGATGACGTGGCGTGCCCCTCCCGAGGGAGGAGCGACCCCCTCGTGCCCCCGATTGGTCAGGGGCAGAGGTCGCCACGATCCGTCTCCCCCTGAAGCGGGATGCCCCTAGTCTGAGGGGTGCGGTAATTCCCCACACTCCCCACGCCTTTAGGCCAGACGTCCTGTGTGGCATATGCCGACACTGACGAGAATGGGTCGTGTGACGCACTCCTCGAAAGGGGTGCCGCCTTGGGACGGCCATCGCACCCCCTCCCCGCCCTGGGCAACCCCCTTCAGGGGGGTGCCCTCAGACGAAGCGCACGGGGGGTGCACACACGCACCCCCTGCTTGCCGCTCTTTGCCCGGGGTGGCAGACCCACGTGCCCCCGATCCGGGGGCACCGGGCCTGCGCGGAACGGGTGCGACCCGGGTCTTCCCGGGCGTCTTCGCTCACCGCACCCTCATATGAGGGTGCAACGGCGGGGTCCTGGGTGAGAGAGAGTGTCAACTCTCCCCTCCTTGTCGACCTCGTCCTTGGCGCCACCATACGGTGGAGCCTCCGGCCTCCTTATGGTACCCCACCGTTTCTCGGTGCGGCACCTTGGCCCGTAGCGGTACTCGCCCCCTCCCCCTTTAAAGGGGGGTCCCCGCTGTGAGTGCGCCGGCCTTCCGGGCGGCCGCCATCGTCTCCTCTGTGCGGCCGCCGCTGAGGGCGCGCACCTGTTCCTCGGCGCGCCGCCGCTGCGGGCGGGCACCGTTGCTGTTGTCCGGCCGCTGTGGGCCGGCGTTGCCGTGGCCGCGCCGCTGCTGTGGGCGCGCGGCTCTGCTGTTGCCCGGCCGCTGTGCGCCGGCCTTGTCGTCCTTCTTGTGGCGCCGCTGTGGGCGGTCGCCGTTGTGCTTGTCCGACCGCTGCGGGTCGGCGCAGTTGTCGTGGCTGCGCCGCCGCTGTCGGCGAACCTCTTCCTCCGCGTCGCGCCGCCACCAAGAGCGGGCGCTTTTGTTGTCGTTGCGCCCCCTCTGTGGGCGGGCAACTTCTTGTCGGACGCGTCGCCGCTGTGGGCGCGCGCCTGTTTCTTTGTTGCTGGGCCGCCCTTCTGGGCGGCCGCTATGTCGTCTCCGGGAGACCACCCCCCTATGGGGGTGGATGACATACCGGAGGGTGGCCGTGGGTCAACCCCTCATGGGGTCGACACCCACCGGGGCGTACCACTCGTCCCTATGGTCGAAGATCGGCACGACTCCACCAAGGGCAAGGGCGAGCGGTCGTTGTTGCCACCGTCAAGGGCGGCAACTCTGGGAGGGTCTTATGACCCTCTCCCGTCACTCTGCTTGCACGCCCTGTGCCTGTGCACCCCCGTGGGGGTGACGACGGCCACGTGCCAAGCCACGCACGCGTGTAAACGTACGCGTCTGCCACCCCCTTCTGGCGGGTGGGTTGGCCAAGTGGTACCATGGTGCCAGTGTAAACGGCCGTCGGGGCGTACGCCATCGACGCCGTGAGCAAGGCGACCCCTTACGGGGTCGACGTAAAAGTTTTTGGCGACGACGACGGCGTCCGCCATCGTCGTCGGCCTCGTGCTTCCTCACTAAGGTGTTAGCCTCGCGGGGAGTGTCGATGACCGATGCCGTCAACTTGAGCCCACGATCTTACGGTCGTGAATCAAACATGTTCCCACAATGCTAGCGCAGAGCAGTCTTGTGCAGTGAGATGCTCGATGTCGTCTCAATGGCAACCTTGGTCGTCACAGTCGGCGGGAGAGATCAGAGAGGGCGACTTCCATTAAACTCCAAGCTTCCGCCCCTCACCTCTTAGTGCCGTTGCATGAACGAAGATGCCACTTGGGGTAACCCGAATCTTAAGCTTCCTTCTTCTGCAATATTTTCGCACGGCTTCAGCCGGCAAACCCGTTGCTAGCCGCCAGGTATCAACCTGGGGGCCATAGCCGAACCAGCGTATGCGTAATTCCAGCGCTCCCACCGCATTAATGCGGTGGTCCACAAACTTCTCAAACACGTACTCGCTGCCATCCCCTGTGCTCGGGGAGGGCTGAGCCACTTTAAAGATGGCTCGTGTTGCCTCGGCACGTGCCCAGGCAGGATGGCCTGCTTCGGGTGCCGGGGCACGAGTGGCATGGTCACTCGTAACCGTTCGGATCCCTGAAGGGGTCTCCACAGTGAAACGTCGCCCATCTGTCCTCAAGATCATGTAGGGGCCCACGCTCTTATGAGCGAGCTTGGACCGCTTACGGGTATGGGAGGCCAGGAAAACCCAGTCCCCCTCCCGTAGGTCCTTATTCTTCTCCGCGACAGTGGCGTCAAAGGTTTTCTTATACGCCTCCTGCGCCTTGGCCAGGTGCTTACGCACCTGCGGGATAATGCTCTTCAAGTCTTCCACAAACCGTAAGGCTGCGGTCGAGGAGTCCTCGTCCTCGCCTTCCCCCAAGTCCTCCTTCTCCTTAAGGGGAAGGAGCTTCGGGAGGCGCTCGACCCCCATTGTTTGGAGCCGCCTTGCGCTCACAAACATGAGGGGGGCCTGCCCAGTTCTAGAATGCACTTGTGTGTTATAGGCCGTTGTGAGAAGTGAGACATAACGGTCCCACTCCTTTGGGTGCTCCGCGGTATAAACCCGGAGCTGCCTTATAATAGTGCGATTGTATCGCTCCACCTGCCCATTTTTTTGGGGGTGGTAAGGCGTCGTATACTTCGCCTCAATCCCTAAGAGTCCTAAGACCCCCTGGAAAAAGACTGAAGCAGACTGCCGACCGTTATCGGTCAGCGTTGAGTCGGGTATGCCGAAAGACGCTACCCAGACGTCAAAAAAGGCCGAAGCCACTGCCACCGCGGTAATCTCCTTCATGGGGACCGCCCGGGTGAGCTTACTAAAACGGTCCACCATAACAAGTATAAACCTGTTACCGTTTTCAGAAGCGGGCAAGGGTCCAAGAATATCCATCGCCAGGCTGGCGAAGGGCTCGTTTGCTGGGATTAGCTTGAGCGTGGACGTATGCCCACGCTCATCCAGCCTATTCCGAGCACACCCCGTGCACTGGGAGACGTGTCTGTACACGTCTACAATCAAGGTGGGCCAGTGGACCCCACGCCTCAGCGTGGCGTACATCCGGCGAGGCTCAGGATGGGCCGCCAATGGTAATTCATGGTGGTACGTCATAAGACGCCCCTGTAGAGATGAGGGGATCACCATCTGAGTAAAGTCTAGGAAGAAGGACCTCCGGCATAGTATTCCTTCTTCGTTCTCGAAGAAGAAAGCCTTCCTGGCCCATTTTGGGTCAGGGGGAGGCACCGACTCCCATTCCTTCCGCCGTTCCAGGCAGAAGGTGTCCTCAGCCTGAGCTTTTATAAGCTCCTCCACCGTAATTGGCCCCGAAGGGCGACGCTTCTCGCTCCGCCCGGGCAAAGCCTGAGCAGACCGGGTCAGCGTGGCGAGGACCGGAAGGTTCTCATCTATAGGAGCCTTGTCAGGCTCGTCCGTGGGCAGGCGTGACAAAGCGTCGGCCACCTTATGGTCGGCCCCCGGTTTTTACCGGAATTTGTAGGTAAACTCAGACAGCCGAAGCGGCCAACGGTTAATCTGTATGTTTGGGCTATTTGTAGCCAGCACCGACAAAAGGGCACGGTGATCACACCTTATTACAAATTCCTCCTTTTCAAGATAGGATGGTAGGTGTGTCACGGCCCATACGACACCAAGCGCTTCAATCTCGGTGACGTGATAATTTCTCTTGGCCGGGTTCAACGGCCGGGAGTAATACCCTACAGGGAGGTATTCCCCGTCGGGTTACTGTTGTAAGGAACAACAGCCGAGCTGCTCATAGCTCGCGTTCACGTCCACTATATAGTGCCCGCCCATCGGAGGTATCGCTTACACGGGGGGAGATAGAAGCAGCCCCCGTAGCGTCTCGAAAGCGTTCCTCTCCACCTCTGTGGGGATAGATAGCTTCGTAGGAAGCTTGGTACTCGTCAGCGCGGTTAGGGGCTTCGCTACTTTGGCGAAGTCCCGTACGAAGCGCCGATAGACGCCGCACATCCCCAGAAAACTTTTCATCTGGGTTTGTGTACGAGGGTATTGCAACCCTCGTAGCGCTCTCGTATTTTTCTGATTAACGAGAACGCGGCCAGGTCTTATGACATGGCCGACGTAGTCGACCTCCTCTTGAAAGAGGTGGCAGTTGTTGGCCTTGAGGGAACCTCCATGCGCCTTGAGAAGGGAGAGCACCGTCTCAAGGTGCTCTAAATGATCCTCCGCCGACTTGGAAAAGACAATAACGTCATCCAAGTCGACCTGGCATATATGCTACTTCACGCCTGCCAGGATCATGTCCATGGCACGCTGAAAGGTGGCTGGCGCGTTGCACAACCCAAAAGGGAGGCGCTTGCACTGCCAAGTGCCAGAGAGGCACGTACAGGCCGTTAACGGCCGGTCGTCCTTGGCTGCCGGTATTTGCCAGTAGCCAGCATTACAATCCAACGTCGAAAAGACGTTGGCGTTCCCGAGTGAATCTAAGCACTCGTCCATACGCGGGATAGGATATGCATCCTTCACCGTCATCTCATTAAGACGACGGTAGTCCATGCAAAATCGTTTACCGCCCCCAGGCTTGGGGACGAATACCACGGGGCTAGCCCATTCCCCGTGGGAGGGTTCTATGACCCCGAGCGAGTCCATTAATCGGACTTGCTCCTCTTTCACTAGACGGGTCCTAGGACCAGACTTATAGGCATGTTGTCGGACAGGGACCGCTCCTGGCTTAAGCCGGATATGGTGTACCGTCTCTTTGATAGTCCCGAGGGTACCGTCCCATAGAGAATGATATCTCTCTAAAAGCGCCGTGAGCTTAGCTCGTACGCCTTCTGGCACCGTCCCCAGGTCTATGCCTGTGGCGAGGGAGGACTCTTTCGGAGCCGGTTTCGGCTCCGGATCCTTCAACTCCTCGGTGGAAGCCTCTTGGCTAACGCCATCAAACACAGTAATGTGTCCTATGGCCATGCCGGCACGTAAGCGTGCCGGCCGCTTAGTCGGATTCATAACCTGTATCGTAGTAGGCTGGCCAGGCTTAAGCGTCGTGGGCCCCTCGGCCAGTTGCGCTCCATGAATGGAGTGCAATGTGCTCTTGCCACGGAAGTATGCGTGGCCTTGAAAGTTGCCACGCACTTGAACGTGCGCAATCGTACCAGGACGCATAAGCGTCTTGTGGGTAAGGACCAGGCGGGCGTTCTCCCCCCGGGGACACGCACACACCGCCTCCCTGTTCGGCTTGCGGCGGGAGTTCTTCTGAACCCCCTGCAGGATGGGGACGATCTCCCCCGATAAGAGGGTGACCGTCTGGTCCTCCGAGTTAATACTCTTAGTTTCGTGGTCCACGAGTGTGTTCCCCGGGATAACAGGGACGCACATATTCGAAACCACGCCAAAGGATTTATATGAGACTTGTTTTCCCACACAGACCCCCAGGGTGACGCTTCCCACTATGGGGAGCCATCCCCCGTTCACATAATAAAACCTCAAGGCTTCCAGGTCTCCCAGGGGTTCCATAGGGAACCCCCGAGGTAATGCCTGCATCCGGATTAGCGAAGGGCCACTTCCAGTATCGAGGATGGCCCTCGTCGCCCATTCATATCCCT
Source organism: Pyropia yezoensis (assembly GCA_009829735.1). NCBI lineage: Eukaryota > Rhodophyta > Bangiophyceae > Bangiales > Bangiaceae > Pyropia > Pyropia yezoensis. The sequence continues at coordinate 11,885,361 of CM020619.1, forward strand.
TAGTAATAAAAAGCCGTACGGCTAATTGATAAGCCGATGGGGGTGACACTAATGCCACCATCCGAGCTGCTTGTTTAGCTTCGTGCTTCCCTTTAGGGCGGATCATCTTACGCTTCACCCCACGAGGTCGGGGTAAGATGCGTTTCAACACGACATCCTCTTCCCCGGGGGAGGAATAATCCTTATCAGGCCTCCCCCTAAATCGTTTTTTGAGGAGGGGGTATCCTCGGATGAAGAGTCCTCTGACTCTTCGGCATTCCCGTGGGGGCCAGGCCCCCCTTCAGGGGCGCCAGAAGGCCATCCCTCGGTGACAACCGGTACGGGCTGCGCCGTCCCCGCCGTACCCCGCGGGGTACGGCCCTAAACCCGTGCGCGCTCCTTACGAGCTTTCTCAAACTTAGCCCGCGTCTCGACACTAAGGTCGGGACAGTGGCGCGTGAAAGGCTCATGGCTATTACAAGCCAAGCAGGGGTAGCGATTTAAACGCTCCCTCCCCGCTTTAGTGCCAGCTTTGGCCTTTCCCCCGTACAACGACGGTACGGGGGAACCGCTGGGGGTAGTAGCCGACCCCGCTGCAGTACCTTTAGAGGCATTGCGCCGAGCCCGACGCTCCGCGGCGTCTGCGGACCATTGGGCCCCCAGCTCTTCATTGCGCCGGCGACATATGTTGCCTTTGCGTTGAGCATAGCGTACCAACGCCTCTATGGGCGTGTCTGGTGTATTGAATTCACGGACATCAGTCCGTACCTCCCACCAGACCCCTTGCATAAAGCGGCCCTTAAGTTGGCTCGGAGTATGAATATACCCGCAGAGCGCATTTGCGTCGCGGACGCGCCGGTAAAGGGCGGTCTCGGTTTCATCCTCCTCTTGGGCAACGTTATTAAACGCTGCCACTTTGGATGATATTATTTCCCCATCCGCATAACTGCGGAGGAGCCAGTTAACCAGCTCCAGATACGAAATGACCTCTCCCGCTCGTCCCCCTGCCTTAGAGGGGATAAGGGAGAGGAGCTCCTTCTTGAGTTCCTCTTTGGTAAACTCCGGAAGGAGGTACATAGCCCGACCTTCTAAGAGGTCGTTGTCATCGCTAGCCTTACGGAAGCGATTTTGGAATTCGAACACCCCTAGAGGGCGGGTCCCGTCCCGAACGGCGTCTCGCCCAAACGTGAGGGATATCTCTTTGCGCTTCCGGCCTAAGCCGTGAGCCATCTCTTCATCATAGCGTACGCTCTTGTTGGCGAGTGCATAAGACTCGCAATCCAGGATACCTTTAAAGGTATCATCATCGGGTATTATCTTAAGCGGGATAACCCGGTCCGGTTCCCCGTTACGTCCGGGGGATAGCACACGGGCCACCCGGCGGTGGGTCGAAGCGCGTAAGCGCCTCGCCCCACGTCTCTCAGGATCGACATCACTTGCCTCTGAAGAGGAAGATGTCTGCGATTAACCGTGGGGTCGGCGGCGAGTCCCCCGACCAGATCGAGAGATTGAACCCTCGACCTTTTCGAGTCGAGCAGAAACTGGTGACACCACCTCAGTCAACATCTGGCGGAAAGCCGCCAGAGGAACAGTTCCCATGGCCGTCGAGGACGACCCCCCTACAGCGGGTACGCCCCCCAAAGGGGCGCCTCTAAATTTATCCGTAGCCATACGGTCCTGGGTGGGCGATGCAAACGTACCCCCACCCGTGGATGAGGCCCAGGCCCCTCACTCACGGGAGGTAAAAGAAGAGCGGTCGCCGAAGCCGTGGGCTGCCTCCCCATCAGGGGTCGCGCCTGGAGTGGCTTGTGCCAGGCCGAGAGCCTCACCGGCGCCTGCCACTCCACCCGAAGGCAGGTCCAAACGGGCCAAACTCGTGCGTTCCCGCTGAGCGGCCGACTCAACACCAGGGTTGGTCCGTGAGGCGCCATCGAGAACTTCGCCGGTGCCTGCTGTCACATTTAACGTTTCCACAGGTGTAAGACCTCATCCTTGAGAAGGAGCAGAAGTATCAGACTGTATCTTGACCCACCTGTAAAGGCTAGAAAGAGAAGGTACCAAGGGTCACAACCCAACCACAGAGCACACGACCAAGAAACCACCCAACAAAAGGAGAGGAGACTCCACCAGAAGGCGGAGCGAATCCCCTCCCCTGGTGCTCCACCAAATGTGGTGCTTATCTGGGCGAAGGCCCACACCGACGGGGTATCTTATCCTCCTGAAGAAGATGGTGGGGAACCCGGGGTATAAACCCTGGAGTCAGAACCGCCGGAACGTAGAGCTTCATGCGAAGGGGGAAGCGTCCGGGACGGGGAACACGAGGGTACTGCAAGGTTGATTTTTTGTGAGGGGGGAGCAACGGGAATACCCCCACGCGCAGATATCCCTCGTTGGCCCGCCGGTCCAGGGCCCGCTGTGGGACCCCCGGAGTGCGGGCCAACACTCCCTACACTAAACACCCAATCAAAACACTCAGAACCCTTCAACACATCTCTCCACGCAAAACACGCTCAGTGGAGGGATCTCACTAAATCTCGGCCAGATTGGGGCGGAAGTAACCCGCCCTAGGCAGCTTCACTTCACTGGCCAGAAGGCAAATTCCAATCGGACGGGCGTAATCGCTCTCCCCGATATTATCTTATGTCCCCCCCCATTCATGGGGGGATCCAGCGAGGATGACGTGGCGTGCCCCTCCCGAGGGAGGAGCGACCCCCTCGTGCCCCCGATTGGTCAGGGGCAGAGGTCGCCACGATCCGCCTCCCCATTAGGGGGGATGCCCCTAGTCCGAGGGGTGTGGTAAACCCCCAGAGACTCGCGCCCATGCCCCCGGTTGAGGCCTCTGAGGATCGGGGCTACCCCTCAGGTGGACTCCCGGAGGCGGACCAAGACTCAACTGGAGTCGATAATCCTCTCCTCGCGAAAACTGTTCGTCGGGAGGCGACTAATATGTTGCGGCAGACTTTGCCGGACCTGGTGGTCACGATGACGAATACCATTCTGAATCAGATCGTGGCGAGTTTGCCAGATGGTCTCAATGTCCAGACCGGATTGGGGCTTTCGAGCCCACATACGCAGGAGGAATCCCTGCCTACGCCCGTCTCGGGGCGCCCCGAACCGGGGGCGACCCCTGGGACTCCCAAAGAGGGAGCCAAACCATTTTTGATGGGGCGTACGCCCTTCACGGGGGAGTTCCCCTCGGAGACGCCGGTGGCTACACCAAGCTCGCCGCGGCGGACGGCAGGCACTGCGGGTCAACTTACCCCACTGCCTGAGCGGCTTTCCCCTCAACGTCAGGTGCCGCCCAAAATCCAGGTAGCCAACCCGGTCTACCAGAGGATCTTTGACTGTGAGACCTACGCCCTCCACAACAAGTCGGTGGCGTACGGTCCTATTCAGGCCCGAGCTATGGGCCGTGCCAAGAATAATGCACTTCACTCTATTGGGCACAAAGCGGAGTGGGATGGAACTCCCCCCCTCCGTGTCTTTGAGCTTCTACGTCGTTTCACAAAAGCCTGTGACGACAATGCGAAAAGTAAAGGCATGGCTTTCTACGTGCTACAGCAATTAATCACGGGCGACCTACGGACGAAAATTATGTCCGCCTTGCCCAGTTCCTCAAGTGGAGGTGCTGGTAAGGTGACGTCCTATTTGGAGCTCGTCAACTGGTTGTTGAGAGCCATGGTGGATGAGGCAGCGTTGGCTTCTCCAGTCGAGGAGTTTACGCAAGCCCATCAGGAAGAGACTGAGCACGAGTTGTCCTTTGGGGAGCGGGTTCGTAAGCTCAACAATCTTTGTGGGTTTCTTCATCCACAAGCTGTGGTGAAGAGTCGGCTTGTGGATGGACTCCATTGGTCAGTCCGTATGGAGACCCGGGAGCATATTACTGCCCGGGCCACCCTAGCCGAACTGGCCAGGTTCGCCAACCGCAGAGGTGAGGCCTACCGCAAGTTGCGGGAGGAACAACGCCAGGAGCGTCAGGCCGAGATGGCCAAGGAACGAGAGGAGGCGCGCCAGGCCAGAGAGCTACGAGAGGCACGCCGAATCCGCAAGGATAAGGTAGTAGCTGCCGTGGGAACTTCCCAGGGTACCTCATCGGCTTCCCAAGTCGTGAAGACTCCTCTGGGAACTGACCATCGGTGTTGGAACTGCAACTCCGATGGACACTGGGCATATGATTGCCCTATGTTAAGTAAACGCATTCAACAACTCGTTAAGAATGCGAGTAAGAAGACCGCTACGAACGAAGTACGTTCACGCCGCGAGGGTGGACCTCGACCGGTAGTGGCGGTCGCCACACCCTCGGCGGAAGGGGCGGACACGTCGTCCTCGGACTCGTCGTCTTCCCCTTCGCCCTCGGATTCCGACGCCAAGTCGGCGGGAAACGAATGACCGTTGGAGCTGGCCGTCGTAAGGTCACGCCGGCAGCCTCGGCCAAGTGGGTGAAGAAGACGAACTAACCCTGCCGGATACTGCGGCGACCTAAGAGAGTCCGCCCACCTCGGGTAGGAATCCCCATGAACGTAAACCCACGTCGGATCATCGCGGTGCTGACGGGTGAGAACTTCCAGGTGGCTGGCCGGGTGCAACTAGCCCCCGGCCGTGCCTGTTTCGCCCGTATCGTACTTGATACCGGTTCAGGAGCCTCTTTGATACGCAAGTCGCTATTACCCAAGGAGATGAAGCTCCAACGCTGGAGGCCTAAGGCCGACCATATGATCGATATCAATGGTGGGGTACTTCCCATTGTTGGTGCCGTAACCCTACCAACTAGGTTGGGAGCCCATGAGGTCGACGTGACCTATGAAGTAGTCGTGAATATATCGGTACCCCTGCTTCTGGGTACCCCTTATGTTGTAACACAAGTGCCTCTGATTTGTGGCCCGGAGTATTGGGTCAAGTTGATGAATGGGGAGACCATCCCCAACCTTGGTAAGGGAAAGTCTGTGGCTCCTGTGACAGTCTCACAGTCGAAGGCTGTTTGCTCTGTGAGGGAAGGGTTTACTGCTACCCTGCGTTTCGCCCGTAAAGTCACGTTGCCCCCCAACTCGGTGGCACACGTTGACGGTGTAACTGATCATACGGGGAACGGGTTGGTGCACCCTAACCCCCGTCTTGCTCGTAAGCACCAAGTGCATGTTGCCCTTGGCACGATGGACTCCAAAGCCGGAGTCCCGTGGAAGGTTCAGGTGATGAACCTGAGTCCGACGCCCAAGTACTTCAAGTCGGGAGCCAAGTTCGGCTATATCGACCAACATGAGGGACCAGTAGTAGCGGTCACCCTCAACGCGGGCGCGAATAGCGACCCGATATCTGGAAAGGAGAAGCACCAAGCCAAGCCGGCCGCCACTCCTCGGCCCCACGTGAATATGGAGAATGTTCCACCCAGGTTGAGGGTTCAAGTTGAACGCCTCCTGGACCAATATCACAAGTTGTCGGATGGTCAGTTGGAACTCATGAGAGCCACCGAACACCGGATCGGTTTGAAGCCCGGTGCCCCCCCTATACGTCAACAACCGTACAGGGGAGGGCTCCTTTCAAGGGCCCTCGTCAAGGAGCAAGTCGCTCGCACGGAAGCCCTCGATGTGATTGAGCCCAGTGTGGCAAAAACCACAAGCACACACGGTACCCAAGTTGGGGCGGTGTGCCAGGGCTGCCTCCCGTGTCGGGGGAACCGGAAGAAGTGCAAGTCGCACACACTCTGTCCCTGTTGTGGGGCAAACCCCCCACGGACAAACAAGAGGATGGTGTGTGGTCCAACAGTTTCTTGGTCGGGACGGGGACGCAGGGCCAAGCCCCGCTGTCCCTCCCCTTATCCCCCCAGGGTCCACTCAGAATCTCGCCACTCAGAATCTCCCACCCCAGCACCTGCCCACCGGGCCACACGAAAATTCAAGACGATAAATGCAGAAAACCCTCAAATCCAAGTTGGATTTACTACTAAGCTAACTATCCCAAACTTAGGGAATATGGACCCAAATGCAGGGGGAGGAACGGATCAGGCTAGTGGCCTGCCGCCCCTTGCATGGCACGTGTTGCCCCCCTACCTGGGGGTCAATACTGCCACACTCCCCTCTCCTCAGTTCCGACCGACCCGGTCGGCCCTGTGAGGGGGTGCGTAAACGCACGTCTCGGCGTTGGGGGCGCGACTTGCTGTCCCCCATCGAGTACGTAACACGGATGTGGAGGCGGTCACGTTGACCGCCCCTCTCCTCAAGCTTGCCCACTCGGCAGCTTGCTCTCCTCAGTTCACACCTCACCATCACCACCACCTCCCCTTCACCTTCCACTGGGCCGCCCCACGCTGGGGAGGTCACCCGTATACCCACGATCCGAGTCCCCCTCAACTCGAGGCGGGTCTCGTGCTGCGATAGCCAGAGCGTCTCTCCCCAACTTGGGGAGAGCCATGGCGACTCCGGGAGTGGAGACGGACTCTCTTGACGAGCGCATGGAGGACACCTCCTACGGTGCAGCACCCGCCGGGACTTCCGGCGGGGGCTCCGCGATCGCTCCGGGGGATGGGACTCCCGCGTCACCCGGCTTTGGGTTGACGGCGGGGTCTCCCCCGGAGGCGGGACAAGTTGTCCCGCGTGAGGCCTTGGGGCGGTGGTTTTACCCCGCTTGGCCTCTGTATGAGGAGGGGTTGACTGTTCTTCGCTGTGGCCGACTTGGCGCAGCGATGGGCCGGGTATGGGACCGCCTACGGGAGAAGTATCCCCGTAGGGTCGGGTTCCCGGCCGGCTTCAGGAAGGACCAGTTTGCCTTCCTGGACGACGAGGAGGTTGAAGACGTCCAACGTGCCAAGGCCATGGTGGACCGCGGGGGAACTATCCCGGGTCCCGGCGACTTGCCGACCTTCACGTGGGACGCTGTGGCAACTCGCCCACCGTACCTCCACGAGGCCGATCCGCACACTCATCACTTTGATGTGCGGATGGAGAAAGACTTCCGGCGAGGTCCCTACTTGGTGACCTCGGCTCAACTTGAGTTTCCTCAACAGTCTGCTGCCAGTAAGGACCAGTACTATCCGAAGAAGCCCGAGTGGTGGCCTCAAGTTGAGGTCCCCTACGGGTTCCCGGCGTTGTTGCCCCGGTTGCTTGACCACTTCGGCTCCGTCATGTTGACGGCTGCCCCTGATCACCTGGTGTGGGCCATGTTGGCCACCCAGTGGCTCCTCGAGGTCATGTCGACCTGGGTGTCCTGTGTTCAGCGGCGGGGGATGCTCTGGCATCTCCCCCTCCGGCTCATCCAGGGTTTGGAACAGCTCACCCCTCAGCTAGTTGCTGAGGGGTGCTCATCAGGACAACTCACTCTACTTGAGGAGATGCTCCGCCTCCACAAGTTTATCGAGTGGGAGAGCATTGAGCACAAGTTGCGCCGCCCCACTCGTGGGCCCAAGGACGATGGCGCACTTCGCCAGTTCGTGTGGGTCGCTCGTGAACTTCACGACGGCCGTGTGGTCCTACGAGAGGGGTTGGGCATCGGGGACTACCCGTATGCCCCGGGGGTGGATCGCCACACTGCGCCACCCCCGGACAAGCCCATAGTTATGGCCGTGCCGTCCTATGATGACCACATGACTCAACATACTGCGGGAGCCCCAAGTCGGGGTCGCAGTTACACCCGGGTACCGCCACCTCGGCGGGCCCCTCCGCTTCCTCCTGTTCCTTTCCAACCTCACGGGAACATCCCGATCAGCGTGGCCGTGGAGTCTTCCACCCCGGTGTCCCCCAACTTGGGGGCCACCCTCCTGACGGTATACCCCAAGTTGGTGTTACCGCCCACGCCTCTAACCTCAGAGATGATGATCACCACGTTGGTGCGCACCATTTCTTGGCTGGCCGCGTCGACCGCAACCCTCCAAAGTTGCGAGACTCCTCAACTTGAGGAGCGCGTTCGTACTGCAGTAGCGACCGCGAGTTGCGAGTCGGTGGCGGAGTTTATGACAGCCGAGTTGGCTCGTATTGGGGCTATTATGCCCCAGCCAGCCCCACTTGGGCGTGGCAAACGTCGCGCGAGCCGGGCATACTCGCCTCCTCGCCGTCGTCGACGACACTCTCGGCGCTCTCCCTCCGTGTCGGAAGACGAGTTGTCTTACTCCGTCTCGGAGTCCTCTACCCCGTCGGAGACGGAGTCTGTCCAGCGTCTGCGTCGCAAACTTGCGCGCAAGACCAGGCAGAAGAGTGGCCACGGTCGGCGCCACTTGCGCGACCGTGAGGGGCGCGACGGTTCCGACTTGGAGCCGCCGCCCCCTCCAACGAGTGGAGACCGTTATCGGCGTGGGTCTCGCCGCTCGCCTCCACGTGAGGGCGAGGGCCATGGAGTGGGAGAGTCTAGCATGCGTGCCTAGTTGGCAGCTGCCTTTGTTGTGAGAGTGTGAGGGTTAGGGCTGTAGTTAAAAGCCACTCTGCGTACCACTTCGACTTGAAGCACTCTCGTGGCAATGTTGCTCGGCCTTCCCTCACGTTGAGGGAGGGCTGTTAGGGTCTATCTCATTCCGGGCACAGTACGCCCGGACCTTCTCAGCGGGAAGGTCCTCCACATACTCCCACGTATCATCCTTGGCTTTGTAGCCAAACCAACGCACCCTCAACATGAGGCGGTCAGTGTCTTCATCCCATCCGTGGTCGATGAACTTATCGAACACGTACTCCTGCGGGCCCTGTTTGGCCGCAGGCAGTGAGGGGAGGCGCCACGACTTCAACGCACGTGCCCAAGCTGGGTCGCCTGCAGGCGGTGGTGCAACTTTGACCACGTCCTGTCCGTTCACTGTGCGGACCCCATCGTCACGTTCGATGGTGAAGCGCCGCCCATCAGTACGAAGGACCTGGTACGGTCCCTTCGTCTGGAATACCAGCTTACCCCCAGTTGGGGTGTGCGAGTGTACCAGCACCCAGTCACCCTGCTCGGGGACATGTTTAGCATTGCGCACCTTTTTGTCAAAGGTACGCTTGTAGCGCTTTTGTGCTTTGTCCATCTCAGCCCTGACTTTAGGGATGAGGTTTTCAAGCCTAGCGGCGAACTCCGCCTTACTCTCAGTAGGAGTAGGCGTACTGCCACCATCCTCCCTAGTTGGGAGCGACCGCCGCACGGCAATAGACCGCACGCGACGGGGGGTCACAAAAGCGAGGGGTACTTCCCCTGTAGATGAGTGAACCTGCGAATTGTAGGCAGTAGTAAGGATAGAAATGTATTGGTCCCACGTCTTCACGTGCTCACTCACATAGTGGCGCAGCTGCCTCACAATAGTTTTGTTGAAGCGCTCCACCTGCCCATTAGTTTGTGGGTGGTAGGGGGTGGCATAGTTTGCCTTAACCCCCAACATATCCAGCACTCCCTGAAACAGTACGGACGCAAATTGCGGTCCATTGTCCGATAGTGTACTATCTGGGATGCCATACGCGGCAACCCAGTGATCTAGGAAGGCTGACACGACCGACATGGCCGTGATCTCTGCCAGTGGGATCGCTCGCGTAAGTTTCGTGAAGCGGTCACAGATGACCAGGAGGTACTGGTTGCCCTCCTCGGTCACGGGCAGTGGCCCAAGGATGTCCATCGCCAACGCGGCGAAGGGCTCCTTGGCCGGGAACAATAGCATAGCCGTACTAGGCCGCCGTTCCATCAGACGATTCTGTGCACAACTTGTGCAGGCAGCCACCCAACTGTAGATGTCCACAACCATGGACGGCCAGTAGTACCTGGTCCTCAGGGTCTGGTACAGTTTACTAGACCCCAGGTGTCCACCCGTGGGAGCGTTGTGCTCCCTCTCAAGGATACTGTCCTTGAGGGATGCGGGGACGACAAGTTGTTCGGTCCCCTGGAATACCCCCCTCCTCATGAGGAGGCCATCGTCTCCCAGAAAGAAGCGCGTCTCAACCACCGTATCCAGTATATCCCTCTGCGACTTGCAGAAGGGATCCTCGGCCTGGGCCTTCACCACCTCGTCCAGGGACAGGGGCAAGTACTTCTTGTTCCCTGGCGCCTCGGGGTTCAACGCCTGACCCGAGCGCGTGACTACCCCCACAATGGGGATGTCCTCATCGACTGGGTTAGTGTCCAGCCCCTCGGTAGGTACCCGAGAGAGGCCGTCGGCAAGGGCATGTTGCCTGCCAGGTCGGTACTCAATGTCAAAGTTGAAGGGTGCCAGTCGCACCCTCCACCGGTTGAGACGAGTGTTCGTACAGTCCGTCTTAAAGATGAACTGCAACGCGCGGTGGTCACAGCGGATGAGGAACTTCTCACCCTCCAGGTAGTGACGAAGTGACGTCACCGCCCACACCACTGCGAGTCCTTCCAACTCGGTGACTCCGTAGTTCTTCTCGGCCGAGTTCAGCCCCTTACTAAAGTATCCCACCGGCAAGTACTCCTTGTCCGGCTGCTGCTGAAGCAACACACAACCAAGTTGGTCGTAGCTAGCGTCCACATCCAGGATGTAGTGGCCTCCCAACCTGGGAATTGCCAAGATGGGGGGCTTCAGCAGAAGGTCCCGAAGAGTCTCAAAGGATTCCTGCTCCACCCGACTTGGGGGAGGCAGGTTCTTCGGTAGCGTTGAGCTCACTAGCTCATTCAACGGCTTCGCCACCTTGGCGAAGCCCTTGGTGAAACGTCGGTACACGTTACACATCCCGAGGAAGCTCCTCATCTGGGTCTGGGTCCGGGGGTACTGAGCCTTACGTATGGCCCTCAAGTTCTTCTCGTTAACACTGAGACGCCCCGGACGGACAACATGTCCGAAGTACTCCACCTCTTGAGTGAAGAGGTGGCACTTACTCGCCTTCAGTGACACACCGGCGTCAGCAAGTAGCTTGAACACCTGGCCAAGATGGCCAATGTGTTCCTCCGGACTTCGGGAGAACACAATGATATCGTCTAGGTACACAAGACAGATCTGCCACCGTACTCCGGCCAGAATCATGTCCATAGCGCGCTGGAAAGTTGCCGGCGCGTTACACAGACCAAACGGTAGACGTTTGCACTGGTAGGTACCACAGTGACAGGTAAAGGTAGTTTTATGCCTGTCCTCCGGGGCAATGGGAATTTGCCAGTACCCCGCGTTACTGTCCAGGGTAGAGAACACGTTTGCCTCCCCCAGAGAGTCCAGACAGTCATCCATCCTAGGTAGGGGATAACTGTCCTTCACCGTGCTCTCGTTGAGCTTACGGTAGTCGATACAAAACCGGGGGGTCCCATCAACTTTGGGGACGATAACCGCCGGACTCGCCCACTCGGCGTTGCTGGCCTCGATCACATCGAGGGCCTCCATGCGAGCAACTTGCTCCTTGATGAGGGCCCTTGAACGAGGTCCTTCCCTATACGGTTGTTGGCGTATAGGGGGTGCACCGGGCTTCAACTCGATCCGGTGGTGGGTGGCTCTCATGAGTCCCAATTGACCATCCCACAACTTGTGATATTGGTCCAAGAGGCGTTCAACTTGAACCCTCAACCTGGTGGGAACACCCTCCATGTTCACATGGGGCCGAGGAGAGGTGGCCGACTTGGCTTGATGCTTCTCCTTTCCGGACTTCGGGTCGCTACTTGCGCCCGCGTTGAGGGTGACCGCTACTACCGGTCCCTCATGTTGGTCGATATAGCCGAACTTGGCTCCCGACTTGAAGTACTTGGGCGTCGGACTCAGGTTCATCACCTGGATCCTCCACGGGACTCCGGCTTTGGAGTCCATCGTGCCAAGGGCAACATGCACTCGGTGCTTGCGAGCAAGACGGGGGTTAGGGTGCACCAACCCGTTCCCCGTATGATCAGTTACAACGTCAACGTGCGCCACCGAGTTGGGGGGCAACGTGACTTTACGGGCGAAACGCAGGGTAGCAGTAAACCCTTCCCTCACAGAGCAAACAGCCTTCGACTGTGAGACTGTCACAGGAGCCACAGACTTTCCCTTACCAAGGATGGGGATAGTCTCCCCATTCATCAACTTGACCCAGTACTCGGGGCCACAGATCAAAGGCACTTGTGTTACGACATAAGGGGTACCCAGAAGCAGGGGTACCGATATATTCTCAACTACACCATAGGTCACGTCGACCTCATGGGTCCCCAACCTAGTTGGTAGGGTCACGGCACCAACGATGGGAAGTACCCCACCATTGATGTCAATCATATGGTCAGCCTTGGACCTCCAGCGTTGGAGCTTCACCTCCTTTGGTAATAGCGACTTGCGTATCAAAGAGGCTCCTGACCCGGTATCAAGCACGATACGGGCACAACAGGCGCGGCCGGGGGCAAGTTGCACCCGTCCAGCCACCTGGAAGTTCTCACCCGTCAGCACCGCGATGACCCGACGTGGGTTTACGTTCTTGGGGAGTCCTACCCGAGGTGGGCGGACTCCCTTAGGTCGCCGCAGTATCCGGCACGGTTGGTTCGTCCTCCTGGCCCACTTGGCCGAGGCTGCCGTTGTGAGCTTCGGACGACCAGCCCCAACGGTCATTCGTTTCCCGCCGACTTGGCGTCCGAATCTGAGGGCGGGGAGGAAGACGACGAGTCCGAGGACGACGTGTCCGCCTCCTCCGCCGAGGGTGTGGCGACCGCGACGACCTGTCGAGACCCACCCTCGCGGCGTGAACGTACTTCGCTCGTAGCCGACTTCTTACTCGCATTCCTAACAAGTTGTTGGATGCGTTTACTCAACTTGGGGCAGTCATATGCCCAGTGTCCATCGGAGTTGCAGTTCCAACACCGATGGTCTGTTCCGGGAGAGGTCTTCCCAACTGGGGAAGACGAAGGGATACCCTGGGAAGTTCCCACGGCAGCTACTACCTTATCCTTGCGGATTCGGCGTGCCTCTCGTAGCTCTCTGGCCTGGCGCGCCTCCTCCCGTTCCTTGGCCAACTCGGCCTGACGCTCCTGGCGTTGTTCCTCCCGCAACTTGCGGTAGGCCTCGCCTCTGCGATAGGCGAACCTGGCCAACTCGGCCAGGGTCGCCCGGGCAGTGTTATGCTCCCGGGTCTCCATCCGGACTGACCAATGGAGTCCCTCCACAAACCGACTCTTCACCACAGCTTGTGGATGAAGAAACCCACAAAGATTGTTGAGCTTACGGACTCGCTCCGCAAAGGACAACTCGTCCTCCGCCTCTTCCTGATGGGCTTGCGTAAACTCCTCGACTTGAGAAGCCAACGCTGCCTCATCAACCATGGCTCTCAACAACCAGTTGACGAGCTCCAAATAGGACGTCACCTCCCCAGCGCCTCCACTTGAGGAGCTGGGCATGACGGACATAAGTTCTGTCCGTAGGTCGCCCTTCGTAAACTCCTCTAGCATGTAAAAAGCCATGCCTTCACTTATGGCATTGTCGTCACAGGCTTTTGTGAAACGACGTAGGAACTCAAAGACACGAAGGGGGGGAGTTCCATCCCACTCCGCTCTGTGCCCAAAAGAATGAAGTGCATTCTTCTTGGCACGGCCCATAGCTCGGGCCTGGTCAGGACCATACGCCACCGACTTGTTGTGGAGAGCGTAGGTCTCACAGTCAAAGATCCGCTGGTAGACCGGGTTGGCTACCTGAATCTTGGGCGGCACCTCACGTTGAGGGAACAGCCGCTGTGGCACTGGGGTAAGTCCACCCTCAGTGCCTGTAGTCTGGTACGGCGAGCTTGGTGTAGCCGCCGGCGTTTCCGAGGGGAACTCCCCCGTGAAGGGCGTACGCCCCACCGCGTATGGTGTGGCTCCCTCGTTGGGAGTCACAGGTGTCGCCCCCAGTTCGGGGCGACCCGAGATAGGCGTGGGGAGGGATTCCCCCTGCGCCTGTGGGCTCGAAAGCCCCAATCCGGTCTGGACATTAAGGCCATCTGGCAAACTCGCCACAATCTGATTCAGAATAGTATTCGTCATCGTGACCACCAGGTCCGGCAAAGTCTGCCGCAACACATTGGTCGCCTCCCGACGGACAGTTTCCGCGAGGAGTGGATTGACGACTCCAGTTGAGTCTCGGTCCGCCTCCGGGAGTCCACCTGAGGGGTAACCACGTTCCTCAGGGGTCTCAACCGGGGGCATGGGCGCGAGCCCATCGCCGACCAACGGAGGTCCACCGTCCTCCGAAAGCCTAGTTGGCGACGACTCCAAGCCAAAGTTGGCTCCAACCCGAGTGGAACCCGCGGGGACAGTCCTCACCCCTTGGGACGTTCCCGTTGAGTATACCACGCGGTGGCCAGACTTCGGCCCACCCACATCAGAAGTGTCACCCGAGTGAACTCCCGACTGAGTCGGGGTGGCCTGTTGCCCGCCCGTACTTCCAGTCCTGCTGGCTTGAGGGACCTCTAGTCCCTCTGCGACCCCAGGTAAACCCACCTGTGTCTCACCAGTATTCAAAGGCACTGAAGTACGTGCGTCACCCGTGTACTCCCCGGACGACGGGGGGTCCGAGCTAGCCATGTTGGCTGACGATCCGTATGACACGGTCCAAGACCACCGTTCCTCTGAGACAGAGGGCCCCCTACACCCGGGTGCACCCGGAGGTAAAGTTTACCTCTGTCCCCTGCTGCTCCACCAAATGTGGCAAAAACCACAAGCACACACGGTACCCAAGTTGGGGCGGTGTGCCAGGGCTGCCTCCCGTGTCGGGGGAACCGGAAGAAGTGCAAGTCGCACACACTCTGTCCCTGTTGTGGGGCAAACCCCCCACGGACAAACAAGAAGATGGTGTGTGGTCCAACAGTTTCTTGGTCGGGACGGGGACGCAGGGCCAAGCCCCGCTGTCCCTCCCCTTATCCCCCCAGGGTCCACTCAGAATCTCGCCACTCAGAATCTCCCACCCCAGCACCTGCCCACCGGGCCACACGAAAATTCAAGACGATAAATGCAGAAAACCCTCAAATCCAAGTTGGATTTACTACTAAGCTAACTATCCCAAACTTAGGGAATATGGACCCAAATGCAGGGGGAGGAACGGATCAGGCTAGTGGCCTGCCGCCCCTTGCATGGCACGTGTTGCCCTTCTACCTGGGGGTCAATACTGCCACACCCAGCAACGCCGAGTCGGCGAGTCCGGTGGTCATTGTCTCCAAAGTTGATGGGACCCCACGGCTCAGTATCGACTACCGTAAGCTCAAAGAGAGCGCGGTGAAGGACAGTTATCCCCTTCCTAGGCACGACTGTCTGGACTCTCTGGGGGAGGCAAACGTGTTCTCAACCCTGGACTGTTTGGTGACCAGTTGGGCGCCCACACGCAGGCGCAAGTGATTGAGCAGTGCATGGCAAGGTCGGTCTCCCTTTTCTTCTTGACGCTCAACTCCTCCCACTTCAACCAGCCGCTCGACGCCTACCACTTGGCCTCGTTCAAGGGGCACACATCGCGGACCAACGAGCTGGGCATCATGGAATGCGTTTTGTCGTCAACCAACGCGCGCGACTCGCTGCTGCTGGCCGCCAACACAGCGGAGGTGATGGCCTTCACGTCGGACGCCATCGTTGGCTCCTTCCGGCTCTGCGGGCTCTGGCTTTTCAG
The DNA here is from genome assembly GCA_009829735.1 of Pyropia yezoensis. Taxonomy (NCBI): domain Eukaryota; phylum Rhodophyta; class Bangiophyceae; order Bangiales; family Bangiaceae; genus Pyropia; species Pyropia yezoensis. Next base: position 11,900,797 of record CM020619.1, read on the forward strand.
CCCAGCCACAATGCTGCAGCGGGCTAATGGACAACCTCGGCATGGCGGCGGAGGGCGCCTCCGCGCGGGAGGTGGCGCAGAGGGCAGCGGCTGCCGTCATCTCGAAGGCCACCCAGCGCAACACCAAGAGCCGCAAGAGGACCTCGACGGGCCAGACGTCGGTGCAGCGCTCCGTTCTTCACTCGGGCTCTGCATTAACTGCCCAGGCCCACTCGCGGCAGGCCGCCCGGGACAAGCTGGAGAAGAAGAAGGCACAGCGGTTGGAGGAGCGTCTCTGCAAGAGAACGGACAACGACGAGGCTGAGGACCAGCGCCTGTTGTAGAGGAAGAACAACACCTGCCGGGTCTTTACGAGCAAGACGCGCCGAGGGGGGCGCGGGTGGGTGGGGTGCAATTGTGGGGAGCACTGGGTGTGCCTTGAGTGCTCTGTGGGTGTGATGACCCACCCACAACCGGGGAGCCCTCAACGTACTCGTGGGGGTGTCAGCGGGCCCTTTCAGCTAATAGGGCAGCAGGGTACGGGGAAGAGGGTGGAGGTCGTGACGGTGGTGGGTCTGAGGAAGAGGACGGCGCGACGACGGTGGTGATCGACGGGTGTTCAAAGGGTTAAGGTCGTCTTTGGTCTGTTTCTATTTTTGCCCCTGGGTCTTCCCCGGTGGCGCCGACACCCACGCACTAAATACTCGCGTCAGGGCACCCGAGGTGCCCCAAAGCATGCGTTTCCCCGTCGCGCCGCGGGTAGGCACAGAACGGCCCGAATACAAAGCATGTCTCTGAGAACAAAGCATGAACAGGCGTACGCTCTGAAGGATTGCGGCCCCAGTTTGCCCGAAACGAAGGGGATCCCGTGGATGGCGCCCAGTGCATCCCAACAGCCGGCTCCAAAAGCCGGCCGGCCGGGAGGTCCGACTGGCTGTAAAGGCCAGCAGGGCCAAATTTAATCAATCCCTTGGCCGGCCAGTCAGTCACCAGCCAGCTGGCCGAATTCAGTCAATCCAAATGCCGGCGAGCCGGTCATTTCACGCTCAGCCGCCAGCGAGATTCTGAGGTGTCCTCGGTGCGGTTAATCATGTGGCTCGTCCTTGATTGCCAGCTTTCGGCCAGCGCAGAGGATAATGTTCTGACGGCACAGGTAGGGATGTCCACCCGTGGTTGTTCGACCATGTCACTTGTTTCTCGTTGTCGAGATTTGGACATCCATGACCAGGTTCCGACAGTGAGTTGACAACGGTTTTCGTGCGGCCAGCCGACGTTCGCAGAATGTCAGGGGTACAGCGCGGTGTCGCCCAGGGTAGTGGGGAGTTAATGCGTCTTGGGAGGAGATAGCGGGGCATCACATGGAAGAAGAGGTCCCAGTCCATATCCCCAGGATTCCAGGCGTGGATTTAAGGTGCAAATCCTTACCCTGTGGCAGCTTTGATTGGTACGGAGCCAACGGCACGGCATTCAAGACGACGGCGCAATGCAACTTCGCCTCCTGGCTCCAGGACATGCGTGCGTACCCGGTCATTGGACCCGGCATGCTCCGCTCCATGGAGCGCGCACGTATTGCCGCCGCAGTGCCAGTCGACGGCGTACGAGACTCGTACGACGGCCAGATGTTTTGTTCTGCTGTTTCCGCGGGATAGTTTTCGTCAAATACAACCGGTGCGCTAAGCACATCAACGGACGGCTTCGAAGCTTGGCCGCAGCGAGGATATCAAGGTTGGGCGGCTATTGCCACGGTGCCCAATGTCGAGCCGGACGCGAAAGTTCGGGTGGTATGCCAGCTGCTACTGTGTGTAGCTCCTATACTCGCAAGCCTGCAGACCTTTAATTATTCCTGCATCCAATTGCCCAGAGACTGGATATGCCCGCCTGTGGTTTTTGCGGCGTTCCGGTAGCCGGCTTAACGATCGCTCAAACTCTGTGCGCGTATGTGCTGCAGTTTAGTACGGACATGCATCGCGGCGACAAGGTCCTGAACGTTACAGGACCCGACGGGGCGTACTTCAACAGCTACCGCGACTTTTCGCGGGTCCTCTACCATCGCCGCTACTATTTCCTACCTGAGAATCCATTAACGGGGGCTCGGCTATATTTTATCAATTGTTACGGCACTTCCCGGCGGTCAGCCGCGAGTATCGCTGCCAGCGTGGCCGCCGTGGAAGCTGCTCGAAAGGCAGGCGAAAGTGAAACCACCATTAAGCGCCTTGCTTCCCAAACAGGTATGAAGGGGTATTCGAATTTTTTGCCCCTAGCCTTGCAGCCGGAAGCGGTACCCGAACCTGAGCTACCCGTGGAGTGTTGGACCTTCTGCCATGCCGTACGAGCCCATGCATCTCATATTGTCCAACGTCGTCCCGATGCTGTGGAAGCTGTTTTCTGGCGAGCACGGTGTTTTGGGCGACACCCCCAAGCCCAACATAATGTCCAAGGCAGCCTGCGCAAAAAGTAACGAGAAACCTTCCACGTGCTTAAGCACAGTGCCATTGTTCCAGGCGCGGTCTCTGTGTAACATTCAAGTGCATTTTCGCTCGTACAAGGCGGTGTATTGGCGCTTCATCCTGCTGCGGACCGGAGAGGTCGTCCTCGCAGGTCGCCTACGTGAAGACTTCTTCACTAGTTTTATACGTTGGTGCCAAGCTGGGAGGCTTTTGTTCAAGCTTACTATGGTGACCGAAAAGGACCTCGGCAATGTTGACATTTGCCTGAAAAGGATTTGTTCGAAATTTTTCTGACAAGCAGAACTGCGCAGTGCAAGAAGAGCGCCTTGGGCTCTGCAGGTCCCACACTGCCAACTGGCCTGTGCCTATCTCACAAACAGGCCACTGACGTTCGTCGGCGCCCCGGGCATCACAGCCAGGCATACCGCCTCAGTCCAGCTGGCCCCGTGGCCACACCTGCTCACAGTCATTGGCCACTCAGCTTTTCTTTGGCTCAGCTGGCGCTGTGGCGCAGATGTCTGGCACCGGACCCAAGGGGCACCAGTCCGAACAGCTTCCCCTACGGCCTATCGCCTCGCACTGCTCCATACCGCGGCAGGTGCAGGGCGCCCTCCCGCCTCCCGGCACATGCTGTGCAGCACCCTGGTTTCCTGTGTCCCCTCCTTTCGCTGCCTGTTGGCTTCTCCCTGTCCTCCAGATTACCCCCCCCGTACCCCCTCCCCCGCTCGATGATGCAGGCCACGACGATGTCCGTGTGGAAAGCGTTTCTGCGGACCTGGGCGTCAGCGGTCAACCGAGTTGTATGCTTTGATTGGAATTATCTTGGACATTTATCATACCGAGATACCGATACGAGATTGGTAAATCGGTATACCGCCCGGTAAACGGTATGGAAAGTCGCACCGATCGGTACATGACAACCTTACCGGCTGGGGGTTTTGAAGGGGGGTCTGCGCACTCGGGTGTGTAACGGCCAGCGCTGGTGGCCGCACCCAGCAGGTTGACTCACACCTGGAAAAGCGCTGGCGATTTTCTGGGACGGGACCTTAATTGATCAAATTAAGTTCCCCAGCAGTACAAATCTTGAATCACGTCTAGAAGTCGGCTCGGAACAGCGATGACGCTACGCGCCCGAGTCCCTCGACTGGGGGACGCGCCTACGTTTTGAGCACTGCAGTGTAGGTAGCAGCGTGCCCCCACACCACCTGCAGAGCGCGCCCACGAAGCACTCGTACTGGTGCGCGCCCACACTACCCTCGCAGAGGTGCGCGACGACACGTCACAAAGCGCCGCGTGGGTGCACTCGTGCACGTGTGCGCCCACGCGCCGCTTGCCCGGCACACGCTGCTTGCACAGACGACGTGCACCCGCGCGCTGCTTGCGCGGGTTTGAGTTAGCTCGTGTGCGCGGCCGCGTCGGTGCGCGGCGCACCCAACGCCTTTGCGTACGGGTATACCTCGCCTTGTGTATCTCTCGGTTCTTCTCTTCCCGCTACCCTCTCTTTTTTTCCCCCTGTTCGACAGCGTTGAGCCCCCATCGGCCGTGCTCGCGATCCCTTCCCTCCCCCCATCCCGCTACCGTACTTTCCCTCTCTCCCCCCATCTCTATGGGGACCGACACGCCTGCCCCCGGGACCTCACCCAGAAATACAGGCGCTGGTGCCGGTGGAGACGGAGGCGCTGTGGCTGATACCGGCGGTGCTCCTGGCGGCGCTGCGGGGTCTCGCGGTGGACGTGGGTCGGCCGACAGCCGTGCTCCTGGCGGTGCTGCGGGATCTTTCGGTGGCGGCCGGTCGGGTGTCCTGGTGGACGGCGACCCCATCAACGCTATGAGCTCGACGACCTTCTTTCCTTTCGTGAGACTCCGCATTATCGAGCTGTGGCACGACACGGTCCACGATCGTGGCTGGCGGCACCAGCGGCGCGGGGTGTCCAAGCGTCTCCAGGTTGCCGCTGTTTCCGCCCACCTGGTCCAAACCAACCAGTGGGTGAAGCGGCTCCGTGTGGATGGCAAGGTCATTGACAAGGCTGCTGTGTCCCGCTTGATAACCAAGGCCGTCACCCTCTACAACGCCACCAACTCTATCAAGGCTCATGCAATGGGTAGAAGCGCCTTTTATGTCGACAAGCTCGTCAAGAAGCGCATCACGGAGCAGGGCAAGTCGTGGCGAATGAGTTTCGAGGACATCGACAAGATTTTGCGTCTTGTAATTGACACACAGCCATGGGTCGGCGGAGTGCAACGATCCAGTCCTCCCTTTGGTGGCGTTCCGCCCAATGACCGGCCCGCTGCTGCGTCGGGCAATTACCGGGAGCATCGGCGGGGCATGGCTGGGGAGGCTGGCTCTGCTGCGGGGGGGTCTACCGCCGGTAGCGGTGGCGGCAGCGAGGAAGGGCAAGAGGAGGCGGACGAGGGGGCGGGTGGAAGTGCCATCGGTTCTCCGGGGCCTCCTGACCCGGCGGCGGGCACCGTGGGTGGCGGCAAAGACGCGGACGGGGACTTGTCTGAAGACCATGGTGGCAGCGACGCGGATAGCGCACGCCGAGCCGGTAACGTCGCCGAGGACAGCGCCACTACTGGCGGCAGTTGGGGGGAACGTGTAGGAGGAGGGGCGCGGGGGGGGGCTTTCCGCGCCCAGCGCGGTCCCAGCACCGGTGAACCCCGCACCCTAGTGTCCCCCAGGTCCGTCACTGGCCACCACGCTCGGGGCGCCAGTGGGCGGACCTGCCGCGCTGCACTGGCAGACGCCGCGGTTGAATCCGTTTTGCCTGGCGGGGCTGACTTTATGCGCCGTTTGGGCGAGTCTCTAGCTGACAATGCTCGCCGCCTCGACGAGAAGCAGAAGATCAAGAGGCTGGCCGCGGTGGAGTCTGAGCGGACCAAGCGGGTGGCCGTCCTGACGGCAGCGGTGGAGAAGGACCCGGACAACGAGACGTTCCGGGATATGCTTAGGATCGCAATGGGGGAGCCCGCAGGGCGGTCCGCACCTCCTCAATAATGTTAATTTTTACTCGCCTTCTTCACACGTTCTCTCTCTATGGCCCTGTCTCCTTCATAAAGGTACACACCATATCGATAACCTGCTGTCGACGGACCAGAGCTACCTCAACGGGCAGCACCGCGGACTCAGGCGAGGGCTCAGGTACCGGCTGGTCGGAGAAGTTGTCACCTACCTTGATGCACACGTTCTGAAGGACAACGCAAGCCATGATCCAACTCATGCAGAAGGAGAACTGTCGGTCGCTGGCCAGCGCCAGCCGGAGCTCCTTCAAGCTGGTCCACCTCCCCTTGAGGATGCCAATCGCATGCTCGGACTTGACCAGCAGCTGCGCGGCCTGGTAGTTATAGTTGCGATGCCGAGGGCAATTGCATTCAGGTTCCTTGAACGGCCCAACCACGTTTCTCGAATAGAGCATCCCCTTGTCCCCCAACAGGTACTGGCCAGCAGTAAAGATAATACTTGGGCGGCAATGCCACTCGGCCGTCGATTGCACGTACGTGTCGGGCGCCGCCCCGGTGCAGCCGAGAACGATGTTGGTGATGTAGCAGTCCCAGTCACACGTGATGAGCCCGCTCACGCTGTACCACTGCTTGCGGTCAAAGTACGCCCACGGATGCAGCGCGGGCTGGTACGCCAGCGGAAAAGTGGTGCCGTCCGTTGCGCCTATACACCAGTCAAAGCCGTACGCATCTTTGGCAAACGAGGAAAGAGCGGCGCGCCGCCGCATATCAGGCCATTGAACGTGCTGCGGGGCATTGCCGGCCAACGTGGTGACAACACGCCTCGTACACTTGATAACTGCTCCCACGGAAACCCCAAACATGACCGCCTCCACGTCCACCGCGCTGGCATTCCCGTAGTGCCCGAGTCGGAACAGGGTGATTGATAGCTGCAAGTCGATCTGGAGCTGCCCCCCCCCCCGTCGACGCAATAAAACGCTCTCCGCGTGCAACAGGAGTGAGCTTTTCACGACCAGAAACGTCGACCTGATGACCCGAAAGTGTGTGCGGAAGCGCTCCTCCGACTCGTGGTAGAACACCGTCCGGAACCATGCGTCCGTCTTGGGCACCACGCGTCGCCCGCGTCGGAGATAACGGCGGGCGCTACATGGCTAAGAGCCTGCCATGACAGCGCCCAACAAAGCTCGAAGAACATCTTGCTCAGCCGCCCACCACCAGGAAAAAGATCGCCCTTCTTGATTGTGCCGACCTTCAGCATCGCAACCAGAAGTGCGAAAAGTAGAACTCGTTGACGCAAAGTAGAGATGACAGTCTTGCGTGTACGACGAGCCATATTGGAGTTGAAATTATGCTTGATACCTATGAATACCAAAGCGGCACGTCCACAGGAGAGAGGGGTTCGGAGCTACTTAGAGAGCGCGTGGGAACGCGACCGCACGGACGCCTGGCACGTTGGCGCGAGGACGGGTGCGGCGTGCAGAGGTCAACCACCACTGACAACGCCAGCTCAACCGGCCGACGCAGAGCAAGCGGTGTGGCTGGGAGGGCGGGGGGGGGCGCGGCAAGCTACCGTACCAGGAGAGCACGTGGGGGGCATGGGGTGAGAGACGGACAGGTAGAGACAATCATCCCGTTCAGGCACGAGCAAGACAGAAGAAACGAGCGACAGGGAGCGCAACATGTTTGTCAGTCGCCGAATGGGACAACGACGCAGATGTGGACTCGTCGAGACGGTAAGGAAAAAAAAGTAACGACAGGGCACCCACACGTCAAGCGAGGCCGTCAACATACAGTGCGCGTGAGTCCGTAGCGAGTCGTCCGTGCAAGGGCCGGGCCGCTGAGAGAAGAAAAGCGGGGTGGGCATGCGTGTCGATGACGCCCGCGCACGATCCGCACCGCACGACGCGGAGCAAGAATCGCCCCGTCGAGGCGGAAGTATGAGTGCCAGGGGGTCCCGCGAGTGGGAGATTCTGAGCGTCGCGCGATGAGGTTAGGACTTTCTTAGACCAATTCATATTTTTGTAAAATTATGTGAGACATCCCGCCGTGGTCGTAGAATCGCCTCCCCTGCGCTGGAATCGCCTGCGACCGTGAAACAGCCTGTGAGGCCCCGCCCGCCGCTCTGCCTGCGCAGCACTGCTTATTTTACCCCCGCTTCTTGCTTTCTGCCTATGACAGCTCGGGCGATCGGTAGTCGCCACCCCCCTAGGTATGACCGGAAGCGCACGGGGCAGAAGAGCACTGTCGTGAAGCGCAAAGAAGCGACCGACCATCGCTACACTTGGGAGCAATGTTTATACAAACGCGTTTAAAAACCGCGCAATCTCTCGCACTGGTTAAGCAAAAACCTGCGCGACGACAGCTTTCGAGGGTCTGCACGGAAAAATCTCTCCGCCTTGCTCAACATCTGCAACGTGAATTCTGACCAATGGAACGCTCCGTCCAGCGAACAGCAGCGCCACCGCTGTTGTCATTGGTTGACAGAACACCGACAGCGGCCGTCGTGTCGGTCATCCTGGGGGAGATTCTTTGGCCTCGGCCCATCCTCTCGATCAAAAAAGCAAAAGTCTGCTCGAGCCGTTCATTTTCGTGCTCGAGCAGGGCAAGAATTTGCACAACGAAGCAAGAGATTTGGCCAAAATCGGGCTTGTATCTTGACAGGGGATAAGCAGTGCTGCGCTGGTGCGCGCGCCCTCGCCGATAGACGAGGCGCCGCGTCGCGAGGGCACGATCACCCCCGCTCGCCGGCGGGTGAGTGTCTGCTCGGCGTGGTCCCCACCCCGTCATCGATCGCCCCGTCTCAATCCCTCGGGTCGGGAGATGATGTGTCTGCGCCGTGACGACGCCTTGCCTCCAGGCGGGAAGGCAGGGGTGGGGGGTGAAGCGGGGGGGGGGCGGTGGTAGTGGTGGGGCCTGGGGCCCCACCACGCCGTGTCACCCCGTCGTGGCCACGGCGTGGGCGGGCGGGCGTGGGCATGCGCGGGCCGTGGCAGCGGGGCGTCGCTGCCGCGGCGGGAGGCGGCGGGGGCGGAAGGGGGGGGGGGGTGGCGCGCCGCCTACAAGGACCCCCGCGGTGCCGCGGCCGGCAGCGTCCTCCCGCAGCCCACCAACCCCATCCGTCCGCTGCCCCCCGCGGTCACCCACTGCCCAGCGGGCCACCCCCGCTCCCAACCCCCGCCCCCAACCCCTGCCCCCGCCTTTTTCCCGTGTCTCCGCTGCTACCACCGGCGCGGCCGCTCCGCGGGCAGCCCTTCCCCCTCTGCGTCCCTCTCCGAGGGCACGGCCACCCCTTTCCCCCCCTCCCCCCCCTCTACCGCTCTTCTCCCCCCCTTCCGGCACCATGTACGTCTTTTTCCTGGCGTCGGCGGTGACCAAGGCAGGCCTACACTCCTTCGCGGCGGGCCCCCCGCTGCGGTCGCGGTACACCCCGCCCAGCGGCTGGGCGTGCGCCTCGCCGCGGCGGCGCAACCGGCAGCAGCCTTCGCCGGGCGGTGCGGGCCGCACCCGCCACACAAGGGGTGGCGGCGGCGGCAGTGGCGCGCCGCGGCGGCGGTCGTTGCGGCTGTGGGCGCTGCGGAGGTAGCCCCTGGCGGCGGGCGCACGCGGCCCGCTGCTGTGCGGCGCCTCAGGGATGAGACTCCGAGCGCCCCTGCGACGGGCGGTGGGGGGTGGCGGCAGCGGCAATGGCTGGCCGCCGCCCGCGCGCGCCCGCCCGCCGCGGCGGGTCGTGGTGCGGCCCAGGACGGTGCTAACTTTACATTGCTCTCTTGTTTCTCTTTTTTCTCTCTCTCTTTTTTTAACTGCTCTTTTTTTCCCTCACTGCTTGCGTGTACATAGACCAAAAAAAGAAGCCTGCTTCATTCCTTGACTACCCCACCGCTGCGCGTTTGTGACCGGGCTACACCCCCCCGCTGGGGTGTGTTTGGTGGGCCCGCCGGTCACCCGGCGACCCCGGCTTGTGCCTCCCCCCGTGCGGGCAGCCGGCCTGCCCTGTCGCCCCCTTGCCCGACTTGCCCGACTTGCCCGCGTCGACAGAAGCTGCCACCTCGACGGCCGTCACCGTATCGACGGCCGCGGCCGTCAAGGCAGCCACGGCGGCCTTGGCCGACTCCACAGCCGCCGCTGCCTTGGCAGGCGCTGTCTCGGCGCCTTCCACGCCCTCCACGCCCGCCGCGCCGCCCTTCGGGGCCTTGGCGCGCACCAGGTCTTCTGGCGCGACCGTCAAGTAGTAGACGGGCAGGGCCACGCTGTCGCACGTCTTGATGTGCTCGCTGGCACATTCGCCCAGCCCAACGGCGCCTGTGTCGCCTCCACCCGCGGTACGTCACGCACATTCACCGCCAGCGCCGCGGGCGCCATCCCCGTGTGACCCGCCTTGATCGCTAGGCAGGTTCCGCCCTGGAACATGCAAACCACCGTCGAGCGCAGCACCCGCTTGGCCTCCTTGACGAGCAGCAGCAGCTCCACCCGGTCTTCGACCAGAAAGGCGTCGTACTGGAGGAGCACCTCCCGCTTGGCCTCAAACGTGCGGTACCGCTTGCGCAGCTTCTCCATGCCCAACACGCGGGTGACCCCCCCCGAGTCCCCTACCGACGCGAAGAAGTCTCTGACAGCCCGCTAAGGGTCATTGACAATCAGGCACACCTCTGCGTCGCCGGGCTTGTGCAGTGGGGTGGATAAGGGGATGAGGATGAAGCGCATGCGGGGCCGGTCGGGCATGAGCTTGATGCTGAGAATGATCGACGCGGGCTCGACCGTGTGGTCGTCGACGAGCGCCGCTTTCGCCTCCTCGCCGCTGCCGGCCTGCGCCGCCCGCCCCGTCACGTGCTGCAGCAGCGCCGCTACCGCGAGGGCCACCAGGTCTGCCACCACCCCGGGGGGGGGGGGCGTTCGGGTCGGCCACAGTGGCGGCAGCAAAGCGGCGCTTGGCCTTTTCGGCTGGCCGCGGTGACGCCGCCACCACAGCGGCAGCCTCTGCCGTCCGCTTGGCCTCTTGGTGACAAACTGCGACGTCGGCATCGGCGTCGGTGCTTGCTTGGCCACTTCATCAGACCCCGGCGACGGCGTTGCCACCGCCGCGGCTGCAGCAGGGGTAACTGCAGCGGCCGGCGCAGCGGGGGTGGCGGCCGCCGCCGACCGCTTGGCCTTCTTTGCCGACCGCAGTGGCGCCGCCGCCAAAGCAGAGCAGGGGCGGCCCGCGCAGCAGCGTCTGGAGTAGCCGCCGTGGCCGCACTGGCAGCTGCCCCGGCCCGCTTGGCCTGTGGTGTCGCGGAACATACTGCCGCAGCTGCCGGGGCCGCGAGGGTGACGGCAGCCGGCGTGACGGGCGCCGCTGGGGAGGCTCCCGCCCCCGCACGCTTCGCCCTTCTGGCCGCCGAACGGGGCGTGCTTGCCGGCGTGGCCGGTGCGGCCGGCTCCGCGCCCGCATCCGTCCGTGTCTTTGTTACCGCCGCCGCCGCTGCCTTTGCCGCCTTCGCCTCTGCCTGCGGCGTGGAACTCCGCAGCGCGCCCATGACCGCTTTGTTCCCAGCCCCCGCCCCGGGCTTTGGCGTTGTCGCCGCCGGCGCCGCCCCAGCCGGTGCCCCAATCTTCGCAGCCGTCGGCGTGGCGCGGCGACAAGGGAGCCGCTGACGGGCCGCCGCTAACAGGCTGCCGATACCGCCCATTGTGGCACGGAGGGAGGGAGGAGGCGGCGCCGCCGCCGCTGTCGCCGCTGCCGCTGCCGCTGCCCCTGCCCAGAGGTGAGGGGGGGAGGGGCTATCTGGGGAGGGACCCGCCCGCCACGGCCGCCGGTGCGCGGGAGGGAAGGGGTGGGGGTATTGTGAGAAGGGGGGGAACGCTGTGTAAACAAGCACCCCGCACCCCATGACAGCTCCGACCCTTACGGTGAGTCAATCACGTCCGTCGCCTTGTGGCCACCAAAAAGGATGGACCACGATGCGTACAGATTGTACAGCCCAGCACCGTACATCTTGCGCATGTCATGTCGGAGGCACACCAACGTGCGCGAGGCTGCAACAGAAGATCGGAAATCGTAGTACTCCGTCACAGTGTCCCTGTTCGCCACTACGACGTGGGCAACGCGGTCCGCCCACTCGCCCCACTTGAGGCCAAAGCTCTTCTCGAGGCTCTCGTAGCTCGCAACAGCAGCGTCCAGTTCTACGGACGTAGAAGCCGATGGGCTGCTGTCCTTATTGTTGATCGCAACGCACACGAGTTCACCGGCACGTGGACCGCCAGCAACACCTTGAGTGCAATTGTAAAACACCAGGCAGTCAACCCCAATGTAGCCAGCGGGGGACCGCCACACGTTGTCCAGCAGCTCATCTCGACTTTTGTCGCTAACAAGGTCCTCAATCGTGTCCTTGAACTCGATGGGAATGACGGTGTTCTTTCGCGCCCGGGAAGCGTCCACGCAAACATCGTCGCGACAGGGACCGCCGAATCTCCGCACCGGCAATGAGTCCGGGTAGAGCTGCCGGAGAGGCAAGCTAGAGAACTTGGCCTCCGCCGTCATGGGGCCAGACAGTGAGCAAAGGAGCTCGCGAGCCCGACTGGCCGCCACTTCCCACCAGTAATGATAGAGCTCGGCAGCTTCATGCGGGGTGCCACCGGTACTCATGCCAAGCATCATGCTCCCCAACGCATCCATGCAGCATGGCTTGGTCTGAAGCTTAACCGCAGTCTCGGCGCTGTTGGATAGTGCCATCAATCCCGTCATCTTCTTGTGGTGGTTCGTGGCCTCGATGATCGCCAGCGTTGGGACAGCAATATCCCGAAAAAAGTCACGGGCGTCTGCCGTGGCACCAAACTCGCCGGTGCTGATTAGCTTCTCCCACACGATCGGTCGCCCCTTGTGGTCGATGGCCGCGAGGGACCTCGCCTCCACCTCAATGCCGGTGATGAGAACCGCCTGTACAGTAGGGTTGTTGGCAATGATGAATGAAGCGCTGCCGGGCGCCATCCCCTTCGGCTTACTCGAGGAAGCGCCTAGCAGCAGCTGGTAGACGGGGTACCCCTGTGCGCCTTGCAAAAGGGCCTCGAGCGCATAAGACAGGTACCTCCCGATTCCGCCAGAGAAAGCAGCGATAGAGCGCGCTGATTCCTCGTTCGTCACAACACGGCCGGCCCGCGAGAACATCAGCAAGCCAGGGTTCAAGATACGCTCCACCAAGGCCTTCATCACCTCCGCCTCAGGCAACAAAGGAACTGTTGTCGCTGTCGATACCACCGTGGGAGACCCCTTCAGCCGGAAGTTGTACTCGTCGATGGCCTCCACTGGATCACGAAGCAAGTCAAGGAAGGCCACTTCCATCGAGGAAAATAGTAAGCGAAAGGAGTCCACCGACGCGCAGTAGCCGTAGAGCGCTTGCCTGTACGGCTCGAAGGCATATCCAACCTTACCGAGCTCATCGACGAGCAGCAGAGAGGGAGCGTCGGGGTTGCCGCGCTTGTTACGCAGAATCCGTAGCACCTCGTCTTGAACGACGTCGACGTTGACGTCACCGCACGCTCCAAACTCCTTCTCCTTAAACTTGGCCAAAAAGGCTGCCCATGGCACGCGACGGCTGTCGCAATGCTCACAGTAGATGATGCGAGAAAGAAGCGGAAAGAGTTCGGCGCCCTCGCGTTGAGACAGGCGAACGTCTTCGATCGAGAATCCCATGTTGGAGTTAAACGAGATGCCAAAAACGACCGTGTGCTTGGCAAAGTCCACCACCTCGTCCCAGCTCCTGTAGCGGTATGGTTTCCTGGTGGCATCGTTCATGTCATACGAAGCCTTGACCACCTCTAAGGAGCGGCAGGCGCTGTCAGGCGAGTAAATGGGCTCCGACACAGGCAGATTGTCCTTACATGTGGCAACGTCGCCAAGAAAGGATGACTTGCCGCATCCCGAGAGGGCCGTGATTGAGTAGACGGTACGGATGTCACCCCAGGAGGTTGCGAGCCACCGCCAGAGCTCACACATCTGAGGGACGCGAGGGACGTGCAGCCCAAGGGGCGGCAGCGGAAAGGGCGGGAAAGGCGCCGCGGGGTCAGCGGGAGCGTCGACAAACCAGCCCTCCTCCCACAGGACTCGTAATGCCCCGTTCGGTGAAAATTGCAGAGGGTCAACCACGTTCACTGCGCCGCCCGCTGCCGTGCTGCCGCCCGTCCACGCGGTCTTGGACACGGTCGGGCCAGGGCCCACCACGGACTCAGGCTCGGCTTCATCCACGGAGTCAAGCTTCTCCGAGACGGCGCTGGAAGCAATCGAGCAAGATGTTTTTCGTCGCTGTGCTTCACACAGCTTACATAGCGTCCACTCCTTACTGAGGGCCTGGTTCCCATACATCCACAACTCCGGGTCAACGCGTCGGGATGCTGCGCAGCGGTAGTTGACAAGGTGGTACTTTCGAGATGTCGACGTGCAGGTCCACTTGAACTCAAACTCATCGCCGCCCTCCGCTTGAAGAGCGCCACCCTGCGGTCCACAAAAGGCTTGAGCGACTAGAGGCGGACGCTGCGTGCCATCCAAAGGGAAGGCCAAAGTAGCAGCTGGTTGCACATGCCGCTGAGGTGTCTTGGGGAATACCGGCGTAAACGAGCACGACCCACGATGGCCATGCATCCGCTGAATACCACGAACGAAGCCCGTGCCATTCGTCCCCGTGACCGGTACAAACGCCATAGCAGCGGAGAGTTGAATTCCAGGCCCTCGCATCAAAGCCGCCCCCCCTGCCCTCCACTCTGCAAGCAGCCCGTCGTCCATCCGCTCCCTCTTCACCCCCCCCCCCCCCCCCACGTCAGTGGCCATGTGCTCGTCCGACCCCCCCCCCTTGACCGCCGCCAGCGCCAGCGTCTCCGCCTGCTGCCCGCAGGTGCCCACAAGCGCCACTTGCTCCGTCGCCGCCAACCGCAGCGCCGCGAGAAATGGCCCAGCCGCAACGCCGCGCGAATGGTGCCCGCGAGGGTGTCCACATACCGGTAGTGACCGTAGCGGGGCCGTCAGGAGAGGAAGGCTGTCGCAGCAGCAGCAGACGGGGGGGCGGGCCGCTGGCGGCGGTGGCATGGGGCGGCAGCGGTGGTCTCAGGGACGAGAGGAGCGGGGGGGGGGCAGCAGCAGAAGCCGTGCGCGCTGCCAACGCGCGAGAGGGGGAGAAGAAGCCGCCGACGGCACCTGCCGCAGAGTAAGCGGCAAGGTGAGCGGGCGGCGGGCGGCAGCGAGGCGGGAGGGCGGCGGGCGGTGGCGAGGTGGGACACGGAACACCACAAAATTCTGTGACGACCTGATTTGGCCTCTTGAAATCGACCAGGGCCCCACAGGGCCCACCAGCCCCATGCGTCAGGAAATAACACGTTTCATGGGTTCCGCGATTGTCGGAGCAGAACCCAGCCATCTCCCACATGCGACAATCAGGTTTTTTATGAACATAACCGAAAACAGGTGGCTGTCTAAAGCTCGCGAAGGTTGTTGTCCTGCAGCGTCTTTGCCAGCCGCCGAACAGAATCTCTGCAAAGGGAGTTTTTTCCGGGGCATCGTCACAAGAGTATGTTTTCTCAACGAAGGCCGGTTTCGTTGAGCCTGCGATGGTCAACGAAGGCAGTGCTCGATGTTGATCGTTGGGGTTTCTCGAGGTTTTGGCCACGTTGAGGAGTGCTCGTTTACAAAAAACGGCAAGAAAAATGTAAAGTGCACGCCTCGACAAAGAACAGCAATGCCATCGACGGCGCGGGGGTGCCAAAATTGTACTCCATCACGTCGGTAAAATACAATACAGTTTTGAACTACTGCCAGTGTCGAGCCTGAATTCTCCCCGCTTTCCGACCCCCGCGACCGCAAAAATGCCCGCGCCCACGCCCGCGCCCTCGCCCGCGCCCTCGCCCTCGCCCGCGCCGTCGCCCTCGCCCTCGCCCGCGCCATCGCCCTCGCCCTCAAGGCAAAACGTACGCACACGTATGCGCCGCCCTACACTCACCACCAGAGCGACATGACAGAGGAAAGAGAAAAAAGAAAAGCAACGTAGAGCAAAGGAGAAACAGACACACCACGAAAAACAGCAGCTGACTGCACTCTCCATCCCGGCACACAACAAGACCAAACATACGTTGCTCAAGGCGCCACAGGGCACAAGCACAACGAACAGAGCACACCACGTACGACGTCAACAGCATACTCCGCCCCGTGTGCACAAGAGCAGTCAAGGTGATGAACGTAATTAGGAAAATACGCACGCATGCACCCGCCTGCACGCTGTCGAGACCGGAACAGAAAGATCGAACACAAGCACAACCACCCACATAGACAAGATCGCATAGCATCCACGTGGGTGTCATCGGGCAACAAGAATATAGCACACGAACAGCAGCAACCCGCAGAAACACACGTCCAGACAAAAAGAAGAGGACAACAAGGGCAACGATCCACTTACAGATGATCAAAGCATGCACAAACAGCAGCTAGCCGAACTCACTCAAGCACCTGCACGAACGATCGCACTCCCAGATGCAAACACAATCGACAGCAAAAGCACGGCCGGCAGCTCCACATATTGCTCAACGCACGGGGAGGGAAAGAAAAGCGAGTGGTGTACGAAAGGGGGGTGCGAGAAGGGGGGGGGATAGGACAAGACCAACGCGCCGCGCGCGCAGCACAGGCACGGACCACGGCGAAGTGCGCGCGCGTCTCTATTACTTCGTCGTGTACGGCGCGGCTCTACGAGCCAGAGCGCGCGTGCTCAGGCCCGTTCGCAGTTCCGCCTCGTATAAACATAACGTCGCTCTGATTGATCGAACGCGTTATACGGGCGTTAAAACGTTATGACATACGCGGCCGGCTCGCGTATGTCATAACGTTATAACGCCATGCGCATTCCCGAGTCTTCTCGAGTATGTTTCATCAATCTCTGAGTAATTACGTACTTTTGATGGGCGGCGTGCGGTGAGGACGGGGTGTCACGATCCTCTCGAGGGTCACAACGCCGAGGCCACGGACCTTTGAACCCCACCAGATCGCACACTGTGCCACTCGCCAAACCCCGCTTCATCCGTTGATTCGTGCTCCCGGCCGACAAAAAATGGCGTCTCGCGTGACCGTGATGAGAATGCAGCAGGCGTAAAATCCTTTCCTCAAGCAGTAGTCGGCGACACAGAGCACGTCGGTAGGCAAAGGTTGCTCTTGCTCCACCGCAATTCCGTCGAGGGCGCCGCACACGGTGTCGAACGGCGAGTTGCGACAGACATGGAGGCCAGATGCGTACGTTAGCCTACGGGCGGGGTTGTGCAGTTGCAAGTCCGGGTCTAGAGAGGGCGTAGCATTTACTGCATCTACTACATCCCACAGAGCACGATAGAACGTACATGGGTGAACGCCGAAGGCCGCGCCGATGTCGATGTAGCTCCCACCGCCTAAGTATCGAAGGGCAATAGCGGTGCGCACCTCAGGGGGAGTACCGCGTCGGGGGAGGCTGGGCTGCAGGACTTTGGTGAGCTCACGGAAGGCGAGTGCCGGCACGCGCATAGCACGAGCAAAAAGGTGGCCATACGTTGCCTCTACGTTGTCAAGAGACACCCGGGGGTTGGGCTGCAACGGTGTGGACAGGACACCTCTCTGGCGGACCATGCTCGCTGTGACCTGCTGTGGAGTGCTCAGGCGTGCACAGCAGAGGAATTGCGTAAAATCGACGAGCGCCGGGCGGGCACCATCCCGGGAGACGCCCAGGAAAGCAAGAGAAGCCAAAAGAAACCCGGCGCGGCAGGCGCGGCAGGATAGAAAAAAAAAAAAGAGGCGGAAGGAGACGAGCGCAAACCAGGAATGGCGGCCACGAGAAAGAATCAAAGAGCGCTTGGCCGAGAACGGCGCGAGAGACGCCCTGGCAAGCCAGACAAGCCAAAAAAAAAAACGCGCGGCAGGAGAGAGCCAACAGACGGCGGAAGAGCAACAAGCAGGAAAACAGTACAGTAGCGAGGGGGAGGCAACGGCTGTCGGGGCCCTCGCTGTGGGGGCGTAGGGGCCCATGCGCTAGGGGGGGGGGGGGTGGATGCCCCGGGGGGGGTGGATGCGCTGGGTGGGGAGTGGACGTGCTGGGCGGGGCGGTGGATGTGGGGGGGGGGGGGCAGGGGGGAGGGTGCTGGCCACAGCACTGGGGCATGTGTGGGGGGTCGCCGCTCCAGCCTGCAGGGGGCACGTCCCGGAACCAGGGGGCACGGGCCCCATTTGTTGTGGGCATGTGCCACCTTATTGGCACAGCCGGGTAGTTTGAGAAATATTAGGCGCTCTGTGAAAGCCATGTCAAAAGTTCCACTCCAGCTCGAAACATTCGCAAGGAAGGCCAGGAAAAGTCACGGCAACTGGTTAGCAGAGAAAGGAGGGCCCGATTGCGGTGGAGAACCACCACTTTGTGTGTGTATCGGAAGGCTTAGAAGTCAAGACTGATGTTGTCAATCGGAGATGTCATTGCGGGCATGAGCCCCCTTGCGCCGTGGAACTCACGTTCACCGACCTTGCCACATTTCGTGTTCCTTCACGGCGGTGGCACCTGCAAAGTAGTCGTCTCATCAGCGATAGCGGGTGTGCGCGCAGCTCGGTTGGACTGAACTGCACCGTGTGGCTGAGATTGCTGCGGGGAGAGAATGCCGTCGCTGTGAGCTCTTGCGGTGAGCTTGCTGTGAGCTTTTTCTCGACCGTCTCATTCTTCAGAATCCGGCCATATCGCAGGTTGGCGGGCAAACCCCACCCTCGCTCTGACCTATCTGTGACGGTAGTTTATAGAGTAGTTAGATTTCAACAAAATCGCGAAGGCCCCGTGCCCACAGCGCTTGCATGAGAGTACCGAAGACCGCGGTCAGACTGCGCATTCTGCGCCTGCTGACAGCCGACTGCACCAATGAGTGCAACGAACGGGCCGTCAAAGGCCCTTGTGTGCTCACTTCGGAGTTCTCGCTGGTGTGCGCGCTAGGAGTCTCCTCTGAGGGCTATCAGAGGGAAGACTGGTAGCCAAAGAAGGCTCAGAACTGGTCTCGGCGCGGCCGCAGTACGAAATTTATTGCGAACACGGAGGCCTCAGACAGGCGTTCGCGCGGGTCTAGGCGAATGAAACGGCCCATCGAAAATCGCTTTCGTGGACGCAACGCAGGGGCCTCGATTGGCCAATCGAGCCCTCAACGAAGCCCTTCGTTGAGGCTCGATTACCAACGAGGGCCTCTCGTTGGGCCTCGTTGAAAACACATACTTTTGTGACTTTGTTCGGGGTGGTTCGGGGAGGGGCCCAGGTGTCTCGGGTCAACGCACTGCGCGTGGGTTCACGGCTGGACTCCTCGCCATCACTCGCCTCACTCATTCTTTCTGGCATCGCGCGTGTGCGTGGACGTCGGCGGGTGCGTGGATTTTTCTGGTATTCCTTGCGTTCCCCTTCATTGCCCCAGTATTGCGTGACCTCGTCGCATTATTTCAAATCATCCCCTCCTCCTCCACTACCTGCTCGCCAGCACCGACCACGGCTATATTACTGGTTACAGCATTGACGTTCAGCGGCGTAATGCGGCGCGGTCGCCGCGTTCTTCGGCACTATGAGAAGCCCGCCGTCTGGCAACGACCCGAGAGCGGCACCGACGGCGCGGACATTGCCGTCGACGCCGACGGCGCCGATACAGCCCGTGAAGTTCCCCTTGATGGCGTCGACGGCGGCACTTAACTTGACGACGAAGCAAACATGGATGCTCGTCTGCCTTCATGTGCGCGACGTATAGCATGGGGCCCACAACCGCTACAGCAGCAGTAGTTCCAGGAGACGGTCGTGGCCCGCGCCTCCACGACTACTCGTCGAGCTCGAGCACGGACGAGGAAGTTTCCTGGCGCAATCAACAGCTGGCAATGGAGGCGTCGGCCGGCGCAGCGCAAGCAGGGCCAACTTCGACGACAAGCACGAGCGATGAGGAGGACGTGTCCCCCTATATGCTACCTGAATACGCGTTCGGCACAGGGTCTGACGTCGGCGACGCGCCTAATCCTTCCTCCATGGCGAGCGCGTCGGGCTCTGCACGTCCCGCCCCCACCGACAGTCGTCACTCTGTTCCGCAATGCACTTCCATCCTCCGCACAGTGGAGGATCTGTACGGATTTCTTCTCCTCCGTGGCCCCTGGGGGGTGCGGGAGGATCAGTGTAGCAATATGGTTGGCCGTATTGTGACCCTAATGTTAGAGGGGCTACTTCTAATCCTGGGCTTTCAATTTGAGAGTCCGTACTGGTCACGGTGTCTATAAGTTACGTATGACCAGATGGACTTGCATCTTGGGGTGGAGGGTAGTTAGTAGTGTCTCCGAGGGCTTATAACGAGGGGGCCGGCGGCGAATCCACCGCCGGCCAAGGCAGAACAACAAACCCCTCCCATTTGAGCTCCCATCTTGGTCCCGTGGCTTGCGCTCCAAGGACAGCAACCTTGGCCTCCCGGTGACGTTGGTGCCGATCCCCCTTGGTGAGTGTTCCCTGAGAGTGGACGTGCGACGGATTCCTATTGTGCTACATTGGTGGAGCAGCAGGGGACGGGTTTCCGTCACCCGTGTGGTGACGCCGTCTTCGGCCCTGGCACACGGATAGAGATCCGGTCCTTTTCTTGTACTCGTGGTGATGCAACCTGATCGATTGTGTTGAGTTTTTACCTTTGACTGTGATCTACTGGTGATCTCCCCAATCTACCCCCTCGCTCTCTTATTCGTGGTGATTGTTACGTCGGTTGACTGATTGTGACTATGTCTACCCAAGAGACGGGGAACGTTCAAGATGACGGATCGGCGTCGACGCCGACTCCGGAGGTGACTACGGGAACCGGGATCGGGAACCCGATCGACAACATTGCGACGCCAATGCTTTCCGGTGCCGGATCGACGTTTGGCACGGCTCGGACGGCAGGAGGCGGGGGCCCGCCTCAACTGTCATCGACTGACCTCACTCCACCGCCTCCTTCACCAGGGGATTCCCTGATGGCATCATTGGCCCCCATCGAGGCCCGGTTTTCCGGACTCGATGCTCGTCAAGAGCGGACAGAGGACGCAATGGCAGTGTTGATGTCAACACGCCACACGACGGGACCCCGTCGTGTTCCTCCCACACCGGTACGGTTTGAACCGGCCGGACTACTTTCGGAGTCCACCGGGGTCGACCCCGGCGCAGCAACTCCCGGACAGCCCCCGGACACAATGGGGTATGGATCCGACTCGTCGGCAGAGTTGGAACGGAGTCACACGGAGCGATATGCTCGGAGCACCCGAAGCGGACTCCGCGGACACGACCCGGCGGATACTTACGCCGGTGGAGAGTCGGTTATTGGGGGAGAAGGTACCCTCTCACAGTACCCCCACGACGAAGGAGGCCAGGCAACTCGGGTTCCCGAGCTGCCGACGCCTGAAGTACCATCTTTAGTGGTGGAAGCTATGACCGCGCAGGTAACTGCGAGCCTACTGAAGCGGATGAAGTCCGATGAGTTTGCTCATCAACTGGCTAAGCGACTGGATATCCAGGACGCTGACACGGAGATCGTCAACGAGGTCTTCCGGTCGGTTCGTACTCCGGAACGTTATCGTTTGGAGGACCGCTCTATCAACGTATCGGAATCGATGCGTAATACGTCGCATCGGGCGATCCGCTCTATGCAGACCCTTATGAAGGGAGTCCCTATGTTCGGGGGCCCCAACGGACGCCCGTTGGCAGTCATCGGCTTCTTGACTAGCTTCAAGACAGCCGCGGACAAGGCCCTCGTTAACGAGGGGCTGGCCCTGGAGATCCTCCCGTTCTTTGTTGATGAACGGGTGCGAGGCATCCTTCGCCAGGCATCCCCGATGCCGGGAATGAGGGTTGCGGCCACCCCCATGGATTACCGTGGGATTCTCAAGGAGCTGCTGAGCAGCTACCTCAGTGAGGACAAGTGCGAGGACCACTACCGGGCCCTGCGCACTGCGACCGCCCAGAGCTGGGAAGATGAGGAGATGTTCGGACGACGGATTCAAGAGCTCGACTACGAGCTGGGGAAGCTCCTCGGCGAAAGGGAGCTACGGGCCATCCTGTTCGCAGGAGTACCCAACTACGTGCGGATATCCGCACGAGGCGCCAACACGGCACGGACGAACTTTAGTCGACTGATGCACATGTGCAAGTCCCTGGGAGACGCCTACCGGGTGCTTCACCCGGAGTGTGCTCTTGCCTCAAAGCCCAAGGGTGAGGGGAACAAGCTCAATATTACCCCGGTACCGAGGCAAGACAAGATGGAACGGAAGGCCGCACCGGTACTGGTGGCTACCGAGTACGCCCCCACGGGCGAGGAGGAACCACTGGTTGACCAGCAGGGCCACCTGCTGTTACCGGCTACGCCGGTGATTGATGAGCAAGGTACGGTAGCGTACATCGCTCCGGCGGGGACCCAGTTCCAGGTCAGCGAGGGCACGGGACGTCGCGTCCCGTACGTACGGACTACGGGGTACTCCCCGGTGACGTGTAACCCTCACCAACCCTTGCCAACATGGGCGATGCGCACGGAGGCACCTCCGCAGATTGCGGGCCGACCCAACCGGTTGGGGGAGTCCATGTTCCGGTTGACCCAAGGACCCAAGGCCTACCAGGGAGCAGGCACTCGGGCGCCCGAGGGAGGCAACCGCAGCTACGGGGCTACCCCGATGCGAACTCAAGGGGGGACCGGCACGTCCGGATATATGTTGTCCGGGGATCCCCAGCACTGGGTGTCTTCCTGCCCACTCATCCCCGAGGAGTCTCGGCGGGCAGCGGCGCAACGCAAGGCATCCACCGGGGGGTATCCCGCCGGAGCACCTGGACCCGCACCGGGTAGGCAGCCAGCTCCAGGTGGAGTACTGGCCGTCGAGGAGGCACCTCCTCAGCCGGATGTTCCGGCGGACAGCACCCTACCAAGGGCGGGAAACGAGAAAGAGGAAGGATGACCGGAGGGCGCTGGGGTAACCCAAGCAAGCCACCCCGGAGTACCGCGAGGAAAGCCCCACGGCGAGCGCGGTTGAGCCGACGCCGCATCAACCCCCGGGTACACCTTCCGGCCCCGACGACACGGCGTCAGGGGATTGATGACCAACCTCCAAGGTTGGGAGGAGAGGACGAGAAGCCCCGTCACATGGAACCAGCCAAGGGCCCTGTCCAGGATGCCCGAGAAACACCGGATATCGGTGTAGGACATGTGCTGTTTACCTTGGAGAATTTCAAGGTATCAGCCACACTGGGGGTTGACCCCCAGTCGACGCGAACGTACTACCCTGTACTGGATACAGGGGCTGGACCCAACCTTATCTGGAAGGATACCCTCCCGGACAAGTGACTTCCGCGAGTCAGAGTGACTCGGGGACCTACCATCAAGGACGCGAATGGTCGCCTCATTCGTACGACCGCAGCGATGTCGCTGCGGGTTACCATCGGGGACCTCACCACGGAAGTCGACTTCCTGGTGTGTGACACCTTATCGGTGCCCTGCATACTGGGGTGCACCTTCATCAACGTTCATGTGGATGCAATCCGGCCAGGCCGGAGGACCGTCGAGCTTCAAGAAGCCGACGGGACGAAGCGAGGACATACGGCTATCGTCAGGGACCTGACGCTACAAGGGAGCCACGTTAACGTGGCTGAGGTGTACGCAAGCGTCGAGCCGAAGACACTTCGGTTGGCCAAGCGAGCTCGCTTTGAGCCGTTGTCGGAGACAGTCCTCCCGGTTAACTGCGACCTCGCAGGCATCTGCAGAGTCCGGTCCAACCTGCGGACGTACAAGCGCCATGGGTTGACCATGGCCAACGGTCTCATAGACCTCCCAGCAGGAGGGTCGTCCCTCCTAGTGATGGCGAACTATCGCCGTAAGGCAGTCACCCTCCCGAAGGGAGCTATCCTCGGGATTGCCGAGCTCTACGAAGGAGATATCCTTACCCCTGACAAGGAAGGTCAAGTGGAACCACTTGAGGTGCTGGCGGTCGCCGAGACCACCGAGCGACAGCAACCCGATGACGGGAAGCCTAACCCATCGGCGGCTTCGGCGGACATGCCGCCAAAGGACCAAGAAGCCTTGAAGGCACTGGCCGAGGCTGACCTCGACCACCTTCCCCCTTCGGTAGCCGAAGGGGTACGACGGATGCTAAGAAAGCATGACGTCATGTGGACTGGCGGAGCCTTGGGTACCATTGGGGCAACCCAACATCGTATAGACCTGGTACCAGGTGCACGACCCGCCCGGTCACAACCGCACCGAGCGGGACCTATGCAACGAGAGATCGTTGATGGAGAAGTGAAGAGGATGAGCGAAGCGAAGGTGATACGACCTTCGATGTCGGAGTGGGGTGCCCCAGTCGTCATCGTGCCGAAGAAGGATCAAACTCCTCGGTTCTGCATCGATTATCGACGCCTCAACTTGGTTACCAAGAAGGACTCCTACCCTTTACCAAGGATGGATGAATGCATCGACTCCTTGGGGGAGGCTACGGTGTTTACCACCATCGACTGCAATGCCGGTTACTGGCAGATCCCAGTGGCGGACGAGGATATCCCCAAGACGGCATTCGTCTGTCACAGTGGAGTGTACGAGTTCCTAAGGATGCCCTTCGGATTGTCCAACGCCCCCGCTACATTCCAGCGGGCTATCGACATTATACTGTCGGGGGTGAAGTGGCGTTACTGCCTAGTGTACCTCGATGACGTCATCGGCTTCTCGTGTAACATGGATGACCTTGTGCAACATGTTGACGAGGTACTCACCCTCTTGCGGAACGCCGGGGTAACCCTGCGTCTGAAGAAGTGCGCCTTCTTCCAACAGACGGTTGAGTATCTGGGCCACCAGATAACCCCTGGTAAACTAGGGGTACTCGAAGCCAATACCCGGGCACTCCGGGATGCCCGGTTCCCTCACACCCAGACGCAGCTCAAGAGCTTCCTGGGAATGTGCAACGTATACCGACGGTTCGTCAAGGACTTCGCTCGGATAGCTAAACCGTTGACGGTTCTCACGAGCAGTACCTTGCCCAAGGTACTCCAACCCCCTTCGCCTAGCGAAGAGGAGGCATTCGAGTCGCTAAAACGAACCCTACTATCCCCATCCGTCCTTGCGTTACCGCACAGACGGGGTACCTTCGTCATCGATGTCGATGCATGCGATACACAAGTGGGATGCACCCTGCTACAGGGAGAGACGTTGATCGGTTCCGATAACGTTATCCCGGACCTACGTCCGGTAGGGTACTTCAGCCGGACACTCAACCCGGCTGAGCGTAACTATAGTGCCACGGAGCGTGAATGCCTCGGGGTTATATGGGCAGTGCAACTGCTCCGCCCATACCTGGAGGGCTCTAGGTTCATCGTGAGGTCCGACCGCGAACCTCTACGATGGCTCCTCAACCTTGGTGACAAGGATTCCGATAGCCATGGGAGGCTAGCCCGATGGAGGCTGAAGATGGCCGAGCACGACTACCGCACCGTGTATAAGGCTGGGTCAACCCACCACCTCGGAGACGCGCTGTCTCGACTCGACACCCCGAGCGGGGATACCCGCCCGGTGGACGAGGACATCGCGGTGGTACCGGTCTGCATGGTGGGTAACGCCACCCAAGGTATGGTTGACCATACCATGGCACACCGAGCATGCCCACTGACTCTCGCGGACTTCCGCGAGGCACAAGCCAATGACGACGACTGTAGACGCCATCGCGCAAACCTCCTCGCCGGTACGGCCTGCATCTTCTCTGAGAATGAAGACGGACTCATATACCGGCGGGCACCCGCCGATGGACGACATCAAGTCGTGGTTCCCGTGTCCTTACGGCAAGCCGTCATGGAACGAGAACACGAGAACCCTACAGCCGGACACCCGGGGGGTTCACGTATGTTCGCAGCAATGCGAAGGTTCTTCTACTGGCCAGCAATGGCCGTCGACGTGGTCGACCACGTAAGGGGATGCCACCCCTGTGCACGCAACCGCATGAGTCTACATAGGCAGGCGTCTGCCATGAAACTGTTCCCACCTGATGGGCCCAACGAGCAGGTCGCTATCGACATACTCGGGCCACTTCCGGTAACGGAAGAAGGGAACAGGTACATCCTAGTCATGTCAGACCGATTCACTAAGCTGTCACGAGCGGCAGCCATCCCGAATGATACGGCATATACCATCATGAACGCAGTGGTTGACCACTGGATCAGTGCATACGGAGTCATGAAGCACCTCCTCTCCGACGACGGAGCAAACCTTACGTCAGCATTCTGCACTAAGGTCCTGGGCACGTTCGGTATCGAACCCCGTCGGGCATCCGACTATCACCCGCAGTCCAACGGGCAAGTGGAGCGGTTTAACCGCACCATTTTTAAAATGCTACAGTGCTACGTGGCCGAGCACACGAACACTTGGGACAGGCTTCTGTCCGTACTCACCCTGGCATACAATGCCAGGCCACATCGGAGCACAAACATCGCCCCACTGGAGTGGGTCATGCCACTAGGCGTCGGTAACCTGACGCTGCCACCCGGCAGGTGCACTCGGTATGATACACCGAAGGGCCGACCGGACGATCGCATTCACCTAGCTTGGTTGGCCAAGCTATCGTGGATGATTCCTAAGCTCAAGGGTGCCCTTGACAGTACACAACTTCGATACAAGAAGAACTTCGACGCCCGACTACGGGTGCGCAACGCTACCCTGGTAACAGGTGACTGGGTCTACATCAGACACCAGAAGTTCCGAGGGAACAAGCTCATGCAACCGGTCAAGGGACCGTACCAGATCTTACACAGAGATGATCACTCTGTTATCCTCCACTCCGATACGGAGATACAACGCATCAGTATTAACGATGTCACACCAGCGCCAAAGCCAGAACATCCTCAGCCGGTACCGGCTGGGTTGCTACATGAGGCGCTTACCACCCACCGGTCGGAAGACCCGCTGGGACCGGATGGAGTCCCGTACCAAGTGGAGAGCATCGTCGGACATACCGACCCAGACCTACCAGAACCCTGGTACGTCAAGGTAATTTGGGTCGGTTACGACTCACCCACCTGGCAACAGGCGGCGAATATACCCCGCCAACTACTCATGCCGTACATGAGGCGACGCCGCCTCCTGTAACAACCCAACCGACACCGACTTCGGATGTTGGGGGGTGGGGCTTAGACCTACTAAGTAGGGTGTGACATGATAATGGCAGACTTAGGTTTCTAAGTCAAATCGGACTTAGGTTTCTTAGTCCAGCCAAGCCTAGGTAACTAAGTAAAACCTGAACCTTAATAAGTTACCTTAAAGGTAGAGGCTAACTCCGATAATATCGAAGTAACTAGGGGGCTTTCGAGGGAGGATGACCTCCCCAAGCCAAGACACAAAGTGAGGGAGGATGACCTCCCCAAGCATGAACCTGTGGTATAAAACTCGATCCTCTCAGACACGTGTCAATATCCCTCGGGGGAAAGGGACAGGTAACGCAGAAAGGGGAACTACGAGAATGGTATGCCTGTTGCCTCACGTGCCTGCTCGCAGAGCAAACAGATACGCACGGTAGTGCACACGGGGAAGAGGAAAGCAAACGCGCAGTTGTCTTTTTCCCTGAGGGCGCGGGCCGAGGGCGCCTCGCTGTCCCTCTTAACGTGCATCTGGGGGAACCCCGGCACGTTGGCCCGGTAGCCCCCCCATAACCCTGAGTGGCCCCGACCCGAGTCTAACCTCGTCAGGTCGGGGGCCACTATCACTACTAATTCTATTCCCACTCACTAATCTCACACTCAAATTCTCTCAAATCAAGTCCCTCACAAATATGCAAAAACACATCAGAAATCCCTCTCTCGCGTGTGGATAGCGTAGTCCACCGCATCCCAGTGCCGGGCACGGGCCACGGCCGCCAACCATCGCCACACGGCGGGCGTGTTCTGGCACCTGGTGCCCTCTGGTTGCAGTCCCGGGTCGTCGCCAAGTCGGGGCCAGGGATGCTACATAGCTCCCTCCCTAGTCCGGCACGTCCTCGGGCCGAACCAGGTGCCACCGTGCACAGCCTCGAGCACGTCCACACCGGTGCCGAGGTCGAGCGTCTTCACCCCGGTCACGATCACCTGCCCCGATTCTGCCCCTCCCCCTCCGCTCCTTCACCTTGGCCCTCTCGTTCCCCGGAGTCTGGACGGTATGTCCAGTTCCGAGATCCAAGCTGGGCCCGTGGTTCCGGCGGCGAGTGTTGCGGAGGAGAACTCGGGTCGTCGTGCCCCTCTCCTGCCTCCGGTTCCTCGGATGTCGGTGCCGGCGCCGGTCGCCACGGCGGGGACGGATCGAGTTCCCCCGGCTTCCGCGATGCACCCGGTCGAGGCCCCCCCGGAGGGTCTCCCGGAGATGCTTCTTGGGCAGGACCCTCTGGCGGCCCGGCGTTACTCCACGGTGGTCGGCAACGCCGGCGCGGCCCAGTGCCAGCAGGATTGCATGGACCTCTGGCGCAAGGAACTCCAGCGCGGGGTCTTGACCGAGATGGACAAGGCACGTCTTCATACGGCGGACCAGATGCGCCTGGCACAAGACCGCTCCCAGAGCTTCTCGGGTTCCTCTTGGGTTGCTCGTCTGGAGGATCTCCCCTTCGCACTGGTACTGGATCTACCCTTGACCGAGCGTCGCGTGTCCGCGTCCGTTCTCCGGTGGCCGGAGGAGGAAGGGTACGTCTACCGGGCGCTCAAGGTCTGGGACGAGGCGCTCAAGGGGTCGGGAAGCTTGAACTGCGACCCCCGTCCAAGCATGGTCGCTCTGGAGCCGCCTTTCTTGACCCGGAAATACTCCAAGTTGTCGCCGGCACGGGAGCAGGGTGAGCGACGCGGGCGTCAGCGTGACTTCCTTGTGAGCTGCAACCACCAGGAGTTCTGGAAGCTGGACAAGGCTAACCGGGCGGCATACTACCCCAAGGTCATCCCGCAGCAGCAGGAAGTCGAGATCCCGGTCGGGTTTGCTCCTTCCAGCATCCCTTGCACCTGGTACTTCTTGGACGCCTTGACTCAGGCGTCGATCAAGGGCTTCTTCCACTCAATCCCGTACATGATGTACACGTCCGAGATGACAGTCTTGGCGGCCAACCACTGGCTTCATGAGGTCTTGGTGTCCAACCGGCTTTGGTTTCTCCCTGACCTCCTGATGGTCTGGATTGTCGACAAGTTGACCGTCGACTTCCTGTGCAGCCAGGACGAGGAGTACAAGGAGCTCTTCCAGGCGATGATCGACTTCCGGCGTCTGGTGCCGGTGCATGACCGGAACTTCTTGAACGCGATTGCCGACCAGAACCGCCCGCGTCGGGATGGCTTCGGTTGGGCGCAGGTGGTCTACCAGTCTTCTCCGGCCAAGGTGCAGCTGGCGACGCCGCTTCCGGCGTGGCCGCAGCTAGGTAGCTTTCCTGCTCCGGCCGCCCTTGATCTTCTGCCAGTTGGGCCGCCGGTGCAGGAGTCGGGATGGGCCGCGGCGGTCGGTCGGGCGTCTGCGGCGGCTCCGCTTCCTCTTGTTGCCCCTGTCGCCCCGGTCGCCTCGGTCGCCTCGCCTGAACCGTCACCGGCGCGTCCGCGCCCTGTTCCGGCTGTGCCGGTACTTCAAGCTCCTCCGGCACCGCGCTTGTCTGCGGCGAGTCTGGGAGTGGCCGTGCGGTCGCCGACTACTCCGGCCGCTCTACCCCGGACGCCTTCTTCTAACGCCGGCGGCGCTGTGCCTCCGCTGGAGTTGGGCACTCCGGTCTCGGGGGCCGTTGTGGACCGTCCGGTAGTGTCATCCTCAGGCCGGTTCGAGATTCCGGCGCCGACTCTGCGCCTTACCCGCTTCCGGGTGCCTGACTGGTACCTGAACCAAGGTGGTCCAACATGCGACCAGTACGACGTCGGCATGATTGAAGACCAGCTGGGTCGTCTTCCGGTGCAGGTTGAAGGCGTCGGGTCTTCTCTGGTGCTGGGCACTTACGCCAGTGTCTTGAACGACGTGGTCGACCGGGTGTTTGCTTGCGCGGACAGCGGTCAGATGTCGAACAACCCGGTGGTTGGCGAACTTCTGGCGACTTTGACGCGGCATGGCTTGGCCCAGCAGTGGTCAGAGACCTTCACGGGCTTCCAGCGGCGCCGACGGACATATCTGGATGAGCGGGAGCCACCGGCAACTACTGGTACTACTCCGATGGCGTCATACCGGGATGCGCCGCGTCCACCGCACTACGTCATCCCGTCTTCCTCCGGTTCCCGTCGTGCCGCGGAGGCAACGCCGGAGGACACTCCCGCGGCTCAGCGTCCGCGCCGGGAGTAGTAGTTGGATGCAAGGAGGGTGAGGGTCTTGGGAGAAGCGAGGAGGGAAGAGGCGGAGAGAAGGGTTGCTCGAGCGGGTGCTTGTTTTCCTTGATTGCTCCATGTTTGCATTGCGTGTTCTCCTTGATATACCCGTTCCCTTCTTCTCAATCCTCTTGTTCCGCATCCGTTGCGGGTGAGCTCGTCTCGTCCCGAGGGTCTTGGTTGGCCCCGTCCTCTTGGTCCTCCTCCGTGTCCGACTCCAGAATCTTGCCGGCTCTGGCCATTGGAGTGCCCTCAATCCCGTTCCGTCGCGTGTAGGCACAGACGTCCGCGATGGGTAGCCGGTTTGAGGGTTCCCATGTATCATCTGCCGGGTTAAAACCGAACCAGCGTACTCGCAGGTACAGGCGTCCATCTCTCCAGGCATGGTCGACAAACTTGACGTAGGCATACTCCCGGCCTTCTTCTGGGGATAGCCAGGGTATCGCAGTCCGCTTGCGCCGGGTCAAGTCCCGCTGGCTTGGCGGTGGAGCTCGGGTGACATGGTCGCTGCTCACCCGGTACGGAGAGCCATCCACGTCTAGAAGGAAGGTCCAGCCATCCGTATTGAGAATCTCATAAGGTCCATCCGTCTTAGAGTCCAGCTTCCCCCGGGTCTTGCTATGGTTGTCCACAAAAACCCAGTCGCCACCACCCAGTTCCTTGTTCTTTTCCCGGACACCCTTGTCATAGTCCCGCTTGTATCGCTCCTGGGTCTTTGAGATTGACTCCTTGACTCTTGGGAGCAGGAGCTTTAGTTGTTCCAGGAACTCATCCTTGGCCTTGGGACCTGACTTCAGTGCAGGCTGGAGACCATCCGGTATTCTTTCCAGGGAGAAGTTGGTCAGCCGCCTTGGGGTGACAAAGTCGAGTGGAGCGACTCCCGTTGTCCGGTGAACTCGGGAGTTGTAGGCTAGAGTGAGGACAGCCAGGAGCTCGTCCCAGTCTTCTTGGTGCTCCTCCACGTAGTGCCGTAGCATGTCCACTAGGGTCCGGTTGAATCGTTCCACCTGGCCGTTCGTTTGAGGGTGGTACGTCGTGGTGTACAAGTTCTTGATGCCCATCAGGTTACAGACTCCTTGGAAGAACAGGGATGCAAACTGGGGACCGTTGTCGGTTAAGACGGAGTCTGGAGGGCCATAGGCAGCTATCCAGTACTCACAGAAGGCTGACGTGACATCCAGAGCCGTGATGGTCCTCAGCGGGATTGCTCGAGTAAACTTGGAGAACCGGTCACAAATGATGAGCAGGTATATGTTGCCACTGGATGTTTCAGGTAGGGGCCCCAGGATGTCCATGCTTAAGCTTGCAAAGGGCTCCGCCGCAGGGAATAGGCGTAGCTTAGAAGTCTTCTTCCTCTGGGACAACCGGTTCCTTGCACAAGAAATACAAGCCTCCAGGCACTTATGGACGTCACTGGCCATGGTTTCCCAGTAATAGTGTCGTCTCATGGAAGCATACATCCGATTGATACCAGGATGTCCGGCCTGGGGAGACAAGTGCTCCAGGCGTAGGATGTCAGCTCGTAGACTTCGGGGTACGTAAACTTGAGTTGCCCCATCGAAGGGTGACACCCGTACCAGGAGTCCGTCTGTAGACTCGGAGAAGCGACTGTTCCGGTTCAGGTCCATTTGGTGGCGAAGCTCCAAGCATTGAGGGTCCGTCAATTGTGCCTCCAGCATCCGGTGAATGGTTACCGGTTGATGAGCGTCAGGTGTCTCGTACAGGGGAGCGTGCCAACCACGTCCGACATTCGGGAGGATAAAGCAAGGTATTTCCTCCGGGATAGGACCGGTATCGGCTGCGGGGGTCTCCAGCCTGGACATGGTGTCGGCGCAGTGGTGCTCCCTCCCTGCTCTGGTGCACACCTTGTACTTGAACTCCGAAAGGCGTAGGCGCCACCGGGCGACCCTTCCTTGACTGCTGTCCATGCATAGCAGCCACCTTAGACTGGCGTGGTCCGTCCGGATGAGGAACTCTTGTCCTTCAAGATATGGACGTAACAGGAAGCAAGCCCAGACGACCGCCAAGCACTCGCGCTCGGTCGTGGAATAGTTCTTCTCGGCTGGAGTCAAGACGCGACTGTAGTAGCCTATCGGGAGGAAGTGCCCATCAGGTTGTTGCTGGAGTAGTGAGCACCCCACCTGGACGCCACAGGCATCAGTCTCCAGAACAAACTGGCCCTCCCGCTTGGGTAACGCCAGTACTGGAGTGGTGGTCAGGCGCTTCTTGAGCTCTTCGAAGGCTGCTTTCTGCTTCTCGTCGAACACCGGGAGTTGTGCTGGAAGCTTCTTGCTAGTAAGCTTGGTCAAGGGCCGGGCAATCAGAGCGTAGTCCCGTACGAACCGGCGGTAGACGTTGCACATACCCAGGAAGCTCTTGAGTTCCGTCTGGGTTTTAGGTTGCCGTGCATGCCGGAGGGCCTTGATGTTCTTCTCATTGACTCGGAGCTCCCCCGGACTCAGCACGTGCCCCAGGTACTCCACCTCAGTCTCAAACAGGTGGCACTTCTCGGCCTTGAGGGTAACTCCAGCCTTGGACAGGAGGGCCAGGACTTCTCGAAGGTGCTCCAGGTGTTCCGCTGGGGTCTTGGAGAAAACGATGATGTCGTCCAGGTAGACCAAACATGTTCTCCACCTTAGCCCCGACAAGATGATGTCGATGGCTCTCTGGAAGGTTGCCGGAGCATTAGTGAGACCAAAAGGGAGACGCTTGCTCCGGAATAGTCCCATGTGGCACGTGAAGGTAGTCTTGTCCTTGTCCTCGTCAGCCAGAGGGATCTGCCAGTAACCGGCATTACAATCCAGCGTCGAGAAGAGGGTGGCATCACCAAGAAAGTCGAGGCAATCGTCCATCCGGGGTATCGGGTATACATCCTTGACTGTCATCTCGTTCAGGCGTCTGTAGTCAACGCAGAAACGGAAGTGACCGCCAGGTTTCGGGACGACTACCACCGGGAAAGCCCACTCGCCATCAGACGGCTCGATAACATCCATCTTGAGCATCTTGTTAACCTGCTTCTCAATCTCATCCCGGCGATGAGATCCAGCCCGGTATGGTTGCATGTGCACTGGTTTGGCATCTGGCTTGAGTTGAATCCGGTGTAGGGTGGCGTCCATCTTGCCCAGCTCTCCGGACCACAGGTGCCGATATTCCTGGAGAAGCTTCTCCAGTGCCTCCTTCAAGTCGGGAGGGACGTTTTCTTGGTTAACCTTCGGCATCCCGGGCGGTGCTTGTTCGGGCTTCGGATTAGTACGGCCAGCCTGCTCTTGTTCCGGAGATACGTCTAAGGCCGTCAAGTTGGATGCCAGCTCTTGTTGCAGGTTGAAGAGGTCTTCCTTGCTCATGGCGCGGGCGGACCCCCGGTAAGGCTCTGCTGTACCAACTCGAGTGCCCTTGGCGAGGGTTATTGGCTTCCGGCTCACGTTGACGATCAGCACCGAGAACGGGGTGTGCCTCTCCACCTTCTTGTGATGTCCGTGGGCTAGGTATAATCGGTGTTTCGCCAGAAATTCCTTGCGTCCGTAGATCAGGCATTGACCTGCAGTCCGGGTCGTGACTTGAACCTTGGTCTCCGAGCGAGGAGGTAGGAGCACCGGTTTGATGAGGGTCAAGGTAGAGGGTGGGATGCGTTCCTTCTGGTTCTTGGCCACACGAACCTTGGTGTCTAGGTGCTCCAGCACTGGTGACACAAACCCATGGTTGAACTGCACCTTTCCTTCTCCGGGTAGGATGCTCTTGACATGCTGCTTCTGGAAGTCCCAGCCTAGGATGAGGGGGACTGATAAGGTCTTGACTACTAGAAAGGGAAAAAGCATTGGTTCATTGTTGACATAGATGGCGACGGGAAGACGGCCAAGCGGTCGTAGGGTTTGACCTGATGCGTCTACAATATGGGTTCTGGTAGGCGCTCTCCAGGCATGTCGACGCCAGCCCGGAGGTAACAGGTTCTCAGTGATGACGCTTGGTCCGGCTCCCGTGTCGACCACCGGCGTAACAGCTTGGGGGAGGCTATCCCCCACACGCATACGAGCATTAATCTTGAGGTTTTCCTTACGCAGGACGAGCAAGGTCCCCTTGAACAAACAGGGTGTCCAGGCGGCTACCGTTGAGCAGGTAACCGCCGTCCTTTCTCCCGGCACGCAAGGGGAGAACAGGTAGAAGTACCCTGCCGTTGGAGATTCGGGAAGACACTTGGGGAGAGCGCCTGCCCTACTCGTTTCCCGGATCCGAGGAGTCCTTAGAGGTTTCGGTCTCCAGGTCAAAGTCCGTAGGAGCTTCCCTTGCCAGAGCCTCCGTGATGCTCTGTAAGGTTGCCACTCGGATGGCATGTACCTGTGCCTTGTCCATCTTGGAGGGTGCCCGCCGGTCAGCCCAGTTGACCGCCTTTGCAAACACCAGTCCTTGACGCTTGAGTTTCTCCTGGAGATCCTTGGGAATGGTCGGGCACTGGTAGGACATATGATCCTCCTTCTGGCACAGCCAGCAAGACCGGAATCGCTGGTTCCTGATCTGCTTGGGGGCGACCAGGGAAGGTTGCTCCTTAGAAACGAAGCCGCCCCACTTGTCCCTTGACTCCATGGGTGAGGCCTCGCCAACTGCGAGTACCGGTACAGGGTTATCACCTCCCTTATACTTGTCGGGTCCGGGACGAACTCGCGACAACGGCTTGGGAGTTGATACCATAGGAGCTTGGAGGGCCTTGGCTTGCCGGTGCTTGCCCTGGGTGTAGGCCATCAACTGCTGGAAGGTATGTTCTTGATGTTCCTGGTTGTAGTTCTCCGCATCCACTTGAAGATATTCAGGAAGCCCCTCCGAGAAGATCATCTTGAGCCTGTCCTCAGGGTAAACGTTGCCACAAGCATCGCTCATCTCCCGGACACGACGGGCGAACGCCTCTGGAGTCTCTTGTCTCTCCATGGTTTGCCCGGTTCAGCCTACCGACTGCCTTACGCAGGGAGTCCGCGTCTGCGTAGTTGGACAGGAGCCAGTTGACCGCCTCCGGATAACTCGCGACGGTACGTCCAACAATGTGCCCGGCAGAGTCTGGTAGAACCTGTGCAAACCGCTGTTCCGCTTCTCCGGTCATGAAGTTAATCAGGAGATAGAGAGCCTTGCCCTCGGACACATCGTTGTCATTGCATGCCTTGACAAACCGGCGCAGGAAGGCAAAGATAAGCGCCGGTCTCTTCCCGGAAAACTTAGGATGTCCCCCAAAGCTCGGCTGCATTCGCCGGCTCAGGGATGCCATCTTCTTGGCCATCTTCCGGGTGTAACCTTGGTCTTGGTTCTCCAGCCGGTAGTTACCCCAATACGTGACCTTGTTCAGGGTGGCATCTCCCACTTGGTGGGCAGGGAAGTCGAACTCGACTAGCCTGCGCCGGGTAGGACCGGGAGATGCATCCCAGTCATATCCCTCCTCAGAGCTGGAGGAACTGGGTCTCGCTGGTGCTAGAGCGACGGCGACGACGCCGACGCCTACGGCTGCTCCGGTTACCGGTCTTGGAGCTCCCCGCCCCATAGGACGCAAGGGGAGGAAAAGCTTGGCCGGTCCCAGGAGTCGAAGTCTCAGGAAGACCCGTAGAACCAGTCATAGCGGTGCCTCTGGCACTGCCAGTGCCCACAGGAAGAGGTGTATACACCCAGCTGCCATGTGTGGGTCCAGGAGTAAACACACCAGGGGCTATCCCTGGAGGTTGAAGAGTAGAACCGACAGGAGGGAGACGTCTGCTGCGAGCGGACTCAAACGCCGTTGACCCCGGGGTGGCTCCCACAGGAGGAACAGCCGGAGGAACGGGAGCAGGCGGTACTTGGCCGCCTGTAGACTCCAGTCCACTACCGGATGTCACGCCCAGGTCTGCTTCACCCGTAGGGAGAACGCCGGGTTGGGCACCGT